>OU893352.1:11745965-11997772 GCA_918026875.4 Diatraea saccharalis
CTTCCATGGTTTTATTGTGACGTTCTGATTCTTTTAAATTTTGTTGTGCAGCTTTGTATTCATTTACCGTTTTCGCAACACCTGCCGCACCTCCAGCTAATGCACCTAGAGCATAGACGTGTGCGCCGCGCCGCGCCGATGACCGACGCCGCCGATCATGACACGCCGCCGCTGACCGGTTAGAAAGATCGGCGTAAACGGCGCGGGATGGGATAAGCAAAGTAGTGCATCCTCTGCGGCACGTGTTAATTCTGTTCCGTATTCCATCCGTATTTCCATATCTAGTAAAATTTTAATGAATTCAAAATAAACTCAATGATCAGATGCAAACAAATAAACAAATCTTTCTTATTTAATTACAGCTGTCAACAATGAAATCTTATACAATCAATATAGCACCCGTTTACAAGATGGAGTTGGCAGAAATCATAAATTCAATACTTACCCTTTTTTGTAACTCTAGCTAACCCGCTACAAGCTCATCTAGCGAACGTGTATTCTCTGTAGCTGGCCTTACTAAAACGGCTAAACGATTGCGTCTCAAGAGAATAATATCAATAAAATAATTTCTATACATGATAACTATTAGGTTGGGAAAAAAGTCTTTTCGCATATAGTATGCATAAAGTTGTGATAAAATCTTTCTGGTTATACCATTTCTATGTGGCTGGTTTCGGTATCATTAAAAAGTTTAAATTTGATAAAGATTTCGAATTCAAATTCGGAAAATGTGTGTTTTTCATTTGTTTTTCTTACTGTCAAAATGAGTAAATCTAATAAAGAACTTAGGTACATTTTATAATTTTATTCTAAAAGGGTAAAATGCAACGGAAGCCGCGAAAACAATTTGTGACGTTTATGGACCTAGTGCAGTTTCTGTGAGAGGAGCACAAATTTGGTTTAAGCGTTTTCGGTCCGGAAATTTTGATGTTAAAGATGTACATACTTCGCCCCGGTCGCCCTGTTACGAATAAAATGGATGCCAGTTTTGAAAAAGTGGAGCAAGATCGGCAGATCAGTAGTTGCAACGAAGCCGAACTCACTGAAAGAAACCTAATGAACCGAGTACTCTTTGTGATTTTTTAATGCGACGTAATGAAACCGAACCATTTTTGAAGAAGCTGATAATTGGTGATAAAAACTGGATCACGTACGACAAGAACATGTGAAAAAAATCGTGGTCAAAGGTCGGTCAGGCTTTACAGACTGTGGCGAAACCCGGGTTAACTGACAAAAAGGTGATGCTGTTTGTATGGTGGGTTTGGAAGGGCATTATTCATTATGAGTTGTTACTGCCAGGCAGGACCATCGATTCTGAACTCTACTGCGAACAACTGATGAAATTAAAGCAAGAAGTTGAGAGAAAGCGGCTAGAATTAATCAATAGAAGGGGGGTGGGTGGTTTTTCATTAAGTTAAAAGAGTTTAGCTGGGAGGTGTTAATGCATCCGCCGTATAGTCCTGACTTTGGACCATCAAATTTCCACCTGTTTATTCATCAAATTTTTCTTCAGAATTCTTTAGGCAGTGTCAGATTAATATCACGCGAGGATTGTCAAAACCACTTCTCGCGGTTTCTTGATTAGAAACCCCAAAATTTCTATAGCAATGGGATCATATCCTTACCTACAAGATGCCAAAAAGTTACCGAACAAAATAGTACCTACATACTTTAGTTAAATGTGTTTTTTTTTTTAATGTTTAGAATTATATTCTGAATTAAAAATGCTTAAAAAATCCACTTTGTCCCCGGCATTCTCAGAAGGGACTTAAACCCATGACCATGGATTTCCAAAAATTGTTGTTTAATATCATTATGACTACATTACATTATTTAGAAGAGTATAATTGTACCATATTTGATTATTACTTAAAAAACTTAAAAGGTGTTATTAGTGTTAGTAGCTTTTATATTTGTTATGTCAATAAAGGCATTCTGAATTATTTAACTTAGAATTTTCCATGATTTGACATAACGACGCCGTTTACGCCGCCATTTACGCCGCCGCCACTGAATTTTTAGCTCCACGCCGCCGCCGAAGATTTCGGCATCGGCGCACATGTCTACTAGAGCAGACAATCCCGCAAAAATGGGTATCAGAGGTAATATTCCTCCTGTCTTTGGAATCGGTATTATTCGCGGTAGACGATAATGACAATTTTTGGGAAAGCATTTTTTAGCAGCTTCATATGCGTGCTGCTGTGCACTTAATTGCAGCTGTATGGCTCTTTGGTTTGATTTTTTTTATTTGAGATTGAATTTTCGATACAATTGTCTTAAATTTTTTTACTCCAGAACCACTTTTTACTTTAGCTTTCATAACTTTACTAACTAACCATGACGCTAGTTTTTCACCTCTTCCAGCGTCTTTCGAATGCAATCGTCTCTTCGCCATGCTGAGTAGTTCCAAGTCCGCTTTATGTCTACTGTTTGAATCGGTGTTTATGTACGCAATATCATGAAATTTGCAGGCTTCGTCTAATTCATTGACTCCTTTATCACCTCTCGCTAATCTTTCTTTTAACTTGGTCCCTGGTCCACAATAGTTATATCCTGGTAAATGTAGTTCAAACGGTAAACTGTCAATTATACTGTTGACTAGTCCTCCTCCTTGCATATCTGGATATGCAATGATTACAAAAAATGCTATTTAATTCTTATATTATATAGTGATTGAACTGCGATCAATCCAACTGTTTTCACTATTAGGGAGACCTAACCATTTAACGAACAATTTATTACCCTTCTTTTTAATTACTTTTTCTATTAAATAAACATCAGGATGATTAGTTTTTTGTAACTCTTCCTGGTAAAACGTTCCTAATATTGGTTGACTCCTTCGGTCTTGTAAATTATATGTAACAGGATCAGTTTTATTGACCGATTTAATAATAAATAATTCTGTTGACCAATTCGGTGTATAACCCTTTTCAAAACTGCTTTTGTATTTGCTTATTCTAACAAAATCACCTATTTGAAATTTATTCCTATGTGATTTAATTCGTCTGTTAAAAAACTTTTCGATGTTATTCTTAACCTTTGTTTCATTTATCGAATTTACATTAACTGGTTTATGTTTAGTGACACTATGCTTGCTATCATTATAAGTATTCAAAACATCTTCTAAAGTCTTTCCCACCCATTTATAACTACCGTTATAGCTAAAAGATACATGCAATTTGTTCTTTAATGTTCTTATCAATCTTTCAACAATAGATGCTTTTTTTTGTAGAGTAAGTCGAATAGTGCTTTATATTTAGTGACTGCATTAGTTCTTTAAATGATTCATTGTAAAATTCTGTTCCCATATCAGTTTGTATGTGAACAGGAGATTGACCACTTGTTTTGAGAATTCTCTTAAACGCATTAACCACACATTTTCTCGATTTTGACTTTAAGGGAATACCCCATGCATATTTGCTAAAGCAATCAATAACAATTAAAATATATGTGTAACCACTGTTATATTTTTTTAAAGATTTAAAATCAATTAGATCTGCTTGCCATAGATCATTAATGCCTTTTAGTACAACAGATCTTCGAATAAAGTTTTTACGTGCAGACCTATGGATTTCTTTTACTACTTGGAGCTTGACCATTTTTTCTGTTGGTTACATTCTGTTCTGTTGTTTTTGTGGAAATATACAATGTAGCAAATAAAGGATTGTGGAGTAAACGTATAAAGTATTTTATTAATAAAAATAATATAATCCTTAATGACAGAGAAAATTTTTAAAACAAAGATAATAAACAAAACAATAACATAGCAACCAAAATCATTTCTCTATGACTGGACGTATCGGTATTCAACCTTTATTTTTAACACGCCCCCTGAATACCCATACGTCTTAAACAGTACTCAAACTTTGGTCTTGGCAGACCTTTTGTGAGAGCATCAGCTGGCATGGAATTTGTTTCCAAATAAGTGATGAAAATCTCTTTAGATTCCGCTAGTTCTCTCACAAAATGGTATTTGATGTTAATGTGTTTCGATCTTCTACCTACAGCATTAGAATAAATCAATTTTGCAGCACTTTGACTATCACTAAACAATTCTACTGACACTTTAACACCAGTTAATTCTTCATATAAACCTTTCACAGATATAATATGTTTAGCAGCCTCGCAAGCAGCGATATACTCAGCTTCTGCTGAGCTTAATGCAACGCATCGCTGTTTACGTGCCTGCCATGCTATTACAGCGCCACCTAAAACAAGCATATATCCCGTAAACGAATGACCATCTTCATTTTTACCCCAATCTGCATCACAAAAAGCACATAACGGTTTTCCAGTTTTCTTATATATTAAAACATTATTCATTGTGCCTTTGACGTACCGTAAAACACGTTTTAATGCTGACATATGAGTTGTGTTCCAGAAGTTGTTGAATTGACTGAGATAACTTACAACAAAAGCAATATCTGGTCTTGTACCCAAAGCAAGATACATCAAGGACCCAATGATTTCTTGATAGCTGGGATCATGATTTATGTCACCCTTTTCTAACTTCAAATTCATTGCCAATGGTGTCGCAACAGGTTTGCAATCTTCCATACCAAATCGTTCTAATATCTTTTTAGCAAAATTAGTCTGATTCAAATGAATTTCTTTCAAGTTTTCTGATTTCGTGATTTGCATACCCAGACATTCTTTAGCCTCACCCAAATCCTTAATCTTGAAACCTAATCTTATGTGATCCTTAACTTGATCAACAACTTGTTGTGAACTGCCAAAAATATAAAAATCGTCTACGTACAGAGCAATAGCTGTAAAATTATTCTTACTTCTTTTAATATATACACAAGAATCATAATTTGACCTCTTGAAGCCGAACTTAACAATGTGAGCATCTACTTTGACATTCCAGCATCGAGCTGCTTGTTTCAATCCATATATGGCTTTCTTGAGCTTACATACCTTTTGCTCATTTCCCTTCTTTACAAAGGTTTCTGGTTGCTCCATGTAAAGATCTTCCTCGAGGTCACCATTTAAGAAGGCTGTAGTAACATCAATATGATGTACCTTGAGGTCTTTCTCAACAGATAAAGCAAACAGCATCCTGATTGACGAAAGCTTGACTACTGGTGCAAAGGTTTCGAAATAATCTTCTCCCCATTTTTGGGAATAACCCTTGGCAACTAATCTCGCCTTATGTCGCTGAACTACACCATCCGCTCCTATTTTGAGTTTAAATAACCACTTACATTTAACCACATTAGTCCCACAAGGACGGTCAACTAAATTCCAAGTGCCATTCTCTATAAGGGAATTATATTCTTCTTCCATTGCTTTCCTCCACAGCGTCTTATCTGAGCGCTTCATTGCATCCTTTACAGAAACAGGATCTCCATTAGTTGAGACTAGAAAATTGTATTCCATATCATCATATCTCTTTGGAGTACGTATTCGTAAGGGATATCTTCTATTTGGCGAAACTTCACTAGTTTCTTCTATTTCAGAATCTTGTTGACTACTCATTTCGTCTTGAGCTTCAAAAGTATCTGACCGTATATTACTTACGCCTTGACTTTCTGTTTCTGATCTTATTACCTCTCCGACTTCATCATCACAGACGTTGGAAGCAGAAGACACTCTGTCCTCTTCACGATAATCCCAATAAAGTCCTCCTTGGGCAACTTCTTTCTCGGCTTGAGAAACTTCTTTTGTACATTTATCAGAAGTAGGCTGCTTGATAACTTCCTCAGGTTTGAGATCACTGACCGAGGGATTTTGTAACTTTTCATTAAAGACTGCATCTCGACCGATGATAATCCTTTTTGGATTATTTAAATCAATAAATCTGTAGGCTTTCTGTGCTTCACTGTATCCCGTAAAAATTAATTCGCGAGTCTTAGCATCAAACTTCTTTCTACTGCCATCCTTCACTAGGACTTGTGCAATAGATCCAAAAACTTTCAGATACGATAAATCTAATTGTTGACCTAACCACACCTCTTCAGGAACCTTGTCTTTTAAAGCCATTGTTGGGGATCGATTTTTCAAATAAACGGCTGTGTTGACAGCTTCACCCCAGAACTTTTTATTTAGACCACTGTCATGAAGCATACAACGTGCTTTCTCTGTGATCGTCCTAATAGTCCTCTCAGCTACTCCGTTTTGAGCTGGAGTATGTGGAACAGATGTCTGATGCTGAATTCCATATTTCTTTAAAAAAGATTGAAATTCCTTATTGGTATACTCTGTACCATTATCAGATCTAAATTTTTTAATTTTCTTTGAAGTTTGATTTTCCACAAAAGCTTTAAAATCACGAAAACATTTGAATACTTCTTTCTTCGATGTCAACATATAACAGAAAACTTTTCTACTGTAGTCGTCAACAAAGATCAGAAAATATTTTGCACCTCCCCATGACTCTGTTTCAATTGGACCGGCAACATCACTATGTACTAGCTCAAGCAAACCATTTGCTCGCTTACATTTCTTCCGATGTGGAAATTTCTTTGCACACTGCTTTCCCTGGCTGCAGGCCACACAATGAACTTTGTTATCAACCTTCCCAAAATTAATATCCTTAATCATACCTTTTAGTTTGTTCATCTGAGGATAAGATAAATGACCTAACCTCCTGTGCCACAACTCATAGTCATCCTGACTACGACTGCTATCACCTAAAAGAACTGTCGGAAACTTGTTATTATCCGGACCTAATACATATAACCCGTTTTTGCGTGGTGCTGTAAAAAGAGGTTTACCTATAACATTAACAGTATCATTAAAAACTTTACAACACTTTTTATCAAAAATAATAACCTTACCACTTTCAGCAATCTTGCTTACTGAAATCAAATTAGTTAATAACTCAGGGATAAGCAATACATTACTCATTTTCACATCTGTGGTACGTCCCTCGTGATTAATCTTCAAATCAACAGTTCCTTGTTTGTTTGAAACAATTTTGTCTTTATTTGCACAGGTAATAAATTTTGCACAAGATTTTTCTGGTTTCAAAATGTGTTCATTTGATGTCATGTGGGACGTAGCACCAGAATCTATAACCCATCTATCATTACTTTCATAATTACTAGTTAAAAAGGTTACAAACTCCTCAGAGTTGTCATTCGCAAGACAAGATTTCGGCTGAACATCAATATTATTTTTCAATTTTTTACATTGAGACTTATAATGCCCTTTCTTTTTACAACAATAACAAATTATAGGTTTTTGTATTTTCTTTTTGTCATTAGAACTCGACACTAGTACCGATTCGTCCTTGTTTTCATTCATCCCACTATACGTTGGTTGACTTTGTCGCTGCCCTTCTTTAAGTATTGCGGCGATTACGGTCTCAGACGAAATTTTTGTTCCTGAATGTTCCAAAGCCATCACTAGCGGATTATACGAATCTGTCAAACCAGCTAACATTATTATACTTAGAAATTCATCATCCAAACCAGCTTTAATCGTTACGAGTGCTTGATGTGTCGCTTGGATATCTGTAACGTACGCTTCCATACTAGGGTAGCTCTCTAGTTTCACGCTGAACAATTTTCTAAGTAATGTTAATCGACGCACCAAACCTGCATCCGCATATGCTCTCTTTAATGCTAACCAAGTTTCTTTAGCATTTTTTGCTTCAGCAATTAGTGGGTAAATTTTCTCCTCAACGCTCAGGCATATTTTGGCCCGTGCTTTAGCATCACGCTTCTGATTGTCTGCTGTCAAAACAATATTTTCTTCCTCTACGCAATTCCATAAATCATGTTCCACTAGGATCATTTGCATAGCGAATGACCATGTTCCATAGTTGGAATGGCCTTTTAGTTTTGTTATGACTGACTCTTTCTGCATGATTCTAACGTTTTATTCACTCCACTTTCCTGAAAAAAGTACATAGGGCCTGGGCCCATAACCTGTTGTTTTTGTGGAAATATACAATGTAGCAAATAAAGGATTGTGGAGTAAACGTATAAAGTATTTTATTAATAAAAATAATATAATCCTTAATGACAGAGAAAATTTTTAAAACAAAGATAATAAACAAAACAATAACATAGCAACCAAAATCATTTCTCTATGACTGGACGTATCGGTATTCAACCTTTATTTTTAACATGTTCATTCAAGCTCTTAGAGTTAAACTTCTCTTCAAACTGTTTTATTTTGTTGGTGATATCAGCTTTTATTGATTCAATCCAAACATGCAGTTCATGCTTCGTGCACAAGGTTGCAATTTTTTCATCTACGTATTGTTTATTGACAGCGTCATCCTTTTCCAAAGGTGTGTTGACTCCAGTTAATCTAGATGATTGTAAATTAAAACACCCACTTTCTGATTTCATTAAAGAGTTTTCCCTAAAATCTAACAGTTCAGACAAACGTAGCCTTTTGTGGACATGATGCCCGAATTTATCAATATTCATTTTTATTAATTAGAGATCCGATGCAATCAAGGGAGAGTGTGTAAATAAAAAACAATAAACTATGACAACTATTTTATAATTCCGTTTTCACGTAATTCTTCAATAATAGAAATTATTTCATTTTCTACTCCAGTATTTCCTGCTTCTTTAGAAGCTATAAGTAATTTTAATCTTTCAACTAACTCATTAGGATCATCCCAATAAATATAATCAGTATATTTCTTAAACTTTTTCTTAAGTCTTAACCCTTCTCCTTCACTTAATTGTTCTGTTCTAGAAGAAACAGAAGATGTTGACGGTTTGCGTAACTTAAACAGCGGTTTTATAATTTGCAAATACTTTCGACCTCGATTAGTTTTTATTGGTTTATTTGGATCATAATCTCTTCGATGAGCATTTGTTTCTAACAACAATGCTTTATATACTTGCGAATCTTTTTCTGTAACCAAATTTAATTCAGGAACTCTCTTGAACAAAAGTTCATATAATCCAGGAGTTTTCTTGTATACTCGACCTGCTACGGATATATTCTCCTCGTGAACTTCCACACGTGAGTTACCCATCAATAGTTTACCTCGTTCTCTTCTGACACCAAATGGCACATCCTCAAACACTTCCGAAGATAATGACCAAGACAAAGCATCTCGGTTAGGACTATGGACGGACTCGACTGTTGCAAACGATGTATCGCTTGTATTATTTTTATTTTGACCATCGAAACTGTTTTCATCAATATTGTCATCAGAATCGCTATCATGGGACTCGGATATGGAATCGTTACGTTTAAAATATGTATTCTCTGAGTCTGTATTCAAATTGTCTTCTTTAGGTACTTCATGGACTTTAGATTTGTTAGATTTTGAAGGATTTGTGTTATGATGAATTATTTGATGAAGTGGTTTAGTGATGGGTTGAAAAACTGTATTTAACATGTTTTCTTGATAAGATTCCCTCATACGCATTTCCTTCAGCTTCTTTTTAACACCTTCTGCAGCTCGAACAACCTCAGCTTTTAATTCCATTTCCATTTTGAAAGAACAGTAGCTTGAGTTATGCAACGTGTTGTATCTTATAGCTTTACTTCTTAAATGAATTGTGTTCTAGATTGAAAGTAACTTTATTTTGTTACTCATCGAAAGTAACGAAGGTGTCGAAGTTCATTCTGTAGCAACCGTCATTCTTTGCACAATCTTTATTAATGACTAAAAAGTTGTATGTATCTTTCCAAATTTTTGAACACATTTCCCGAAATTCTGACCACGACATATCTGTATTCACATGTTCATCATATACATGTCGTAAATTTATATCGTCTTGTTTGAATAATATTATAAGGTTTGCATTGTCTCTTACTAGTTGTTTTGGTATTTTACTATATGTTTGGTTTAAGTAAAAACAATCAATAAATTTATGTCTGCCCATAGCGAAATAATCTCGCATATTAGTTTGATTCTCACAAGCAACATCATCAAAAATTATTACAGAATGGGGCTTAGCATCATGTGGACTGAGAATCAATTCATTATCACTGTATTTTGCAAACGTAACACTAGGTAGCAATTTAAAGACGTTCTCTAAATAAATGTACTTAGTTTGATACAGTGTTTTTGAGTATAAATATACATTCTTAAAATGTAATCCATTTTCATGCAACAGAAGACCTATTATTAAATTTGTTTTTCCACAGTTTGATGGACCGCAAACTAAACACCGAACTGAATTAGGAAGCAAGTTTCCATGTCGAGAAATAACTGTCTCAGTATCTGAACAAATTCTATCCAATTGCAACGTTTCAGATTGTTTTATAAATTTCATAGTAGTAAGCAATTCTTTCGGGTGTCCTAGATAAAGTGAGTCAATTTGTACAAATTTGACTATTTATATAAAGTGCGAGTAATCAGAAACATTTTATGGATTTTCGTCAAAAAACCGTCATCAAATGAATGTAATATCTATTTGTAATATTGGGCATACTGTCATTCCATGAGTGAGTGGCGGCAAAACGCCGACACGAACGAGTGGGGGACAGAATGCCTAATATTACCCTACTCCCATCCTCTTTAACCATCCAAAAGAAAGGCCTAAGCTCCTGCAATTGGTGACGTAAAAGGGCTAATGATGATGATGATGAGGGCCGTTCAAATCTGACAGAAGCTCAGTTAAGCACCTCACGGAAGTATGTTAGTAGACGATTTCCTTCGAGTGTGGAAAGTCGAAATTAAAATATGTGTATATATTTTTTTATATCAATAAATAAAACTCAACGTATCTTCCGTCAGACATGTACTGACCGACTTTTATAGAAAAAGAAAGAGATCAGACAGAAAGCGCTCGGTCTCGGGAGACACCTGAAAAACGCGAAGCGTATTTAACTGCCCATAGCGAGGCTCATGCACTATAAAGTTGAATCTGAAGCATTTACATACATGCAGTTTGCAGAATAGAGATCGAGAAAGTTAGTTTCGATTATCGCCAACCCGTGTTGCCTTCATACTCCACAGGCGTACCGCAGATAATTTTTCAGTGACTTTGCCGCAAAAACGTTCGCGTCGATATAGCTTCCCGTAGTTTAGAATCGCCCCTTCTAAAATTTTTTAAAATTTCCTATTTATACTATTAGCATAATTTAGATATAAGAGGCCCGATCGCGTAGTGGGTAATCGCATTCGATTTAAATTGCAGTTGAATAAGTAAGTAAATATTTTTTATTGCTAAACAAGGACATACATGTATACTTAAGGACAGACATGTACGATCAAAATACTCAGGGACAATCGACAACCCGAGCCCGATAAAAAAGATAAAAAAGTAATTTTCGTAAGGACCTTTCACAGGATGGGTGAACAAAACATTATTATCTTGAGCACTGTGCATAACACTGGCACAATGCTCGTTAAGCCGGTTGGTCTTGGCGGCATCAGCAATCGTTAACACCCACCGACCCGCATTAAGCTCGCGTAGTGGGTTATGGCCCATCGATCTTATTCGATTCGACTCCATTCATAGGAAAAAAGAATTCTTCCAATATACTTCCCACGCAGATGAAGTTTACAACAAATTAATTAATTATTGCTCCAAATGCTTTCTACAATATGTTTCTGTTGAAAAACTTGATGATTTAACTCTATATACTAATGAAAAACCTGGTTCTGATGAAACTGAATTTGCTTCTTTGCTACTTGTACGAAACTTATAAACATTACATTAGTTATAACTCTTTGTCTGTTTTAAAACACTGTGATATTAATTAAATTCTTAATAAAACCCAATTTGAATGTAAGTCATTTATTTCAAAAACAAAAACAATTCATAAAAAACTACACAATTTTTACATTTTTCCATTGCATTTTTCTACATTTGTTTTACGATTTGATACAATTATTCCACTTTTTCTAATAACGATCCATTTATTATCACATGTTTACAATCATCAAAACTGTAAAAAATAGTAAAACCTTATTTGCCTTCTTTATTAACGAGAAAAAGAGTTCTATAGAGGTTTTATACGTTTTATATTAAATTGAAGCTTACATTGGCGTATAAAAAAAGAGATCTATATCGTAAACAAAACCACACGTACTATAAGATATGAACTCAAGTGTTAGAAAATTCTTTCCGACACCACCGGCGATTGTCCTCACTTGTGCAGGCCCACCACGAGGTGTTAAATCTATGGTTACTAATTGGTCATATTGGCCACCAGTCCACGACCACTGCATAATGTGATTACCGATGATAGTATCTCTGGGAAATAATATTATAAATATGAACACAAAACACATTTACGAGTACACAAACATTATATCGTTCTTTCATATTTAAAATGCGCGTGTGTCTTGTATTATCTCCTCCCAGAAACATAATAAACGGACGACAATAATTTAAATTGTTATTAATAAGTCCTTTTCTGAAAAGCTCCTCCGATTGATCATGACTCGATTATTATATTTGATCAATTTTGCATTCACGATGCTGTGCTGAAAAATATTCTTGATGAAAATTGCTTAAAAAATCCACGAAAAATTATTTACTCGTAAAAATCTTCGATAAAATGACGATCACGATCAGCTTCTTCAGTACACGCTTCTATGGATTGATCACTAACTGCTACGGATTGATCCTGCAGTACAGCAGGGGTAGCAACAGCTGCAGCCGTCATTGCCAGGATTACAAGCAAAGTAGACAGTTTCATCTGAAAGCAATGCAGTTTCATTAAACACAGTATAACTTGAGTAGCAGGTACCATATCTGCTGTGGACATTGACATTCCTTATAGACGGAATTAAATAAGGAGTACTATAATAATATGGTGAAACTTCATATTGTAGGTGCCGTTATTTTGTTTTTACAAATCACATAATTTTCTTATTAAATAAAATTTTGTTTTAACATCTAAGATACTCGAGGAGAGGTATCAATATACAGTTGATTATTTGATCTAACTACCCGGTTGTTGATATTACCCGGTTCAACATTCGGCAAGAAGTTTAATGCGGAATACTTGGTGATAGATATGAAGTTTACATATTGTAAAAATACTTTACGACGACTCAATAGGTATATTAAGGTTAAAAAGGTAATAATAAAATATCACTTTTTAAATGAAAAATGCTTAAAAATCAAAATGCTAAATTTAATTAGTGTAATAATACGATATATACAGCGTGGCTCGGTGGCGTAGTGGATAAGCGTCGCGGGCCACGATCGTACATGTTAAGCATCTTTCGCAAAGGTCAGTAACTCGTGGAGTAGTCCTTGCTTCTTAAGGCACGTTCAGCCGTTATGTCCGGGTGCATTTGCACTCGTTAATACCGTCCAATCTGTATTGGGCCAGCATGGAAGATCATGACCCATCGGCCTTTACCTGCATAAGGAAGGCCTGAGCCCCTGCAGTGGGGACGTAAAAAGGGCTGATGGTGATGATGATGAATAAAATATCACTATTTACCTTGAAAAGGGATTGGTGTTCCTGAACGTAGCTTCGGTTACTTACTTTTATAATGTACTTAAATAAGAAATTTGATCGCCTTTTATATGAAATCAATCGATAAAAAAATATGATTATACGCAATACACTTATTTGTGAGTTATATGTATACATACAACATTATGTAATTTGACTTAGATAAGTCTTATAAAAGCGAGTGGGATTTTAATTTTATCACAATCAATATTCTGATACCGATTTACTGATTTCATTTAATGTACCTATTTAGCGTTTGATGTTTTATATCCCGTCCGATAGGGATCCATCGTGAAATTTAGATGAAAAATCCTTAAAAAATACACTTTGTCCCCTACACTCTTAGATGGGACTCGAACCCGTGACCTTTCGCAATCCAGGCGACCGCTTTAAGCACTGAACTGCTTTAAGTTGTCAAGCACTTGCTACTTTTTCGCTACTACATTTAAGCATTTTTCAGTATAGCACTGAGAATGCATAATTGATCAAAATATCATATAATAATAACAATAACTGGTTAATGAGTTTGAATATACTCATACTCAATCGTTTATTGCAAACCATAATGGTACATAGATGTTAAAATTATTATTAAATTCAAACTATGGACCCTGACGGGCACTGCAACAATACATAGAAAAGAGGAAAATATTATGTTTATACTTATTTTAAAATCAAATTTTAATTTTATATAAATACTAATGTCTTATAAGTGCAATATATAATTCATTTTAAAGCATTACAAAACCTCCTTATTCAATATGCTTTATAAATCACATTAAAATACAAATAAACATACCAATAATTACATTTTATTAATAGATTAAAAATAATAAATTAATTAGCTAATAATTTCATTTAATAATAAAAATAAATACATTTTTCTATAAAACAAATGTCAAAAAATCTAAAATTGTGAAAGATTTGTTGTTAATAAATACATTTTATTATTTGTAAAGTTATTATATAACAAAAATGTCAAAGTATCAAGATTTATTGATTAAGATTTAAAAATTAATTAACTATTATTATGGTTTATTTATTTGTAAAATTATCCATTTTATCCTTCAAAAATTCATTGACGCTATAATAAGAATAACACTTATTTGTTAATAGTTTTTAATCGTTTTAGAAATATTCTATCACTTAATTCATTCTTTATTTGGTCTGGTAGTCTATTGTAAATTTTTATGGACATGGTAAGAGGGCTTGATGCGTGTAAACTTAGTTTAGAAACTGGCAAAATTAGTTTATTCCTATGTCGCGTAGGATATTTTACTAGGCCATCTCTTCTTTTCCTATAATAGTCTTGATGTTGACGGACAAACTTACATAATTCTAATATATATATACTTGGCAGAGTAAGAATTTCATATTTTATAAAGTAGGCTTTGCAGCTCTCCGTATTGTTAATATTTACAAGGATACGCAACAGTTTTTTTTATTTGTATGAAAATGGTTTGTGCGACCGTATTGTTACCCCATAAGATTATATCGTAGTTTATCCAAGCGTACGCATAAGTGTAATACATTGTTAGTGCAGTCTCTATATTAGTTGTTGTTTTTATCTCATAGAAAGCGTAAATGAAGCTAGCAATTTTGGATCTCACCTTCTGAACATGAGGCCTCCAAGTCATACGATTGTCTATAGTTATTCCCAACAAACAAAACTCATCAGCGACATCCAATTTGGTCCCATTATAATTATAATTGATATCTATTGACGGTTTCTGGTAAGGGTGAAAAGCCATTAATTGAGTCTTATTAAAGTTAACTTCTAAATTATGATCACGCATCCACTGTGTTACTTTATGCAATAAGTCATCGAGTTGCGTAGAAAGATTTATCTTTGCTCTGACATGATACAAGTAGAGACATGTCATCCGCAAATAATACACATGGCCCAGTCACAACTTTAGAGAGGTCATTTATGTAGACCAGGAATAGTAAACATCCCAGGACGCTTCCTTGAGGGATGGAAGCGTTTATAATTTTACCACTCGATCTTATATTCCTGATTTGATTAGTTCCAGAGTCAAAAAATTCTATTTCTACGAATTGTTCCCTATCCTTTAAGTATGACTTAAACCATTCATGTGCCTTTTCACGGATTCCAATTCCGTACAATTTGTTTAAAAGTATATTATAGAGCACTTTATCATATGCTCTCGTCATATTTAGCAGTATACCTACAGCATGCTATTTTGTATTTACTATATTGTAAAATTCCTGCATATACATGTAAACAGCTAAAATCGTTGACTTCTTCCGAAAACCATTTTGGCACTCATCAAAAATTTTAAAACGTTCATAAAAAGCGTAAGTACGCTTACACATTGCCTTCTCAAATATTTTAGAGACTGAGGTAACAATGCAATTGGACGATAATTGCTAGGTAGAGTTTTTTAATTTTTCTTATAAACGGGTTTTATAATCGATTTTTTTAACATATCGGGGAAAACATCGACTTCAAAAGACTGATTAATTAATAAGCGAAAAGGAACAGTCAATTCATTAGCACATTATTTTACTAAAAATGAAGAGATTTCATCTATCCCGTTGCTTTTTTTATTCTTTAAGTTTCTTATGATCAATAATATCTCCCGATCATTCACTGGACTTAAGTATATAGAATTTACAGTAGTACGGCATACAGGCTGACCCACGACAGCATTATTGGTTATCGAAACTCCCATTGATGCAAAAAAAATATTAAACATACTTACTATATTTTCTGGTTCGTATACAATATTGTTGTTAATTTTTAATGTTATGTTAATTTTTTCCTTTTGTCGTAACTTATTTGTTCGCTCGTTAATTATATCCCACATAGTTTTAACTTTTCAACGTTACATACATCTTATATACAGCGTGTTTGGTAATACCTGTATGATCCCGAATATGGCACATACGGTATGATGAATAGATCCCAGAAAAATCCCTGTTGTGTTGTATTTGGTCATCGACTCCATGTGCCGAACTAGTTTAAAAAATAACAGAAGGTAAATAAATCTAAAGATAAATGCCTAGAATAAATATGCATCCGAGAGTAATTTATTATTTCCAAACAAAGAAAAAGTTTGTAGTAAATGACTTTTAACCATAAAAAAACACTAATCTTGTGATTAACGGTGTTTCAAAAACTATTATTAAGGAAACTTCTCTAATAATACTGTCAAAATAAAAAAGAAATTGCAAATACTTTGATTGAAGTTCAATATCTCCACCATTGCTCACATTAGTCTATGCAAGAAAAACGACAGAGACATAAAATCGACGACGATGTGTATTGAGAAACTCGGGTTTCTGATGTGTCAGTAAGGTTCTGTAGATTATTTGCTTTGAAGTTTTGTTATTTTTTTCATAAAGCCGTGTTATTTTTACGAAACAATAAAATACGGACTTACACAATGATATTAATAATCTAAGTATCTCGCTTATTCTTAGTTTAAATGATAATTAAATAAAGGTTAGTTGTAATGGAAAGGTCTAATAATAAATAATATTTCTTTTCTAATTTAATCAATAATTTTTATGCCTTATAATTTTGTTAATGACTTGGTCTTAAATTAGGTAACCACTTTTAATATTTTGGCCTTTTTTTCTTTTGTAACCGTGAAAAGCGTAAATAAAATTGTAATAATAAGTAAACAGCCTAATTATCAATTTCGTCAGTAAAAAATGGTATGATAAGTTACTTTGAAATTTCATTGTTTAATTTAATAAAAAAATAACGTTTTCGTTCTTTCGGGACTTTTGGTTTGTTTTTCATTCTCGCTCTGTTTACCTGTTTGTTATGTTTGTGTGCGGTCAGTGCAATGAATTCGTACTCAAATGCCTAATATTACGAGATGATAATGTGTGGCGGTGCTTGTGACGGTCACCTTGCTGCAGCTCGGCGGCGTTATGACGACCGCCACGTGTCAGGAAGATCTGAAAACCATCGACGTCTTCCTTCTTACCGGTGATTCGCGGCACTTGTGAATCGGTTACATACAACTTGTTCATTCCATAGTGTGCCACAGGTAGGCCGGCCGATCACATATTCCATCGAGACAGAGGATATGATTTTACGTCGAGAGTAACACGACACGGTCTGTGTCGAGTCGAATGGAGATGTGTGTTTTATGGCGGCATATCGAGACCCTGGACTGATAAAGTGGATGTGAAGTGTAGGTAATGTTGACAAGTGAAAGCTGAAAGAGTGATTAGAACGCTGTAAGTATGTACCTGTTTAATCTTAAATTGTTTTAATTACAAGTAAACTCATACGTAGTCGAGTTGCGCGCGTCGGCGACATCAAAATGTATTCTAGGAAACGAGAGAGTGAGAGGTAATGAGAGAGAGAGAGAGAGAGAGAGAAAGAGCGAGTACGCCGGGACGGCACGTATATGCTTACAGGGTTGTAGCATAGTAATTGAAAACAAATTGTTCAAATATTTGTATGAAAATATCAATTTACGTGAAATTGTTTTTTGACATATCAATTGTGTTCTTTGTGCTAGGTGCCATGTTTCGGGATTATACAGGTATTACCAAACACGCTGTATATAAAAAATTTGTGTCACGATGTATGTCGCCAATAAACTCCAAAACTACTGAACCGATTTCAATAAAATTTCACATGTACCCGTATTTTGGTCTAACTTACTGGATAGGATAGTTATCATCTCAATTATTCGCTTATGTCGTAAATGTAAACGAATAAAATGTACTAATTAATTGTTTCTTAAGCAAGTATTTATTCTTAAACTCACACGATTTGTATACATTATAATTATATGCAATCGGGTCTTGTTCGTGCATTTTTTAAAACAATTAATTTACCTCGACGTTTCGGCTACGTTACAGCAGCCGTGGTCACGAGGAGACTGGAGATTTTTATGAAGTTCTCATAGATGGCGGTGTATGAGCATTGATTCATAGATAAAATTCTTCAATATCGTTAGACATCTAGGTTGCAAATACATCCAATAGATGGCGTTGTGTTCTAGATGACGTTTATTTTAAAGTAATCTGCAGTAATTTTCTTTCAAAAAATTTTGTATAGATTACGTTTTCGATTAAGTTTTTTGTAAACTTCAGAACTGTTTTTGTTTTTATCTGTATTTCAAATTGCATTGAATTGGATTAATATATCTAAAGTTTCAAAAATAAAGTGCTGAAACATATTAGACATTTGTTGGTTTTTTTGTTGTACTATATTCGAACTTAAATATCAAGGTAATTTCATCATTAGCTCAAGAAACAAGAGCGTTTTTGGAAAATATATGTTGTCCAAAGTAACTACATCACGCGGGCGAAAGCTAGTAACAACATATAAATATCATACATAAATACACATACCATACATATATAAACATACACACACGTAAGCATGAAATAAAAATAAATAAAAATGTCGGATTGAACCAATGTAGACAAGTTATGGCTACTGATAGATTACTGCTTGTAACTTGCACCGAGCAAAGACGGTCGAGACTCTAGTCATAATAAATGGTTACGCTATAACGGTAGTCTCATGAAGGTAATATGTGCGCAGCAGGTATGTAGATGTCCACATATCTAGTGATTTATTACAATGTTGAAAACACAGCAGCGTCAGCCTCATCCCTAAGTACCTCTTTGGATATAAGATATAGGAAACGACGTCTGAGAGTCCTCATTAAATCACCGACTTGGCTCACATTTCTTTTTAAGTTTTAAAGAATTATGAAGAAAAAGTGCACACTCCTGTCACCCATGATTCAAATGATTAATTCAACCGATAATTGATATTAATCTTCATTAGGGCAAATGATGATAGCGGAAATTGATATTGCAGTGATTATAATATAGATGTAGATATAGATTGGATTACAGGCGCATATGTATAACTGCTGTGATGCGTTGTGGTGACGTCAAAGAACGTGTTAGGTAACATGTAACTGCTTATAAAGAAATTCGTTATGTACACTTGCATTTAAACTTTTTCTTTTTTTTTTGACAGTGTTTACTTAGATTATCGTGTTTAATTTAAAGCTGTCGCTAAATTGCAGTTCCTTTAATTTGTGCAATATTTTATTAAATTAGCAATGCATATATGCAGTCATGTCAGGACAAAGATTCTTATTACTTAGTTTTTTTGGAACCACTCAAAATGTTTTTTCTGAGAGGTTAGGAGACCTTTCTCTCACCGTAAATAAGCGAACTATTAAAAAACTGCCCCGAACTCGCCGTAAAGCTCAGCGCTTTCACGTTATACAGTTTCAATTAATTTAAAACCTTTCACAAATACCTTTTGAGGTGGGTTTAATTTGATTGAATCTCTATTTCATGACAACGCTACCTTCGACGAAAAGTTTGGAGCTGTTTTTTATCAGAATAACACTGCTGGTGGCACAGGTGGCACATCTACATTCACAAGTGCCTCTAATAGCATAGACTGAATTAATGATTCGAGTTTGACTTATATGAACTTTCATAATACGCACACTAAGAAGGAGTAGGTACCTACCTTAAAGTTGGTATAGAGTCAATACTAACTTACTATTGAACTATATCAATACTATTGACGATGGTTTGATGACAAAGATGAAAAAGCCATGTCAATGACGATGATGTAATCCATTATATTTCGCGTCAGTGAGTGTCACAACTAATAAAACAAACGATTTAATGATATTCCCACGTTTTATTGACACTATAATATTAAAAATTATATGCAAGAAGTGAAGCCTACAAAACAAGCCATTCAAGCCCATCATATTTGAAAATAGTTCTGTAAGGTGCCAGAATTGGCTACATCTTGTTGAACAGTCGTCAAGTCTTTTAAACACAACTTTTTATATTTTTAATAGGGACCTCATTACGGTTTCAACTGTTCATGTGCCACTTAGCAAAAAAGAAAGCGTAACAATTTCAATGCATAACATATTATGAGCCCACTAAGTCTCTTTGTATGTGTACACCTTCCCGAGTAAAACTGCATAAATGACATATTGACAAAAAAATTACATCGCGATTACAGAGTTAAACTTGATTTGTTTCCCAGTAAATATCCTGTGTAAATTTTTAAATGGATAACAATTTTAAGTTCTAATTGGCTGTGCTGTAAAAATTGTTATTTCCGGTTAGCGAGTTATGCGTAGGACGTGTCGATATATCGACTGGATTTGTCGCCAGTAAATAAGGTCATATTTTCCCGTATAGTTTTTAAATTTTTGTCAATTTCGGTGGGGTGTGGGCTAAGTTAAACAAAAAATTTAAAGTTTTGAAGGTCCCACGACACAGAAATACTGGCATCAAAAATATTTCAAAACATTTTTATTTCCCGTACCTATCTCATCGCAGTTGAAGATTTAAATCAAATTGCGTATTGTAAATCAAATATGAGTGTCATAATTATATTAATCTAATCTTGCTGCTTAATATTGTCATATAAAAGGCGATCAAATGGCTTATTTAATAGCATTCTTGCAATAACGTCCAAAAGCGCACATCCGGTTTAAAGGTAAATAATTATTTTGATTTACTGTATAACATCACCGTGACTGGAAAGCTATCTATGATACAAGCGAATCCGTACAATGTATCTAATGTTAGTCAAAAATTTTTTTTTCATAGTGCAATCTTAGCATTTGCAAATTCACGTAGCGAGAAGTGTGGTCGACAGAAAATCAGATTATACAAACTTGACAAATTTCTTCTCTTAATTTTATATTAATACGTTGCTAATAAAGATCAATATCAATTGCATTTTTTTATTTCTGTAGTAACTTAATTTGCTGCTGTGTTTACATTTATAAGTACAGACAAAATACATATAATGATAGGCGAGTCCACTGCATAGGATTAGGTGATTTTAATTATTTAAATGCTGCTGGTAACCGAACTAGCTCCTCATTTTTTATATATACTTTAATAGTGTGTTTATTGAAACTTCATTAATTTCAGATGAAACTCTTTACTTTGTTTGTGATCCTGACACTGATGGCTGGAGCTATTGCTGCACCCGCTGTGCTGGAGGATCGCTCCACATTTAATACCACTATAATCGATGCGTGTAGGCATCCAGAGCCAATACCAACTTACTCGTAAGTAAAAAAAGTATTAACTGGCTTAGGGATCATTATGGATCCGAGCAATGCATGTTTTATATACCCAGTTCCACAAACACCCGTTGAAATTATCAATACTTCAAAGTGGCATTACGGGTATATTTCAAATTTAGAATGTTCATAAATCGACATTAAACTTTAATCATGGCTCAATAAATAACAAGTATTAGTGTGCCATCTTTAGACGAATAGAACTTACTTAAATATAACATTGGTCAGAGAAGTAATAACATCGAGGTATTGGGTACATTCACATCGTTCATATTAGTCCGGTTGAAGAAATTTGTAGGAGGACCTTCATAACCACTAATGACAAATTGTTTTTCTCAAAATTACTTACGTTCGGGGTGTCTCTGTAAGAGAGCACCTTTTCATTTTAAAATATAAACACGTATTTTATGAGAGTGTTGTGAGAGAGATTAGGTAAGGAATTAAATATCCGGCAAATAGCCTCCATGGCGCTGATGACTGGCCATTATTATTTTTATGACTTTTACACTGAAATCTGGTTGTATCTCGGCGATGAGGCGTTGGATTTCCGGTGTGGGCTCAGGGTATGTATCTAAATTTATTCGCACAAACACGAGATTCCACAAATCCTTACAGAAAAAATTGCATGGCGTTAAATTGCACGATCTAATAAGATTTCACAAATATAACATTAGTATTTTTTTAAAAGTGTTCCATTTTTAATAATCGGAGTTAACATATGTAACAGCTGTCAAATTTCAGAGTTGCCACTTACACGAAAAAAGAAATTCTAAATTTAAATAGTGAACTCTTACTGAGACACCCTATACTACATACATTCCATGGAATTGACAACATCAGGGAGATTTAGAAATTCACTTAGAAATTGTAGAAATTGTGTTTTAGCTTTTAATTTTTTTATCTTGTACTCATGAATTTAAAATTTATGTTAACAGTTTTAAAGTCACTGGGACCTCCAGTAGAGATTGGACGTGGACTGCTCCACATGCGAATGAGACCATCTTATCGATGAAGTTAAAGGCTCTTCATGGACGTTCATCGGTGAAGGAAATCGACGGGGGCATAGGACAAAATCATCTAACACTAAGGTTCACGCTGTTTAATTCATGTACCTTTGGCTGGCAAGTGGATCTTATTACATTCCGCTTCGGATAATAGTAACATATTAAATAAAAGCCTTTGAAAATTCCAAAAATTTGTAATTATTTGTGCAACATTATTACGCGGTGTTGCCTTTGTGAGCATGTTTCATCATCATCGACAGCTTTTTTTCGTCCCCGCTGCAGGAGCTTAGGCCTTCCTTATGGATAGTTAAGGAGGATGGGTCTCGACAATGCGGATTGGAAGGTCATCCACATTGTGCTAACGGCTTAACGTGCCTTCCGAAGCCCGGAGTAGCTCGAGACAACAGGTTTTTGATCACCCGTCTCGTGACCAACCCTTGTGAAAGTTGCTTATTAACAACGATCGCAAGCTGTGGCGCTTATCCACTATGCCCCCGAGCTACTCGTTATAATAAACTGTGACCATTTTTATTATTATGAATTTATTTTGTTACATTAGTAAATTCATTTTTAAGAAAAGGTTGCGTGGCTATTTTTTGAAAGAACTGGATTCGTCGATTTGGTAGTTTTATCATATATTTATTATATGTATGTATATCATATATGTAGATTATGTACGCATATCGATATACAGCGTGTTTGGTAATACCTGTATAATCCCGAATATGGCACATCCGGTATGATGAATAGAACCCAGAAAAATGATCACTAAGTCTGAAACCCAGCACATGACCTAGATATTTAGCTTTTTTTCTTCGAAGTAAAACTGTACGCTGACGACCCTAAAAACAGCTGTTGTGTTGTATTTGGTCATCGACTCCATGTCCCGAACTAGTTTAAAAAATAACAGAAGGTAAATCAATCTAAAGATAAATGCCTAGAATAAATATGCATCCGAGAGTAATTTATTATTAAATGACTTTTAACCATAAAAGTACACCAATCTTGTGATTACCGGTGTTTCAAAAACTATTATTAAGAAAACTTCTCTAATAATACAGTCAAAATAAAAAAGAAATTGCAAATACTTTGATTGAAGTTAGATATCTGCACTATTGCTCACATTAGTCTATGCAAGAAGGAGCTATAGAGACATAAAATCGACGACGATGTGTATTGAGAAACTCGGGTTTCTGATGTGTCAGTAAGGTTCTGTAGATTAATTGCTTTAAAGTTTTGTTATTTTTTTCATAAAGCAGTGTTATTTTCACGAAACAATAAAATACGGACTTATACAATGATATTAATAATCTAAATATCTCGCTTATTCTTAGTTTAAATGATAATTAGATAAAGGTTAGTTGTAATGGAAAGGTCTAATAATAAATGATATTTCTTTTCTTTTCTAATTTAATCAATAATTTTTATGCCTTATAATTTTGTTAATGACTTGGTCTTAAATTAGGTAACCACTTTTAATATTATGGCCTTTTTTTTCTTTTGTAACCGTGAAAAGCGTAAATAAAATTGTAATAATAAGTAAACAGCCTAATTATCAATTTCGTCAGTAAAAAATATAGTATAATAAGTTTCATTGAAATTTAATTGTTTAATTAAATAATAAAATAACGATTTTTTGTTAGGTAGGTTACCTAACACAGAATTTGATGACGCGGAACCCTAAATCGGTGCACTTTTGATTTAGGTACCTACATTGGTGTTCGAGTTGTAATAATTACCTATGTAGTTTTGGCCATCGCTTCAGTCGCGTCGGAGACTTTCATCGGTGCACTTTAGAAGGTCAACTTACGTTTTCGTTCTTTCGGGACTTTTGGTTTGTTGTTCATACTCGTTTTGTATACCTGTGTGTTGTGTTTGTGTGCGGTCAGTGCAATGAGTTCGTACTCATATGCCTAATATTACGAGATGATATTGTGTGTTGGTGCTTGTGACGGTAATCTTGCTGCGGCTCGGCGGCTTTATGACGAGCGCCACGTGTTAGGAAGATCTGAAAACCCTCGACGTCTTCCTTCTTAACAGTGCTTCGCGGCACTTGTGAATCGGTCATATGATTTTACGTCGAGAGTAGCACGGTCTATGTAGAATCGAATGGAGATGTGTGTTTTATGCGGTGGCCGGCATATCGAGACCTTGGACTGATAAAGTGGAGGTGAAGTGTAGGTAATGTTGACAAGTGAGAGCTGAGAGAGTGATTAGAATACTGCCTCTAGGTATAATATTTTTAAACTCACACGATTTGTATACATTATAATTATATGCAATCGGGTCTTGTTCGTGCATTTTTTAAAACAATTAATTTACCTCGACGTTTCGGCTACGTTACAGCAGCCGTGGTCACGAGGAGACTGGAGAACTGGCGGGTGTCGTCTTCTGATTTTAGTTGAGGGTAATCCGGTAATAATGTTTTTAACTGATTTTAAGATGTACCCTCCACTTGATTTTATTATACGTAAAGGTGGCGACACACTGCACTTACGGTATCCGAGAATATTGTTCGTGGTTGTTTGCGATCGCGACACTTATACATTTTTATAACCGGATTCCACGTTGGTGAGAGTTTATATCCACTTTCCCGGTTGAAATTGTTGTGTTTTTTTATTTCAACCGCTTCACGAACAATCCTTGGATAGTAATGTCGTTCAGTGGAAAGGACATGAGGTGTATGTAACTCGATCCAGTGGTTTGATCCAGATGATAATAAGTGCTCTGCAATCGCGGACTTCTCCACTTGACGATTTTTGACCGCTGCTATGTGTTCTCTTACACGTTCGGCGATAGTCCGTTTCGTTTGTCCGATATATGAACTACCGCAGCTGCAGTCAATTTTATAAACGCCAGGTTTTTGGTAAGGAATAATAGCGCCACTTTTGGCCAATATATGGATGGAACATGTCGAGTCATTGATAGATTACCAGTCACATGGGATCCGTATGTGGAAACGGTATGTAGACGATGTGTTCTGTATCCTGAAGGGCGACAAACCGGAGATTGAGCAGTTCCTTACACACGTCAATAATATCCATCCGAATCTCAAGTTCACCTATGAGTTAGAGAGTGACAAAACCTTACCCTTTCTGGACGTTAAAGTCATGGCGCAAGCTGATGGGTCCCTGAAACACACTGTCTACAGGAAACCAACACACACAGACAAGTACCTCCACGCTTCATCTCATCATCATCCTCAACACCTACGTTCTGTGGAGACAACTCTTATTAACAGGGCTAACGCATTATGTAATACTGACTTCTTAGCAGATGAGTTGTCCCATGTACAGGACGTGCTAAGGAAAAATGGATACAGCGCAAGGAGGTCATACCCTATCCGAAGGTGTAAGGAAAGACTACCTAAGGTTCCCAGGCAACGGGCATTTTTAGGCTATGTTAAGGGAGTAACGGACAAAATCGGTTCCATTTTGAGGAAAAATTTTTCTATAGACACCATTTTTACTCCTTTATCAAAAATGTCACACCAATTGCGATCACCAAAGGATAGTATTCCTTACCAAAAACCTGGCGTTTATAAAATTGACTGCAGCTGCGGTAGTTCATATATCGGACAAACGAAACGGACTATCGCCGAACGTGTAAGAGAACACATAGCAGCGGTCAAAAATCGTCAAGTGGAGAAGTCCTCGATTGCAGAGCACTTATTATCATCTGGATCAAACCACTGGATCGAGTTACATACACCTCATGTCCTTTCCACTGAACGACATTACTATCCAAGGATTGTTCGTGAAGCGGTTGAAATAAAAAAACACAACAATTTCAACCGGGAAAGTGGATATAAACTCTCACCAACGTGGAATCCGGTTATAAAAATGTATAAGTGTCGCGATCGCAAACAACCACGAACAATATTCTCGGATACCGTAAGTGCAGTGTGTCGCCACCTTTACGTATAATAAAATCAAGTGGAGGGTACATCTTAAAATCAGTTAAAAACATTATTACCGGATTACCCTCAACTAAAATCAGAAGACGACACCCGCCAGTTCTCCAGTCTCCTCGTGACCACGGCTGCTGTAACGTAGCCGAAACGTCGAGGTAAATTAATTGTTTTAAAAAATGCACGAACAAGACCCGATTGCATATAATTATAATGCCTCTAGGTATGTACCTGTTTAATCTTAAATTGTTTTAATTACAAGTAAACTCATACGCAGTCAAGTGCGCGCGTCGGCGAAATCAAAGTGTATTCTAGGAAACGAGAGTGAGTGAGACGTAATGTGTGAGAGAGAGAGAGTGAGTACGCCGGGACGGCACGTATAAGCTTTCAGGGTTGTAGAATATTAATTGAAAACAAATTGTTCAAATATTTGTATGAAAATCTCAATTTACGTGAAATTGTTTTTTGACATATTAATTAGCTTCTTTGTGCTAAGTTGTATGGCCATGTTTCGGGATTATACATGTATTACCAAACACGCTGTATATGTATTTGTTATAGATATTATATATGTCGGAGAATATCTCCAACATCTTTACGAAGATCGTTTGATTTAGTTTCTTTTCTTTTAATTGCTAGTTACTCGATTTCCTAATTACTCGATTGTAGAGAGGGCGTGATCATTGATACTTTTAATTTTATTAGAATCGTAACACTGACTTTGACAGTTTGTTAACAAAAAGCAAGTTGCCTCCATTTTCGCACACATTCTGTTTCCGATAGCCGAGAAGTAAAGACATCCGATGACATCACGCTCATCTCGTTATATTTTCGTATGAAAAGTGATAAAATGGAATAAATCCACGTTGGTATACACGCCTGCAATGTTTTTTAAAGATAGTCCCCCGATATGGACGATCTATTTGGGCTTCGTAATAGCCCCTTCTGACTACCTGCCGACATCAGAAGTGAGATGTAACCGACCAAATTTACACACAAATGTCATGGAAATGGAGAATTTTGTTGCGGTAACAAAATCAAAACTTTTTCGCCCTCATCCACGTTCGTCACATGTGCCATCGTCGAGTCACATGTGCATCTACCCGAACTCAATCCTGGCAATATTTCTGCCTGTCGATACAAGAAGAAACACTTGAAGCCTTCGTAGGGAGAACCAAGCGTTCCTAATATGTAGAACAGTAACCCGAACGTTGCTGTCACGTTCTTCGATTGTGGAACAGATGGTCACTACTCTCAAGATTCCTGTAGCCGAAGAAGATGCAACTGTGGCAAACCTGATGGCTCGTCTGCTGGTATTGCTAGTGAGCGACGTCTGCATCATTGCTACCCTTGCTAGTATTTTGCAGCATTTTGGTGAGGTGAGTTTTTGTTTTGTTATGATACTGGAGTCGAGTGCTCCCTTATAAAGTAGTTAATATCGTGAAGAATTCATGGCAATCGAATTAGTAACACTCTTAAAATCACTAGTTAAGTGAAAATAAAATTGAAAAAGTGCGATTGCATTGCTGGTTAAGTGATGCAATCGAGGTTCTTAAACCAGTTTGTTGTTTATGCATACTTTCATTGTAAATAAGATTTGATGATAGGATTTATCAACTCCTAAATTCTTATTACTAAAGAAACTTAAAGTAAAAACGGTATCTTATTATTAAAGTTTCGGTTGGTTTCAAAATCTTGCTTTAGTTGAAGTCCGGCATGACCGAGAAAATAATCTACCGCGCTGCACATCAATTATATGCCTAGTAAATGGTTAGTGGTATTATTAGGTACTCTATACTTCTCGCTATGTGATAGAGAGATAATATTTTCATGAAAGTTTAATTCAACTATCAAAAATTTCTTATGAAAAGACTGTATAAATTCCAACCTATGAACTTCCCAACTTTTAAATCGTTTCCCAGAACCTCTGGGGACCATGGTCATATGTAAGACCCAGACCCCTTTCCACATCTCCTTTGGAGTCACTGTGGACCCATCGACCTTTCCACATCTCCTTTAGAGTCACTGTGGATCACGGCGTTCAGGACCGCTCATGACCACAGCTTCAAAACCCTATACATCTATACCGACGAGAAAACAGTTTTGTTTTAGAGCCCCTGGAGACCACGGTCGCTATAAGGCCCAGACCCCATCATCGATCTTTCCTCATATCCCATAGAGCCTCTGTGGACTACGGCGTACAGGACCGCTCATGACCACAGCATCATCCTTGCTACGAGTACAATAATCAATGCAAGTATGCGTGGAGCATTTGCATTGACCAAATATACTTAATAAAACAGTTCATTTCCCTATACAGCACCATATAAACACTACCATGTAAACACACTATATAAATACTACAATTTTTATTCATTAATAAGTTACATGTGAAAACTTAACTACCGTTTTGATAACAATTGTAACAAAATACCGTTGGTAATAAATTTGATGTTTAAGAAATGATGATCGAAATCTAGTTCAAATTAAAATTCCCAATGACTATACTCCATTCATTATAATATTAGAAAAAAGAGGGTCATAGAAGCAGCAGTACAGAACATTTTATTTCAAAGATGACTTTAAAAAATATATATTATAGTTTTGTTGAAACTTTGAACGTTAGGTAGTCTGAAAGAGCTGGGCAATTTTCCATTTTTTATGTACGATACCTCGGGGTCGAGATGAGGCCAGCATTTTCTTATTCATCTTTCACTCTCAAGCCAACATGGAACTAAAACTATTTATCTGTTTTTTTGATAAATTCTAATTGTAAGTGCATATAATTAGAATAGAATTTTGTTATATCTATGCCCAGGAAAGAAAGGTAAGCAAAATGAATTTGTTATTATAACATTTATTCAGACATTAGTTAGACTATAGATGAAGACATTAAAAAAACTTCCTGAAATGTCAAAGGTTGAAGGTAGGTATGGGGGATTAAAGCTTAATTGTTGAAGGTTACTCGGGCCTGCACCGGCATCATCGATATTTAACAAAACTTAACAACAAAAACAAAACTATTACAAAATAAAAATAAAACAATAACAACTTAATCACGGAAAACGGCAAAACAACAAGAAAGGCAGAAGCATTCACAACGGATGAAAATCCCAGATTACGTATTTTAACAATTATGAATACATTATAGTCTGACGAAATTAAAAAACTGTACTGCCGAAACGTTTGAAGGGATGAGGCAACGTTTTAAATTTGGGGGAGTTATAGTGACATGAGAATCGTACCCAAACTATCCAAACCTGCTTCTTTAGGTTCTTTAAGATGCACAAATTTGTTTAATAGATAGCTTAAATGAGAACAGTTTAGTATAGCAGTTGGTATTCAAGTGGATATGTAGCAAATTAGCCGTCAGTCTTAAGAGTAACATGATTATTGATATTTTATCACAAAGTATACCATAAAAAGAACCTTATTTAACTTCTGTCTAATGCTATAATGAATTGAGTATAGGTTTACAGATACCTAGCTCAGAAAAACTCTACTGTTTTATTACAGAAACGCGACTGGTGCAGAGCACGCACCGTCTCCCAGAATGGCCGTGTCGGAGAATATCTCCATCATCTTTACGAAGATCGTTTGATTTAGTTTCTTTTCTTTTAATTGCTAGTTACTCGATTACTTCATTACTCGATTGTAGAGAGGGCGTGATCATTGATACTTTTAATTTTATTAGAATCGTAACACTGAATTTGACAGTTCGTTAACAAATAGCAAGTTACCGCCATTTTCGCACACATTCTGTTTCCGATCGCCGCGAAGTAAAGACATGCGACGACATCGCGCTAGTGATGAAAGAGACTTAGTCCTTTAAGTCATTTAAGATAAGACTCGCCTCTTTTTCAGACTAGTTGCGCTAAAATGACTTAAATGCCTAAAACGAAATAAACGACTTAAAAGGACTTTAAGGGCTACGTGTTTTATTCGAGAGAGCTGGCGTTCGAGTTAAACGTTTAGTTTTCAATGAAATCGTTTTTCTTAATATATGGAAAAAACTAAGTCCTACATATTAGGTAATAATCAGGGTTTATTATGGAAAAATAAATACATCTGATTTGGTTATGGTTTATTAAATTAAAAATAATCTTCTATTTTAGGTCATTAACAAAAATATAAAAAAATCAACATAGTGAAAAAAAACAATACAGCTACAGAAAAGTCATCCAAGACGATAGGCACATTGACGCTCTGATCACTTAATCTGCAACGTGTTTTTGAGATCAGGTTACCAGATTTCGAAAAGGCTTGTTCACTTGGAACACTGCTCGCTGGAATACTTAATATATCTTTAGCCATTTGCGTTAGGCAACATCTGTACAACGTCTGTATCCTCTGTTTCTAGTGGCATGGATAAATACTTTTGTATCTCGTCTTGCTCCGCGTTTGTTTGTTTGTATACCGCAGAAAAAAACACGTTTCTTCTCAGTATTTTGTGATTTAGATGATGTGGCTAACGTTTGATATATACTTGAATTTTCATAATGCGTGGTGAAATAATACGTTTTAAAACGCGGTAGAATATCTTCGCATTCGTAGCTTTGTTCGGCAAAATAGGTATTTTTTTATCGTGGATCCAATATTACAGCAAATTTTACAAAATTAGTATACAAGAACGGTGAATATTCCTGTAATTTTTCAGTCATTGCGGAAGCGCAATTTTCAAAAATCTCATTATTATCTTGCAGCCGAATTTGTTCTTTGAACACGTCCACTATTGGTTCTACATAATATAAGCTTGGATATTTAGATTTCGAAAGCAACAAAGTTGCATCATAAAAAGGCTTCTGTATCATATATTCTTTAAATTCTTTTTTTCTTTGCAAATGTGGTTTTTCATAGTGTGGGCTTCTCCCAACATATTATATACACTTATATACATTAGCAGATTTACTCCTTGAACACGAGTTTATAGATTTTATTCATTGACCAGTCAGTATCTATTATTTTTACTCTTTCATATATTATATATAATATACTCTTGATTTTTCTATCGACTACGGCGGTTGCTTGTCAATATAATTTTAAATTGAAAATAATTAATTGTACAACTTCGTATGTTCATTGAATATAATTGATGCGGACACTAGCTTAAGGATTCACCTTGTGAAGTAAGCAATAAATTGATTATTAGATGTAAGGCGTTTCTATTCGGAGTCATAGCTATACATCCATACTTTTCATCGCTACATTGGTGACCCACTTTGGACACAAGAACCGGCGCTGGTGGAAACAGTACGTAGAATAAATAATATTCAATAATAAATAACGCATACGGAGTGACAAGATGTCGATTAGCAATAACAACGCAGAGCGTGACGTCGGTGAGCACATTTCCACTGCACAATCGTCATCCGACATTTTTAAAGTGGGAGTACGGATTCCGCCTTTTTGGCCGGAGGAACCCGAAATATGGTTTTCGCAAATTGAGGGACAGTTCCAAATCGCAGGAATCACTAACGACTTGACGAAATTTCATTACGTCATTGGACAACTTGACCGTCAATTCTTATGCGAAGTTAAGGACATTATCGCGAAACCTCCATCTAGCGATCGCTACGAAAAGCTGAAGACTGAGCTCATTAAGCGATTGAGCGCTTCCAAGGAGAAGAAGGTGCAACAGCTTCTCATGCACGAGGAACTCGGAGATCGCAAACCATCACAGTTCCTTCGTCACCTGCAAAGCCTCGCTGGTCATCAGATTACGGACGACTTTCTTCGCACAATTTGGACCAGCCGTCTTCCCAGAAATATACAGACTGTACTGGCTGCTCAACCTACTGCAGACTTGGAAACACTCGGCGATCTTGCCGATCGTATTCACGATATAGTCCCATCTACACCTCAAGTTGCATCAACTAGCCACGATTATAGCTCAATGATAGATGCCATGGCTAAAGAAATCGCCGAATTACGTCGTCTCATTAAGAGTATGCCTATGGGAGACAGACGAGATAGTAGAAGACCTAGGTCACGCAGTCGTCAAAGTGAACGTCGTGAGAAATCATTTACCAGATCGCAGTCTTCGTACCGGAAATACCCAACTTGCTGGTACCACTCTAAGCACGGCGACAATGCCCTTAGGTGTATTAAGCCCTGTGACTACGAGAAGGCGGGAAACGCAAAGGGCAGTCAGTGATGGCGACAGCTGATAGCCCACCCTCTGGTCGCCTGTTCGTCACTGATAGGAGGACGAAGATACAATTTTTGATCGACACTGGCAGCGATTTATGTGTCTTCCCCCGGACCCTTCTGCGTGAACGTCGTGCTCCAACTTCCTACAAGCTCTGCGCAGCCAACGGGACGACCATTGACACCTACGGTTACTACCATCTTAACCTAGATTTTAATTTACGTAGAGATTATCCTTGGCGTTTTGTTGTTGCGAATGTTACAAAGCCTATTGTAGGAGTAGATTTTTTAGCTTTTTATAATTTAATGGTAGATTGCAGAAACCAAAAACTTGTAGACAATACAACTAGCCTTTCTGCTTCCGCTCTGTTTGCCTCAAATGATTGTGTTCATTCTGTTAAGGTATTGACTGGTGAATCACGCTATCATACCTTGCTTAATAGGGAATTTCCCGAAATATCGCGACCAGCTGGCACACACAGAATCATACCACATAACACACAACACCACATTCGCACAACACCAGGTCCACCTGTTTCAAGCATGCCGAGACGCTTGGCTCCAGATAAACTTAAAGTTGCCAAACATGAATTCGAGGCTATGCTAGCTAATGGCACAGCCAGACCATCCGATAGTTCATGGTCTTCACCCCTACACCTGGCTCCTAAAAAAGACAATGGATGGAGACCCTGTGGGGACTATAGGCGACTCAACTCACGAACTTTACCTGACAGATATCCGATTAGACACCTTCATGACTTCACGCATTCTATTGCAGGCTGTAAAATGTTTAGCACCATAGATTTAGTGAAGGCGTATAATCAGATACCTGTCAATCCGGAGGACATACCCAAGACAGCCATCACAACACCATTTGGTTTGTATGAATTTCCGTTTATGACGTTTGGTCTGCGTAATGCTGGCCAAACGTTTCAAAGGTTCGTTGATGAATTGACACGTGGACTAGATTTCGTATACTGTTACCTTGACGATTTTCTAGTCTATTCTAGAAATGAAATAGAACATGAACACCACCTACGCCAATTGTTCAATCGACTTAAAGAATACGGCATGGTTATAAATGTATCCAAGTGTGTATTTGGAGTTCCTGAAGTAACTTTTCTAGGTTATCGTATCTCAGAGAGCGGTACCACGCCTTTGGATACGAAAGTTCAAGCTATTCGTGACTTCCCACCACCCAAAACTGTCAAGCAATTGAGAGGATTTTTGGGTATGGCAAACTTTTATAGGCGATTTTTGCCTAACGCTGCTCTTATACAAGCTCCTCTTAATGCGCTACTTACTGGGGCAGTTAAAGGTACGTCTCCCATCAACCTCACAGGTGATGCTCTGAAGGCTTTCCAAGAGACCAAGGAAAGCTTAGCTCATGCTACAATGCTCGCTCATCCAGATTGTCGAGCAAAGTTAGCACTGGTGACAGACGCGTCAGATTTAGCCATGGGAGCGGTGCTTCAACAGTTGCATGAAGGTAAGTGGCAACCACTAGCGTTCTTTTCTAGAAAGCTTAGTCCATCTCAAGCGAAATACTCGCCTTATGACCGAGAGCTTCTTGCCATTTATGAGGCTATCAAGTATTTCCGGCATATGTTGGAGGCAAGACACTTCACAGTGTTTACAGACCACAAGCCACTCAGTTATAGTTTCAATGAAAAGAAACTTAACTGTTCGCCTCGTCAACACCGACATTTAGATTATATTTCCCAATTTACGACCGATATAAGGCACATATCTGGCAAGGATAACGTAGTCGCCGATACCTTATCTCGGGTCGAAGCATTGGAGAGACCAATCAATCTTGAAGATTTGGCACGATCTCAGTTAGGTGATCCTGAACTGGCCGAGTATGTATCGAATACTTCTTCGCTGCGCTTGCAACAATTAACTTTACCTGGAAGTCGTACATCCTTGTACTGCGATGTTAGTACAACGACTCCCAGGCCATTCGTTACAAAGGAATTTCGCAAGCAAATTTTCAATATTCTGCATTCCTTAAGTCATCCAGGTACCAGTACTACTGTGAAATTGGTAACCGAACGTTTCGTTTGGCCTGGAGTTCGAAAAGATATTAGGGACTGGACTCGAGGCTGCTTACAGTGTCAGAGTTCAAAGATAACGAGACACGTCTCTGCGCCTGTAGGAAACTTCAATCTTCCTCGAGCACGATTTAAACACGTGCATATCGACTTGATAGGTCCTCTTCCTGTCTCAAACGGATACCGATATTGTTTGACGGCCATTGACCGATTTACCAGGTGGCCTGAAGTAGTTCCAATCACCGATATCACAGCTGAAACTGTAGCTAAGGCTCTTATTATGAGTTGGATATCTAGATTTGGTTGTCCAATAGATATTGTCACAGATCGTGGTCGACAATTTGAATCGGCGCTGTTTCAATATCTTGCAAAGTTCATAGGATTCCAGCATAAGCGTACCACCGCATATCACCCCGCGTGTAATGGACTCATTGAGCGCTTTCATAGGCAGCTAAAAGCAGCTATCACTTGCCACGCTGACGTCAATTGGACTGAAAGTCTACCGCTTGTCCTACTAGGCGTTCGAAGCGCTTTCAAGGAGGACTTGCAAGCTTCCTCTGCCGAGTTACTATACGGCGAGCCGCTAAGACTTCCCGGAGAATTTTTCAACTCTAGCATTAACGGCACTACTGACTTGTCAGATTTTACGGCACGGCTACATTCTTTTGCCGAAAGATTACAGCCTATGCCAGCTTCTCGTCATTGTAAAGGCAAGGTATTTATTTTTAAGGAATTAGCAACCGCGGACCATGTTTTCCTGCGTGAAGATGCTTCGCGTGCGCCTTTCCAGCCTGCATACACAGGTCCACACAAAGTTTTATCACGGGGGGATAAAACGTTTACAATTCTTATTAAAGGTAGTAAAGTGACTGTTAGCATAGATCGCATTAAACCTGCTTTCATATTAACTGACGATGAGAATTCAAACTCTGTTCTCTCGTCTCCAAAGGTGGTAACGCAACTACCTTCACGCACTCCTTCCATGACAAATTTAACTAAAGTTACGCGTTATGGAAGGCATGTGCGGTTTCCAAATCATTATCGTCCCTAACCGGGCCTTTGGGGGGGAGTGATGTGGGCTTCTCCCAACATATTATATACACTTATATACATTATATACATTATTGGATGTAAGGCGTTTCTATTCGGAGTCATAGCTATACATCCATACTTTTCATCGCTACAATAGTAAATGCACGTTCTAGCATCAGGTAGACAGTATTCCACCGTATGGACATTTCTTGTATAAGACTCAGCTGAGGAACATTTCATGATATACAAGTTTCAAATACATCTGTTTCCTTTTTGGCCCTGTATTAATAACTTTTACTAATTTTGAAACTTTCATTTTTCACTAATCATTTTCAAACCTTTTTTCACAACCAAGTTCAAAACATGTGCGAGGCATCTTGTGTGAATAATATTTTCATATTTGCTATGAAATAATATCAATAACTGCATTAATTTTATATTTGTTCTCTCATTGTCAGTTGTAATGGATGTGACTTTCTCTTCAATGCCTTAGTAGTCTAATATTTCAATCAATTTATCCAATATTTCTCCGCTACTATGTGGATATGGGAGCAAGCCGAAATCTAATATACTTGCAAATAATTTTGTTTCAAGCATAAAATGTGCGGTTATAACCATATAGGGTTTATTAGTGACGGACGTCCAAAAGTCTAACGTCAGGGTGATTTTAAATGATACAGTTTTTAAGAAGTCAATTGACTGTTCTTGGCTGCCACATACCATATGGCTTTGTTGCTCTAACAAAAGGTACGGAATTATAATATAGGGAAATAATCTTAAACCCGTTGGCGCTAAGTTCGGTGAATACGGTGGATGTGGAAATATGTATGTCCCATTTCATCTCCAATAGTTTCTGTCGGGTACTCTTAGCAATATGCGAGTTTATAGCACATTAGTTAATCTCGGACATGTAATAAAATTATATTATCAATGTTGATTAAAACAATCTCCATATTTACCGGGTCTTAATAATTTTACCAGGGAATATAAATCCATATGCTTTTTGACAAATTTACAGGCTTCAAAAATATATAAGTTTGGCAGACTAAGAATTTTCAGACTTTTAAAATAATGTTTACAAGACTCCATTTGGTTTATATTTGTAATTATTCTTATGCATTTTTTTTGCAAGATAAAGATTTCCATGGTATGTGGACTATTTCCCCAAAGAATTATTCCATAGTTAAGACGTGAATGGACAAAAGAATAATAAGCGGAGAGGGCTGTTTCTTGATTGGAGACACGTTTCAACTGCCTCAGAGCATATATAAATGATGAAAGCTTATTAGATAGCATTTGAATATGAGGTTTCCAATTTATATTACCATCTATCTCTATTCTTTTCTACTCTATTCTAGATTGCTGCTTAGATTCTCTGTAACATGTTTTTTTGTTCTGTTGTGTTCAATAAAGTGTATGATTATTAAATAAATACACTCATAATAATATCAAAGCTTGGAGTTAAAAATTCTTCTCACTTTTATTGCTTTAAATAATATCGCGAGAATCTATCGGCAAGTTTTCCGATTGAACGCTCGGTGGACTGCGAACTGTTCCCAGTTGAGTTTCATTGAGCTGCAAACAACTAAACTTAAGCTCGATCTTTTTTAACAGTTAAAGTTCAATATAAACCTTATAAAAGTATGATTGCGATTAGTTTATGTGATTTGAGTATCACAATAAAACCGCTGACTGATTTTAATTTATACGAAGGAGGTGGTAATATACATACATAATGCAATATTCACACTGTGAATTACACTGAAAGTAATTAAAATTCATATTTTTAAGAACTTCTTTTTATGTTTTTGGAAAAATTATCTATTTTTTTTTTCATATTAACACGAATAAATAAAACGATTTTTTATTTTTTATTTCGTGATTCCAATCAAGAATATCGATACTACAATAATATCGTCACTGGCAGTATCGAATGTTTGATTTTATTTTGGAAGCAAACATCCCTGCGCTCAATCAAACCGTGTATTTATTTAAACAGTTTGTGATACGGAGCAGTTGATATGGTTGTGTGTATGTTTTCTACGTAAATTATATTATCTTTGTGACACAACGTGTGTCACACAAAGATAAAAGTTTTTTTTTAAACCGAAAATAAAATTATACATTTATATGTATAATTTATCTGGCTAAAACAAAGTAAATTATTAGTTTATAAACAGATTTTACGACAGTTGCTTAAGAGAGCGTTTAGTGAAATCACTAACTTCAAATTGATTAACAACAAAAGAATAATATTATCTCGTATTGAGTATATTCATTCATATATAAGGATTTGTGATAAACGACGAAGGTCCTAAACCGCGTTATGTACTACCATGTTGAACATAGGAAGCTCTATAAAAATAAGGTTGAAGGTAGCATACATAATTTACCCTTAACCAAATCACTAATTGGCAATATACCTAGAGGTAGATAAGCTAAAGCTACCTATTATTAGTATAAAATTAATTAGCATAAGAATGTTTTGTAAGCTTGCCTCGAATAGATTATAATAATAATAACCACCTAGAGCCGAGCCAGCTTAGAAAATTTCGTTTTCTATATTTACCAAACCGAAAATTAAAAATTGAACCAGAGAGACGATACCTTTAAACGTGTGCATGAGCCAATGTGTACAATATTAATTAAACGTGGGTAGAACTGACAAACCACATCCTCTTCAAGTGTCACAAACAGGCGACTATAATCATCCCCTACCAAAATATCTCATCCACATCTTAATTTGACAGAACATGAGTACACATAGTAAAACCCTGAAATCCCTAATTCAAATTCTTCGTAAAGGGTTCTATTAAAAATTATTCTACATAACTACTACGACAAAAAGAAAACTATCGATTAAATGAAAAATTTTATAGAATTTTTTTAAACTTTAAATTCACATATATCGCACACCTAGATCTAAACTGAGACAACTCAAAAATTTTATTGAGTTTTAACTTAGTACAATATTCAAATTCTCTGTGATCATATGCATCTATTCAACATAACAGATTCAATAAAGGTTAGGGGATGAGCCGCTAGATAACTTTAGCTTTCTTTTGTTGAATCAACAGTGGTTGCGTTCCTGCCACATAAACAAATGTATTGACAGACCTCCACATTAGTTTTTTGAGTTGTCTTAGTTTAGATCTAGGTGTGCGATATAATGAATTTAGATTTGAATGCTCTGCGATCTCGAAAAATGTTGGACTAATCTAGTGAATAAAAATCAGATAAATTGGAATATTTTGAGTCGCGATGAAACTTTCAAATGCCGTAAAATGTCATGCTTTTTGATAAGCAATTTCAATAATTGAAATAATCATATGTATCATTATGTATCAAAAATATGTATCATTTATGTATGCACCTATATTATTTACAATATCTGATCTTTTCATACATAAAAAATCTTAAATTTATTGTTTAAAAACTAGCAAAGTTACACTTGCACGTTGCACAGTGTACTACATGTACGAGTTCGTAGCGTCGTAGCTCGTAGTGTCGTAGCTTCTAAGCTCGTTGATATCGTAGCTCTTATCATATATATGCCTTATCAGAACGTTACCATCCGAGTGGCCAAATTAATGGTATTAATATATTCCAACTAGTTCACTCAACGACATTTTACGTAAAGATTGAGTCAACGATCAAATATTCTTTAATCAAATAGGCTTATTGAAAAAGAATCCTCTCTTTTTGCATAATGTTCTTATTCTAATATACTTTAGCATAATCGTTTCGGTGGAAACTGCTGGCAAATACAAAATACATTGTTTTAAGTTTTTGCTTGCTTACTGATTATTATAAAATTATGATATTATAATTATAAAAAAAAAAACATTTAGAACCTGGGATGGGATCATATTAAAAATAAAATATAAGACACATCTTCACAAACCATCTTTTAATAATATAATTCTAGTAGAAAAATGGCGGTACTTCTAAACACCAATATTTATAGAAAGTTTACGCGAATGAAGGTAGAACTTCTCCTTTTCAATTTTGAATTAAATCAACTTTAATAAATTTATACGACTTACTCTTTTACTTCGATGACATATCCAAATAATACTTAGATAGATGACTATATATTATTCTTTATTTAGATATGAAAACAAAACCGATTTTGATGAAACTTCTATGGGATCATTATAATATTTACTCTAATAAATAATAAAAGCACTTTAAAATCTATTCATTAACCACGTCACTAGGTACATGATTTATAAACGCTTGTCCACAACGATACCGACCTACTCACTACTTGCTCATCTACTCACCGAGCTACTCACTACTAGCTCATCTACTCATCAAGCTACTCACTAATAGCCATTTACTTATTAGAAGCTCTCTAATGTTACTCATTAGTACCTCAGTGGCATAGTGGATAAGCGCCACGGTCCACAATCGCGAGGGTCGGTCACGGGATGGCTGACCAAGAAATTATTATCTCGAGCCACTTCGTCCTTAGGAAGGCATGTAAAGCAGTTGGTCCCGGTGGCATTTTCATGATAAGTATTAAAATAAGGAAGGCCTGAGCCCCTGAAGTGGGGACGTAAAAGGACTGATGATGATGACGGAACCACGTAGTTATGATTAAACATATATGAAACATGGAAATTAGAAATAACAATCTCCTTTTTATTTTGAGGTCGGTTAAAAATGTAAATTCAGTAACAAAGATATCCTTCCCTTCATTGTTTTATACTAAGTATTGTCTATCATTGCCACAATCCTTAACAATCGGATGTATTTCGATATTCTTCTTATTCTGGAAAGCCTATTTTATGATAAAGTATTACATTAACGAATAATATGATCCGCCATTGTGGCAGTAAGTGCTATTAATAACGATATATCTCAATATATCTTACGGTGATAATTCACGAGGAGTAGTCGACGCTGTCTTTCTCAGTTATTATTTCTGCGAAAACATCATAAATTATAGTATTTATTCTGTATCATATAATTACTAGGGTCAAATGTAAGAGTACAGCCTAATTTTGTGGTAAAACAAATTATGGAAATACAGAGAATATTTGTCGTGAAAAAACTGGTAGAAGGTTTTTAGATTACTTTTACCCTATCTATCTATAGCTGATATAGTCCATTAATTAAGTTGTAAATAAAAGTCAATGTATAAGCTGTCACTTGAACTTTTTTATCGATTCTGGTTAATGCGTGTCAATTTGCTTGGGATGTAGAAATCGCATTTTTAGAGCCCAATGAGCCCTAGAGATGAGCCCACCGTCATACCGTCAGTTCGAATTTGTTGTTTTAAATTTTAGTTCTCCTAAAGAACCAAGTTTGCATGAAAAGTGAATTGCTATTACTGGTCGTAAAGACTGGATTTAGCACAATTTCTTCACAATGCGTTAGCAATGAAGATTACGTCACAAAAAAGCTGTTTAAAAGACAGTGCATTTCCTCATACAAATATTATATACACTGTATGCACTTATTTTTTAATAAAATTATAAATTAAATACATATAAAAATCACTACACGGTATAGTTATATCGTATGCCTCTAAAATATAGTCTGGCAAAGCGATGGCTGGCTCATGTCATGCGTCATGCTCGTGGATGGGTGCTTCCCGAGGGAATGGTCCTGTTCTATTCTAACATATTGTCGTCGTTTGGTATCCATTTGTATATTTATTTAATAATGAGTGTGGTGTAGCGAAGTAATCTGTTTTTATATTCCTTATATTGTAATAGAAAATTAGATTTTTTATTTTGTATAAATTTAATTACATTATATTGTTTGCCAATTTTACTAGTTTCATTTAATCGGTGTTGCCGATCTTATCTGTTTACTTGATACGAAATAAAGTAACAAAACGTCAAACATTGCCTATTATTATTATTTATAAACAAACATGCAAATAAATATTTAAGCACGACAAGCACCGATTCAATCTTAGTTCATTATCAGGAAGTGATTTAAATATTTCTTACTGAATCAACCAACTATAATTAACAAGCTCGAAATATTTCATGCTTTTTAAATATTAATAACTAAAGAATAATTGCAATGAATAAATGACTTGATTTAATTAAAAAAAAAATTACATTTATTCAATATTTCAACTGTCTTGTTGTTTTTCAGTATCGATAGTTAGTCACTTTATTTCAAATACTAGTGTAATATGTCAAATTAAAATGGCTTTTACATGTTTTTTACGCAATCCAAATGACTGTTACGGTTGAGCGTGATTGGTGATTTGGTGATATGGTTGAGCGTGATAGGTGATTTGGTGATATAGTTGAGCCTTGAGCGTGATTGGAGCGTTCTAATTGGCATGTTTAAAATGCAAGTGTAAGCATATCTTTTGTATAATTAGTCTAATATTGTAAGAAGAATCCTGAAAAAAGCAAACGATTTTTTTTTTCTTTTCGAGAAATGGATTACCACATTTATTAATCGCAGATAATGCTACTCTTTTCAAATCAGAAGAATTTACAATATTCTGTAAGGCTAATGGAATACAACAAAGATTTAATCCCCAGAATTATCCAGCTATAAATGGTCTTGCAAAAAGGATCTGTGCTAACATTTAAACAGAAATTAAAAGCGATGTCTGATAGAAAGAGAGATTGTATGCTTTTCTTTTCAAATATTGAACAACACCACTTAACAATAGAAAGACACCAGCCGAATTACATATACATCGACAGCTTCGCTTAGAATGTAGAAATCACATTCACAGAACCAGCTAAAACTAACCCATAGCCCAATGAGCCTTAGAGATTAGCCCACCGTCAAACCGCGTCAGTTCGAATTTGTTGTTTTATATTTCAGTTCTCCTAAAGAACCAAGTTTGCGTGAAAAGTGTATTGCTTGTCGTAAAGACTGGATATAGACCACAAATAGCACAATTTCTTCACAACACCTTAGCGATTAAGATTACGTTGCAAAAAAAAGCTGTTTAAATAACGGTGCATTTCCGGCTTTACGCAAACGAATATTTACCATATGTAATATAAATTGGAACTCATTGTAGTTCGTACTCATTTCCATGTCAAACTTGCCGGAGGAGGCGAAAGAATGCAATTTTAGATTCGTTTTTATGAAAATGTGGGGTAGATGCGCCTGTTTCTACTATTGTCTTATTGTCGAACATTTCATGGCCTATTTAAAAATAATGAGTTGAGAATACGACTATACCTGATCATTGGACTGGGGTTAAAAACAATTGGACGTTTTCATATCTTGAAGAAGAGTTTTTTTTCTCTAGCCATGCTCTTTTTGCGAAGGTAGATAGATATTTTGTTATACTGACGCATCATCAGAGAACAGGACTGGATGACCGGTTAGGGTAAAACCATTAAAACACATTTATTTTATTAATCCCATTTATAAAGATGATTTCAAAGTTGCCGTCAGACATTTTTCATTTGATACTGGAAAGGGAATATTTAAAAATAATATCTTAAATGTCTATGCATATTTTAAACAGTATATTAAGGATATGACCTTGTAGGGAAGTGCAAAGTTATCCAAAATCACTATTTTATTAACTCCAATATAATCATAATACTAAAATTTTTGAATAATAATTCACTAAAGTTTTTACAGATATAGTTATCATTGGTTTAGATAGTTTTAGTAATGGAAAATGTACTTATTTATTAAAAAAAATTTGTCTTTGATTTATAAAAGAATATATTACTTGCACCAAAAATATGACTTATATGTTAAATGTCTATGCATATTTTAAATAGTATATTAAGGATATAGACCTTTTAGGGAAGGGCAAAGTTTTCCAAAAACATTCGTTTTATGAACTCCAATACAATCATAATACTACATTTTTTTATGAAAATCCACTAAAGTTTTTATAGATATAGTTATCATTAGTTTAGTTTAGTTTTAGTAATGGAAAATGTACCTTTTTTTAATAAAAAAAACGATTTCTTGTGACACGGTGTGATGCCAATGGTCGGCCCCGATGAGCATCTGCGTTTTCGCAGACTCGTAGCACATGTCGCTACCGTCCAACTACATAGATGGGGTGTTGTAGTAAGCAGACTGGTTCCGACTGGCTATGCAGTACCGGCTGTATGATGATGCCTAGATTTAGTCACGATCTCGCTGTTCACTTGACGAATCGCTGCCACGCCCTGGACGTGTTGTGGCCGCGACGTTCCTTTCATGCCAAGTTTCCTTACCAGTTTCTCCTCGATGAGTAACACAGTCGGACCTTCATCGAAGAATTTGTGCAAGACAGTATTATTTGTAGATGACACTTCTTTACTGTTTAAAGTCGAGAGGGGTAATGATTGTTTTGACGATGTAAATAATGCTCTCGACAATGTTCTACAGTGGTTTGATAATAATAATTTAAAGCTCAATTCAAATAAAACGAAATGCATAAAGTTTGCATTACCTAATGTGAGGCATGTCAGTACACTTATAAATGTAAATAGTGAAAAAGTTGAGTTAGTAGAATCGACAAAGTTCCTTGGTATTACACTAGATTCCCGACTGCAATGGGATCCTCATATTGATAGCTTGTCAAGTAGACTGAGTTCTGCAGCTTTTGCTGTTAAGAAAATTAGACTCTTGACAAATGTTGAAACGGCAAGATTGGTATATTTTATTTATTTTCATAGTGTAATGACGTATGGTATATTGTTATGGGGTTCTGCGGCTAGCATTCAGGATATTTTTATTTTACAAAAGAGAGCTGTCCGTGCTATATATAATTTATGGTCTTGGGAATCTCTCAGAGAAATATTTAAAGAAATAAATATTCTGACTGTTGCCTCTCAATACATCTATGAGAATATTATGTACACAAGAAAACATTACGATTCCTTCACAAAAAAAGTAGTGTTCATAATCTTAACACAAGAAATAAAGATAAACTTGCCGTTCCAAGCTTCAGACTTCAAAAAACCAGAGGATCATTTCTGGGTAAATGTATTGCTATGTTCAATAAAGTTCCACAAAATGTAATTGACCTACCCATAAATAAATTTCAAATTCATGTAAAGAATATACTTATGAGTAAAGGCTATTATAAAGTTGATGATTATTTTAAGGATCGCAATGCATGGAATTAATAGCCTTCGCTTTGTTCTTTAAAGACTAATTATATGTTCAACCTATGTCCTACAGACTTTGAAAGTTGTATTTACTATTGTGATAAATTGATAATACATATTATTTTGGTAATGACATGATTTATGTAAATGTCATTTCATAACTTATGATAAAAAGCTGGTAAGTTTCTTTCGCTTGTTCTTCTTGTCAGCTAAAAGACGTCCTGAACAAGTGGTAGGGGAAAAAAGTTTCTTGGACGATTCAAAAGTGCTTGTAATAGCCTACTTGAATAAAGATATTTTCATTTCATCCAACAGCGCATATGTGTTTGATTTTCCATTCGGACCTTTAGTGGCACGGCGGCGGCACGTCGATCATCATTAGCGGCAGTGCCTACCGACATTACGGACTCGTTGGTAAAAGCGGGCGTCGGCTTCGGTTTCGGTTCTTCATTTGTCGCGTCGTAGGGTTCAAAGTGGGCTCGCCGTGGCTGGCGTGCACGGTGTCCGTGTATCGAAGTGCGAAGTCCGTTTTCTCCGTCAGGAACCTTGACAGCATGACGATCTCGGGCTCACGCTAATATTTATGTTGCCTCGCATAATCACACTACCGGGTTCGCCTGAGCGGGCTGAGCTTTACTTAACCATTTTTTCTTATGCTTAATATTAGTTCACTTCACCAATATATCAAAAATTACTATAGATATTTAGTAACGTAATTAAATATTTGAATTAGACGTTATTTTAAACCCAACAAACAAACACCGGGTCAGGTGAAATTAAATAAAAGCTTGTAGCTTATTAGGACTGACAATTGCAACCTATTGATATATGGCTAAATAATAGGTCTAAGTACATAATTGAAGTTAACTCCCCTTCATTGAAATCTACCCTAATTATAGCAAATAAAAAATTATAACTATTAATATTATATTATACTTATCAACTTCATCTACAATTTACATTTAACTATATCCCGACGTAAACCGTGTGTGGATAGACAACGACGTCATTGAGTACGTACCTCTATTTCACAAACTTTGTTATATTGATCGATAACAACTAAGATTTACATTTAACTATATACCTATCTAGATAATTATGAACCAACGGAAAGACAATAAAGCTTCTCCTTGTATGTTGATCAATCTTCTACAGATATCTGTCAAAAATATAACCTCAAAATTAAAAATATTTTTGTATTATTTACGATTCTCTGAAGTATACGTTAGTTAGAACATTAAAAATATTTTTTCCTAACTAACGGCCTTTGGGCGAACAATGTATGGGCGAGGAACAATGTCCTTTACATATAACTATATCCCGACGTAAATCTTGTGTGGATAGACAATAAGGTCATCGAGCATGTACCTACATTTCACAATTTTATAATACTGATCGCCTACAACTACAATTTACATTTTAGTATTTCCCGAAGTTAATCTTGTGTGGATAGATAACGAGGTCATTAAATATATACCTCTACTTCACCGATTTTGAAACAATATAAATTAAACTATATCACGACGTAAATCATTTGTGGATAGACAAAGAGATCATCGAGTATATACCTACTTCGTCAAGATTGTTGTACTGAGAAACTACAATTTATCTCAACATATATCGTGTAGCAAAGAAAAAGATGGACAGATAGATTATTTATTGCATCGTGTGGTAACAAAGATCTTTACCCTAAACTTTGTAACCTAAACAGGAACCTCGTAGAGGTATTTCACTTATACACTATTTCAAATTTAAATTGGTACATACATTTACACAAAAATTATGTCTTTATAATATAATATTTGGCTATATGACAAACTTGCATAATTATAATAAATTTATGTCTATCCGAGTGGATAGTATTAGATAAAGGAAAATAGTTAGTATGAATATTTAAATTCACATTCACATTTGGTATGATCGCCTAAACGTCTAAAAAAATTAATAATTTTTTTGACAATACAGGTACGATGAACTTTTTAAAAGTGCTTTTAATTAGTAGTCAAGCATGTGAAAATATAAGAAACTCGAGTATCGTGAAACGATATCCAACTACCCGCAGAAAACTGCACCTATGTGTAAGTACAAAAATAAAATAGCGAGTTGCGTAATAGCTTTTGGCAATTAATATTCTTAAGAAATATAATTAAAACATTAGTGATAACTGTCGCTTAATCTGCTAAACCCACTATAGGGAAATTGCCATTATTAAACTAAAAGAAACATAAGAAAAATACAAATATCCATGTATAAAGCCTGTATAAGAGATAAAATCTACTTCGAGTCGCCGGAGATATATCCAACTACGTGGATCTACACTCTAAACACCAGGGGGGCGTCGCATGCTGCGGTTGCCTAAAGCTGGGAATTCACTATTTCCTGCAATCCCCAGTGATACCACTGCGGCCGTCGCGGTCACGTGGCGTAGAACCGCGTGACTGGGTACCCATTAGCATTATATGTATTGTCATTAAATATATCTATAAATATATAAAATCACTTCCGTTGATTTTGAATTTTGTAATGACAAAATATTGTTTGCTGCAATGCTGATTGAGCTCATTTTATAGTAATTTTAACATCCAAATTTCATTCAAAATCATTCAGCAATGTCTATATTGTTTATATAAAATACTTTTTAAAAATAAAAGTGTACATTTTCGTCTAGAAACTCAAAAATACAGTACTACATAGATCCAAGCAGTTATGGCTGTTCTGTTGTATCTGTTTGAATGAAACTAAAACGTCGTAGGTACCTACCTATTTTTTTCTAAACAATTTTCTTCATGATAATGATGATGCCAGTATATTATTGTGAATGCGTGATTGACTGAAATACAATAATGCCATGGTCTCAGGTAATTAAAGAAAGGGAATTGTTCAATTTTGGCTTTTGGTGGACAAGCTAATTAGTAAAAACTATGTAAACAGTAAAATATTATTAAAACTGAAAAAAATATTTTTTATACTCTCGTCATGTGAAACTAAACATTAAAAATATTATTTTAAAAAGTATTTTTTGGATTCGGATGTGTTTTGTTAACATGTTTCACTGTGTTTCCATATCAATAAATGTTATTGAATTAATATTACTAATAGTATCGATTAATCGATAAGGTTTAACTTTAATAGAAATGAAAGAAATTAAAGTATATATATATTAATGCATATACAGTAGGTGATCTTTTGTAAAATCATGTATCATATATATTAAAAACATAACAAATAATCCTTTTCGGTTAGATATAAGTTAATTTACACTAACAATCGATTACTTTCTAATCGATTAATGATTTTTATATGGCAGCACCATTTCACTTTGTCAACAAATAATATGTTTGAGTGATAATTCTTATTCAAATGATTGTTTATATAAAATAATTCCTTAAATAACGTATTAATATCGTTTAACGTGTTGTTTTTGGTAAATCCATGTAGAAAGATAGAATTGGTAATTCAAAATTGTTTGGTTTGATTAATGTATTTAAATCGAGTAATGGTCTCCTACGTGAATATCGTCGGCAGCTTTATATAAATTGTGAAAGATCTATATTACGTACTAGATCACATCTACTGCAAACAATATCCGACAGAGAAACACACATTAGAAATGAAATTATTTATTTGATATCCCCACGACAGGTAGAATTATAGTTATTTTTATTTATTATGATTACTATAATTAAACTTCTTTTATGACATGTAAAACATTAATATATCGCTACCATATCGTTAAAATAATATTTTGTTGACAAATAATTTAATTATATATTATACTCTTTTGGGTGCAAGGATCTGATCGCATCTGTCACCCATGTCGGCAGGGAGCAGATAGAGAGAGTTCCTTCTAATATTCCAGAACCTATACAGAACATTACCTTACCGGATTTTAAAAGAGCATCTGATTCACAAGCATTATGTTTTGTTCCGGGTTGAGACTCACCACAGCAACTAATAGTTCCCAGATGGCTTCAGGTAAAATTGTTTGTTGATTTTAACTTTTATGTACCAAAAACCAGTAGACTGTGTAATTCTCATTTATATTATAATAATTGGGCTGAATGGTTGTCTATCATGCAAACTATTCATACATTTACTACAGAACTTATACAAGATTTTGCATCATTTGTAAAAAAGAAATCTTACAATGGATTTTAACAATATTGAAGGAATGACTGAAGACATTGTGCACTTTTGAAGGTCTGTCTAAACAGGAGTTCCTTCAGTTAAAATTAAATTGATTTATAAAATTCTTTTGCTTTGGGAAGCTACATCTTTCATCAGAATGATATACTATTAATACTGCTACTATTAACTAGTTGTTCAATATTTAATGTTAATTTATTATTAATTAGTTATGTGCAAATGTACTGAATAGGTGTTTTAAAATAGTCATTTCTGTTAATAGGCGCAGACATAAATGTGAGTCTACAGCCACTCCAAGCTGAAGAGTTGTGCTCGAGGGTGAGCACAAATCAGGAGAATAGTCTTGTTTGAGGGAGAGCACATGTCAGGAGAGGCCGTGGAAGATTCAAAGATTAGTACGTCAGGTGACCAACTTATATAAATGTAGCTGCTTTTTTGACTGCCCAAATGCCAGCCTCCAGCTGAAGAGAAACCATATGAGCAGTGTAATATATTTATTAAGTGATTATGTAAAGTATATTCTTATAAATATGTGTATTTAGAAGTACTGTCTTTTGCTTGTAGAATTGTATTGTCAAATTAAAGGTAAATATGTGTAAATCTACAATTTCTTTATTTAGACATCTCTGTTTCTTATTTCTAACATAAATAAATTAATATGATGATAAGGTAACTAAAGTATTTTACAAAAAAAATAACTTTTTCATTACATTGTTAATGGAATACTACATATGCTTATATATATACAATTTTAAACTTTCCCGTGAAAATATTACAACAGTTAACTTCCTTAAGATATGAAATATTAAAAAATAATGTTTTTTATAACTGTAGATAATGTCCACTCAAAGCCAAAGTGCCCATACAAACTGAACAATTCCCTTTAATTATGTCATTGATTATTACTAAATTAGTTCTGTTTTTTATAATTTACTGAATAAAAATAAAATGTATAAAAAGAGAACAAGTAAATTTTCTCTACTGTGTGCAAATACTAATACTATGCTTCCATTATTAAGTCATACTACCTATTATTAAGTTTAATTAATTATTTTCCTAATAATGCGATATCTTCAAAACACTTTACACTTAAAATTATTACTTTCATGAGCTCACAGATTACAAACTTTGAGTCTCATTATAACTCCTAAACCTTTTTCAGCAAAACACTAAGCAATTGTAAATAATTAAGCACAGTGTGTTAATCATATAAAGATATAACAAATTAGTATTTCATGAAATATCACCAATCACATAACTATTAATTTCTCGAGACATTTATCTGGCTAGAACTTAGATAAAAGCAGTATAGATACAAGCACTATTCAAGTGTAATCAGTGCTCATAGTAATAGACATGCATCGTGATTTGCTATACGGCTTCATTATAAGGTACCTTTGATAGAGTTAAGTCGCTCTGGCGGTATCAAAAATGATCTGATCAAGTTACTTACGCGGTCCTTCCCTCCGGACCGCGAAAGCGTTAAGACGTGTAACCCGTACAGCTAATTATAATATTATTAAATAAAATTAAATCGGAAAAATAAAAACAGCAAGTACCAGGAGATCATAGTGTGAAAACGTTAATCGCAATTCACAAAGAGACAAGATACACATAAATTTAATACCAATTGGATGAGTCAAAAAACAAAAGGACTAGGCAACCATATCGAGCGAGGAGGCGACGCGTGTTTGAGGGAAAGAAACGACGTGAGTAGATCAATATATTTCAATAAGCTCCATTGCTGCGCGTGCACTGTTAGCCCCACCCAGTGATCTACGTCACTCAAATCGCTTGCCACAATTCATAAGCGACAGCGTTCGCGATTCACCTACTAGGGGGTGGCCCAAGTTCTTATACGTAGTTCCACTCTTTCTACAAGATGCCCAACCTAGCACATTCTCCAAAACTAAACAAATCTCATAGTATGTCGGACACTGACATCGATAAGTTAACCAATCAGGATTCATCATTAGTTGAAGTTCTACACGTAACTCAACGAGACAACAAGCGCCGACGTATTAATGAAAGACAAATCAGTCCCGAATGCTCTGATTTTCGGACAATTATACGTGAGGAACTACGTGAGATGTTAAATACGTTACAACATCAACAGAATTCGCGATTAGATATCCTAGAAAAATATATCACTGAGATCAAAGCCCAAAATGAATCAACCCTACAGAAGAATTTAGACATCGAGAAATCAATCGAGTTTGTCACAGACAAAGTAAACAATCTTCAGCTCTCCATCAATGCTCTTGAAGACGAAAGAAAAGGTTTGACATCCCAGATATCAAAAATTGATGATAAGTGTGACATGCTCGAAAGGTTATCTCGAAAAACAAGTATTCAAATTAGAAATGTCCCCAACCAAAAAGCCGAAACGAAGGAGGCACTTTTTGGGATGATCTCAAGGCTGGCAAATTCACTGGATATTAAGTTACAGGTTACCGATTTGCGAGATATTCACCGTATGCCAATGAAACCAGGACAGGCTTCTTCAACTGTTGTAGCAGAATTTTCCTCAACATTACACAAATCCAAGTTTATCATTGCAGCTAAAAGCCACAAAGTCACAGCCATTAAGTACAAAACAGAGCAATTAAATTCAGCACACCTGGGAATAGAAGGACCGAAAAGTGAAATCTATATATCAGAACACCTAACTGCTCAATCTTCTCGACTATTTTTCCTTGCCCGTGAATTACGAAAATCTATGGGATATGACTACTGCTGGACAGCAAACGGACTTGTGTATTTAAGGAAAAAACATGGTGAACCATATATTTTGGTTAAAAATGAATCGCAGCTTCAATCTCTGAGAAAGAAATGACTAGATGTATACACAACAAATGTCACAATCTTTTACAGTCATATTATTAAATTACTGAAATCCACTGAAAATGTTAAATTACTATACCATTCACTTAAATATTTTCTAATAAACATCACGAAACACAAACACAATAAATCACTTAAATACACTCACACAAACAAAGATACCCAACACATCCAAGTTCGGAAAATTAAAATGAGAAATCATACATATCTAGACAAGTTTTCATGGTTAAGCTCAAAAATGTACATCCTTACAATTCATCCTTTTATATATGAACATAACAGAAATAGCTGAAAATATTGACAACGTTGGTGTTTCTTTAGCTATTGCTTGTGAAGCTGAAGAAGTACTAGGCCAGATTCAGTGTCCTCACAGTAAAACAAAAATCCTCTGTCTAAATATTCGTAGTGTTAGGCAAAATTTTGATAACCTTATAACATTAACCACTCGTTTAAATATTAAATTAGATTTCATTATCCTCACGGAATGTTGGCTATCCTCCAATAGTAGTCCTCCAAAACTGAATGAATATCAATATTACTGCACTACGGATAGTTACAACCAAAATGACGGCGTTGTAGTATACGGTAAAAAGTCAATAACATATACTGTCGAAGAACCTATTTTTCCTGAAACAAACTGTCTTATAATAAAAATTTCAAAACATACCGCTATCTTAGCAATATATCGGCCTTATTGTTATAAAAGAAATCGTGATCTCTTTATTACATCTCTCAACACAATCCTAATGTCTCTAAAGGATTACCAAAATGTTCTAATTGCTGGCGATATTAATATCGACATTAAGCCCAATAATTCTGATATCTCTTCTCATGAATATCTCAACTTGTTGGCTACTCATGGAATGCTCCCTTGTCACACTATTCCAACTAGAAAGGAGTCTTGTCTTGATCATTACATTCTTAGGTCAAAAAAAGAAGCTTATACTTTTGTGATACATTATTCCATTACTGATCATGATGCAATCCTCTTATGCTTGGATAAGTATTCCCCTAAACAAGATTCTATTCGGATTACTACAACTGACCACCAATCTCTAGAAAAGGCGGTGACGGAAATTGATTTTACTCCAGTAATAAGCTGTTTAGACGTAAATGTAGCGGCTAACCTATTAGTAAATTTTCTATCACGGGCTATTGATACAAATACCAAAATCTTGCATATCCCCCATAGAGCCCGAATAAAGAAGCCTTGGATTACTGTAGGATTACTGCGTTGCATCAGGAATCGGGATAGAATGCACCAAAAACTTAAACAATCGCCTAATAATGAAATATTTTTAATAACCTACCGCAGATATAGGAACTATTGTAATAACTTACTAAAAAATCTTAAACGGGAATACGAACAAAAAGAATTTAAAAAAGCAGGCTCTAATACTAAACAAATGTGGAACGCGATAAATAAAGCTACAAATAGAACTAAGCAAAAAGATAATGCTACGGAACTGTTATCTAATGACTGCCCCAATATTGCAGTTAATAAAGTCAATAGTTTTTTTGTTAACATTGGCAAAAACCTAGCAGAGTTAATTAAGCTCAATAATAAGCAACCAGTGCCAATAAACTTGAATAATAATGCTCCTGTTTCTTCTTTTGTAATGCTTGACGCAGATGAGGAAGAGGTAAGCAATCTTATAGATTCTTTGAAACTGGATAGCGCAACAGGGTATGACGGCATTTCTTCTAAGTTCTTAAAACAACACAAAAGAATGTTAATACCATCAATAACACACATTTGCAAACTTTCACTTTTAACTGGCGTATTCCCGGATGTATTTAAGAAAGCTGTTATCAAACCAATTTTCAAAAGTGGAGATCGAACTAGTGTCAACAATTATCGCCCTATTTCAATTCTTTCAGCACTTTCAAAGATACTGGAGAGGATTATTAATAACAGATTAATCAAGTACCTTGAAACAAATAACATTCTTTCCCAACAACAATATGGTTTTCGTGCTAACAGATCAACAGAGGGAGCAGTTCATGAATTGTGTAGTTTTATAGTGAATTCCTTGGATAATTCTAAGAAGTGTCTTTCTATCTTCCTGGACTTGGCAAAAGCTTTTGACACGGTTTCAATTCCACTACTTCTTGATAAATTAAACCAAGCAGGAGTGCGAGGCCTCCAACATAAACTAATCTCTAGTTATCTAACCGGTAGATCACAATGTGTTAAAATATCAGATCATGTTAGTGAGGATGTTCCTGTGATTTATGGGGTTCCTCAGGGTAGTGTACTGGGTCCAACGCTATTTTTAGTATTCATAAACGACCTATGTAATATTAAACTAGAAAATGGCGTAATTATTTCTTTTGCAGATGACACAGCTTGTGTTTTTAAGGGTGAGTCTTGGGGACAGATTTATCAAACAGCACAACGTGGTTTAGATAAAATTGTAGTATGGCTGAAACAAAACCTGCTAACAATAAATGTAGATAAAAGCAAATTTATAACTTTTGGAATACGTAATCATGCTTCCCGTATAGTTGATTCAAATCTTAAACTAGTTATTCATAATCATATCCATAGTGTAGAAACCCTCTGTGCTTGTCCAAAACTTGAAAATGTTTCTCATATTAAATATCTTGGCGTTGTAATAGACAAAAACTTAAATTTCATTTATCATATAAATCAAATTGTAACTAGGGCTCGAAAACTTATCTACGTCTTCAGAATCCTGAGACATATTGTAAACTATGAAGTGATCAAATCTGTTTACTATGCAATATGCCAGAGTGTTTTTGGATACTGCATCATTGTTTGGGGGGGCGCCTGTAAAACCCACCTTATGAAACTTGAAGTTGCTCAGCGCACAATCCTGAAAGTAGCTACATTTAAACCCTACTATTACTAACGCAAGAACTTTTTGGGATATGTAGATTGTTAACAATACGCCAGTTGTTTATTTGTAATGTCATATTAAAACAGCATTCATTCTCAACTTATGATAGCACATTATTAACCTCTAAAAGAAGGCATGATATTGTGTTTAATACGCCGAAATTCAATACCAAATTTGGTCAAAAATTTGTGGAATATCTTGGACCTATACTTTATAATAAATGCAATAGACTATTATCCATATACCCTTTAAATAGGTATCAATGTAAAAAAGCTGTTATACTATGGCTATTGAGTTTAAGCTATAATGAAACAGAAAATTTTCTTATTAACCGAACTTAATCGTATAAATAAATTTTATCTGTTCATACATTTACATCCACATACCCCACACACATATACTCACCCTCACACACCCAGACACACACACACACACACACACACACACACACACACACACATAAGCCTGTAATATTATCTATTTCATATTTACTTTTATTATCATTTCTCTTTTATAAACAATATTAAGAAGATTAACTCCTGTACTTTTGTTATATTACTAGACATATGTTCGGTTGTGGGGGCCTGGTGTTCTGTAGAACAGGATTATCCTAGTATCGGTCACCAGTCTCCGTCCTTGAATTGAATAACAATAAAATAACAATTGTAACTGTGTAATATGTGGAGAAATAAATAAATAAATAAAAAAAAAAAAAAAATGTTTACAATTGCTTACTGATTTGCTGAAAAAGGTTTAGGAGTTATAATGAGACTCAAAGTTTGTAATCTGTGAGCTCATGAAAGTAATAATTTAAGTGTAAAGTGTTTTGAAGATATCGCATTATTAGGAAAATAATTAATTAAACTTAATAATAGGTAGTATGACTTAATAATGAAAGCATCGTATTAGTATTTGCACACAGTAGAGAAAATTTACTTGTTCTCTTTTTATATATTTTATTTTTATTCTGTAAATTTTAAAAAACAGAACTACTTTAGTAATAATCAAAGACATAATATTTTTTTTTTAATTACCTGAGACCATGGCATTATTGTATTTCAGTCAATCACGCATTCACAATACTATACTGGCATCATCATTATCATGAAGAAAATTGTTTAGAAAAAAATAGGTACCTACGACGTTTTAGATTAATTCACACAGATACAACAGCCATAACTGCTTGGATCTATGTAGTACTGTATTTTTGAGTTTGTAGACGAAAATGTACACTTTTATTCTAAAAAAGTATTTTATATAAACAATATAGACATTGCTGAATGATTTTGAATGAAATTTGGATGTTAAAATTACTATAAAATGAGCTCAATCAGCATTGCAGCAAACAATATTTTGTCATTACAAAATTAGATATCAAACTTCACAGGGTACGAGTAAGTTGGTTTGATTCTCAATTATATTATTTTCATATATGCGTTTAATAACTAGTGTAGGTGTTGTGTATCCGAACATACATATTATATGCAGAGTGTATCGGAACGTAAAATGTAATTGAAGCTCAACTTATTGTGTCACTCATGGCGCAGTAGGAAATTAAATTATTATCTATTAAATATTAATACGATTAAGAAAATATTAGTGCAAAATATTTCCGTATTGCACGAGTTATAAGAAGAAATAATAAGTTTATCAAGTAAATGCAGAACGTCCATGATTCATATTGATATTAATCAATCAGTCACTGATAGCACACAAAATGGAAGCCGGCGCAAAACCACCAACCAACCCTAGACCTAACAAGTAAAAACATAACAAATAATTGGAAATTATTGAAACTACTAATAGCAGATTATATTACCTTCAACAATAAAGATGGGAATACGGATATAATAAAGATTACGATTCTGAGAAATATAATGGGGCCTGACGCTGTTAGAGTACTAATGAATGTGCCGGGGCTTTAACGAAGAAAAAATATAAAAAGTAATAGAAATCATCGACTCGTACATACAACCTCGTACAAATGAGGTATTCCACCGATGCTTATTTAATTAAAGAATACAACAAGAAGGAGAAAATTTTGATCATTATTTGACAAGTTGCCGCCATCTAATATCTGCTTGTAATTATGAAAAGTTAGAAAATCAGTAATTACGGGACAAGATAGACCCTGGAACCCACGAGGTGCTACTACGAATAGAAAACTTAACTTTGGAAAATACACGCATGCAGAGTAAGCAAACAAAGCAGAGACCAAGTGGCTTTAACAAATAGTGATGATGCTCTGAAAACATATGTGAATGGAGTACCTGTTAAATAATGAAACGGGGCATCAAACATATCATTCAGTATCTTATAACAAATAATTTATGTCTATAAGATCTCTTTGGTCTTTAAGAGAAACCATGTAACAGTTTACTAAATAAACTGTCTTTCTTTCGCATGTTTAAGCGATGCGCTTAATTCCTTTTGAGTTTTGATACAAATAAACGCAAATTTTTAATATTTAAAGAAATATAATAATTTTAAAATATCGTAATTGTAGGTACACTGGTAACGATTATTGCATGGAGGTAGGCCGACATAGGAACGCAGCGCGACTTCTGATGGTGAATGAGTATATAAATGATCTCTCGCGCGGCAATGCTTTATTTTAAGTGTTAACCAAATATTTTTAAGTGTGTGCTAAATAACACTAAAATTGGTTGAGTACTCTAATTTCTTTCGTTTTTACTGCTCGCTTATTATCTTGAAGTAATTTATTTGTAAAATCACAAGACCAATAAGTACATACCTAACTTTGAATTCTCAAACAATTTCGTTGTTTTATAATATTTAATATTTTCATTGAACATTTAATTCTGAGATGAAAATCTATGTGAGAATATATTTTTATTCTATTGCTATAAAGGTGAAATAGATATTTATGGAAATTTTATAGAATTATTGCTATAGTTCAGGTATTAACATTCATAAAATTCAATATAAATAATACTATTGAAACAAAACGGAGTTCCGAGACTACGCACAGTTAACATTTTATTATTTTTCTACCTAACCGATCTAATATATCATTTTTTCTGCTAAAAATTGAATATAACTGATACATTGTCCGAATGCTAGTTATTGAAGTTTTAATCCATGATTTTATTTTCGATTTCCGGGTTATTCTATAAACAATTCAAAATGTGCTTTTTCTTGACAATGTTTATTGATATTACCTTGTTCCATTTAAATCCGTCGCTTGATTGCAGTTTCTCTAATTTGTATATTCTTTTATTTAATTAGTAACGCATGTATCTAAATAAACAACAATATAATAAAAAAATTGAAAGTAAAAAGCTTAGAAACACATTAGAAAAACTGACTTAATTGTCCACAAATAATGAAAAAACGTAATAAATTATTTTGGTGGTTTACTTCATACATTCAAAATAGATATCAGATGTTTGAGCTTGGTGGTTATTTATCTCCGTCAATGCCTTTTCCATCTGGTGTGACTCTGGGATCCTTATTGGCACCTCTACTTTTTAATATATTTAATAACGACATTTGTTCATGCTCTAAACACTCCAAAATTTCTATGACAAAATTTTGCTAATGCTGTACACGCTTATTATTGGTGCAAATATCAGATGTGATTGTAATTATGTTGTTATTGTTATGACTATTTTTTCTGTTAGTGTGTCTTATGATAATAAATAAATAAACTATTTTATTTTAAGTAATGCCTAGTATTATCACATCACATCTTTATTGCTTTTTGTATCACACTGTTTTTTTTTAAATTATATGTGAAAACTTTTAAATGGCCTTCCCTCTTCGGTATTTATTGTATTGATTTATCCTCAAACAGAGCTGTAAGTTTTCTTTAAAATAAATATAATAAAACGGATATACTTGAAACCCTTTAAAAAGAAAAAAATAACCTTGAAATTATGACCCTATATAATTACAGACAACAGAAAGTCAGACTATTTCACTTTGAACTTTGTACTAATATTGAATTGCAAGTAGTAACTTTGACCTGCTGTTGACAGTAATATGATTTTTTTTATTAAATGTTGTTAAATGTTTAAATGAAACAAGGTAATGTAAGTAAACATTGTCAAAAAAAAAACAAAGAATTTAAAAGCAAGTGTACATCACGAATTTCTTTATAAGGAAAGAGGGAATCAGTTGAATATGAAGCAGCTGCATAATACCTAACACGTTCTTTGACGTCCCCACAACGCGTCACAACACTTATACACATACGCTTCTAATCCCGTAATCTACATCTATATTATAATTACTGCAATATCAATTTGCGTTTTCTTCATTTCCACTAATGGAGATTAATATCAATTATTTGTAGAATTAATCTTAGAACCATGAAGGTCAGGGATGTGCGCTTCATCTTCATAACTACACATTTAAAGTAGAAAACAATAAAATAAATTCAAGGAATGTGAGTTAGGTTAGTGATATAATGAGGACTCTTAGACGTCATGTCCTATATCCTATATCCAAAGAGGTACTGAAGGATGAGGCTGATACTGCTGTGTTTTCAACATATTGTATAATATTTTGTTTAATCAATAAATCACGGCCTGTGTATATTTTCTACATATTTGTGACGTTGCGGCACTCTCAACTTCTTCTCTTCAACTTTAATGCAATTTCTTATTAAACTGAAGTAGAAAAACAATATACACGTAAAATTATCATTTATCCGACTGACGGACTGAATCAAAATTATCTTTCCACCTAGGCATCATCTCTCCTTCATTACCAGATACTATAAATATATTTATTATATTTTTTGTTATTTTAATTTGTAAATCCAATCGATTTGTGGACGAGAGACATGGGTTTGTATAAATAGATTTTTATACTTTTTTGAATTTGTATTTTTACTATCCAACTGTGTGCGTGTCTTCAATACTATTGTTGATATTCAAACACATTAACTAGTTATTGTAATTATTATATGATTTGTTGATCAATTATGCATTTTCAATGCTAATCTGAAAAATATTCTTAATGTAAAATGCTTAAATGTAGTGGCGATTAAGTGACAAGTGCTTGAAAAATTCGTCAGTCCAATTTGGTCCGGTGTAGCTCAGTGGTTAGAGCAGTCGCCCGGATTGCGAAAGGTCATGGGTTCCAGTCCCAACGTAGAGTGCCGGGGACAAAGTGGATTTTTTAAGAATTTTTCGTTGAGAATAGTTATTGTAATAAGTATCTATGTAGGTAGGTATTTATATTTCACGATGGATCCCTAAAGGAGTGGATATAAAATATCAAACGCTAGATGCATTAAATAAAATCAGTAAATAGGTATCAAAATATTAATTGTGATAAAATAAAAATCCTACTTCTATCTAAGTCAGATTACTTAATGTTGTATGTATATCAATAACTCACAAATCAGTGTATTACGTATAATCATATTTTCTTCCTGATTAATTTCGTATAAAAGGCGATGAAATATCTTATTTAATTACATTATAAAAATTAGTAACCGAAGCTACGTTCAGGAACACCAATCACTTTTAAAGGTAAGTAGTGATATCGTATTCATCGTCATCATAATCATCAGCCCTTTTACGTCCCCACTGAAGGGGCTCAGACCTTCCTTATTCTGGTAAAGGGGGATGGGTCATGACTCTCCACGCTGTCCCAATTTGGATCGGATCGTATAACCGACCGCAAACGCAGCCGTGACCAAAGGCTGAATGTGGTTTCCGAAGCCAGGCGTAATATTTTTAGGTCACCCATCCCGCTACTGACCCTTGCGAAAGTTGCTTTACATGAACGATCGCGGACCTCGGCGCTTATCCACTACGCCACCGAGCCACGCTCTATGTATAGATATATTTTTTCACTTATTCAATTTAGCATTAACCAATGCCGTAATGCCTGGGGCTGGTGGAGTTTTAAGTCTTTTTCATTCAAAAAGTTATATCGTATTTATTACTTTTTTAACCTTTATATACCTATAGAGTCGTCGTAGAGTATTATTTCAATACGTTCATTTCATATCTATTTATCACCAAGTATTCCGAATTAGACGTCTTGCCGAACGTTGAACCGGGTAATAGAGTTAGATCAAATAATCAACTGAATAGTAATACCTCCCCTCGAGTATATTAAATGTTAATCAGATATGGATAAAAAACTATTTTATTTAATAAGAAAATTATTTGATTTGAAAAAGAAAATAAAGTCAGCTACTACATCGCTTGGAATATTGTGTGACTATATGAAGTTTCACTATATTATTATAGTACTCCTTAATTAATTCCGTCTATAAGCAAAGTCTGTGTTCAGCAGCGGGAACATTATGAGGCTGATGATGATGACGTACCTGATATGATACCTGCTACTCGGGTTATACTGTATTTAACGAAACTGCATTGCTTTTAGATGAAACTGTCTACTTTGCTTGTAATCCTGGCTGTGACGGCTGCAGCTGTTGCTACCCCTGCTGTATTGCGGGATCAATCCATAACAGTTGATGATCAATCCGTAGCAGTTAATGGTCAATCCATAGAAGATGCGTGTGTGGAAGAGGATGGTTCTCATCATAATTTTGACATGGGATTTTACAAGTAAATAATTTTTCGTCATTTGTTTAAATAACTGCCCCTATTGTTTAACTTTAGAATTATGAAAATCTGCTGAAACCTTCAGCGGCACAGTAGGTATTATATTCGAGTATCGAGTTAAATGTTAACAAATAAACATATTCATCTGTATATTCTTTCTTACTTATTTAACTAGAATTGTATTTGGAAAAATAAAAAATTATACCCTTTACTATACGTGCATATCCGTTAATTCTTTCAAAATTTATGACTGAATAATAAACACAATACGCTCTTTTTTTGAGATGTCGTGTAAAAATGTGTGGGAATAGCGATAACGAAGCACCCTATGGAAATACTAAAATAAAATTAAAAAATTGGGGAAATGCATCAAAAGTTTTAGTTTCAACACAGTTTTGTCAAAGTATAATAGTAAATTGAAATCATACATACGTACCAAAAATGACTTGTATGTAAAAAATCCTCTCTGACTCTCATCGCAATGTGCAAAGGATAAAGCGGATTTTATGAGCAATTTTCATTAACAATATTTTTTAGTATATCATGTGAATGCAAAATTGATCGTATATAATAATGACAGTCATGATCAGTCGGAGGATATTTTCAAAATTGAATAACGGATTTATAAATCGCAATTTAAATTATTGACGTCCATTTATTATATTTCTGGAAGGAGATAATACAAGACACACGCGCATTTTAATTATGAATTAACCAATATCCAGCATATTAATTTCGCTTTTAATAGTTGTGTAAATGTGTTTTGTGATCATGTTTATAATTTGTTTTCCCAGTGCTAAGGTCGCCGGTACTAAAACTATGCAGTGGACGTGGAAAGGCGACCAATATCAAGAAATCTTGCGCATAAATTTGACACTTCGTGGTGGACGTTCGAAGGTGACCACGGTTGCCGGTGGTATCGGACAGCAGTTTGTTACACTTCAGTTTACGCTGGTTAATGCGTGTCATTTTGCTTGGGATGTGGAAATCGCATTTTTAGAGCCAAACTAACCCATAGCCCAATGAGCCTTAGAGATTAGCCCACCGTCAAATCGTCAGTTCGAATTTGTTGTTTTATATTTCAGTTCTCCTAAAGAACCAAGTTTGCATGAAAAATGAATTGTTATTACAGGTCGTAAAGACTGGATATAGCACAATTTCTTCACAACACTTTAGCAATGAAGATTACGTCGCAAAAAAAGCTGTTTAAAAGACAGTGCATTTCCTCATAAAAATATTATATAAACTATATGCACTTACTTTTTAATGAAATTATTATTTAAATGCATGTAAAAATCACTACACGGTATAGTTATATCGTATGCCTCTAAAATATAGCCCGGCAAAGCGACGGCTGGCTCATGTCATGCGTCGTGCTCCTGCATGGGTGCTTCCTGAGGGAATGATCCTGTTCTAGACTTCAATATTGTCTTCGTTTGGTATCCATTTGTATATTTATTTAATAATGAGTGTGGTGTAGCGAAGTAATCTGTTTTTATATTCCTAATATTGTAATAGAAAATTAGATTTTTTATTTTGTATAAATTTAATTACATTATATTGTTTGCCAATTTTACTAGTTTCATTTAATCGGTGTTGCCGATCTTATCTGTTTACTTTTATTCTGCTCCAATTCTGCTGGGAAAATAGATTATACATTACAAATAGTCAATTTAAAAAGAACATTAAAACTATGTGGACATGGCTATCGCCAAAGAAAAGAAAAAGCCAAATCGATTATATTCTAACAAATATAAAAGAAAACGTCGCAAATTTTGAAATCATCTCAAACATAACATATCCCAGCGACCACAGACTCTTAAGAATCACTCTACAGACCTCAACAATCAAAAAAAGTAGAGCAAAATTCAAAAATTATAAAACGAAACAAAATACAATAGAAGAAAAGGAACAATTTATACAATCTTTATGTCTAAATATTAACGATATGATAGTAGAAGAAAATGAAACAGTAGAGTCCCTTTATAACAAGATTAAGAAAGCCCTATGCAGTAGTCTAAATTCTATTCAACAGAAATCAACATCAAAGCCGAAAACCATCCCTGATCATATAAAATTTCTGATTGCAAGAAGAAATGAACTGGTCCAGAAGAAAACCCTAACTAAAGAAGAAAAACACGAACGTACAAATCTCTACAAGAATATCTACAAATCAATGAAACGAGAACGTATGGAACACAGAATAAAAGTTATAGAAACACACTTAAAACTAACTGGTAGCCTTAAGAAAGGTCTAAAAATCCTTAATACCACCAAACAATGGATACCCTATATAAAAGATAACAGGCAAGAAAATATTTTCAAGATCGGAAATAATAGAAAAGGCAACAACATTTTACAAGAATCTGTACTCGGCAAATGACACGACTTCGGAAATCATAAAGACGAACCAGAATGCTACTAGCCTAACTAGATTCTCTACACATGAAATTATAAAGAAAATCGAATCTCTTAAACCCGGTAAGAGTAATGGCCCAGATGAAATCCCCAACGAGGCAATACAATTGGGCAAATGGATACTAACACCCTGCATAACAACCTTATTTAATATGATTCTTGATGACAGAATAGTACCGAAAGAATGGGCAAAATCGGACATCATTCTACTTTATAAGAAAGGAGACCCTGCCGATATTGGAAATTACCGACCCATAAGCTTACAACCAAATATATACAAATTGTTTGCTTCGTGCCTTGAGGAACGCTTAGCAAAGTTCACAGAGAAATTTCAACCTCCAGAACAAGCCGGCTTCAGGAAAAACTTCTCCACAACAGATCACATTCACACTTTAAATCTGATTATGGAGAAATACATAGAACACATTAGACCACTCTACCTGGCTTTCATCGATTACGCCAAAGCCTTCGACTCTATATCCCATAACAGTATGTGGAAGGCTCTACCTGAGTGTGAAGTACCATCAGAGACTATCGATCTGATAAAAGACATCTATCAGAAAAGCATAAGCCGTGTAAAGTTAGAAAGTCAGGGCCCTGAGATAAGCATTTGTAGAGGCGTCAGACAGGGTGATCCCCTGTCACCAAGAATCTTTATAGCTGTGCTACAAAGTGTCATGAGAACTCTTAATTGGGAAAAGAAAGGAATTAATATAAATGGAAAACTCCTCAGTAATCTTCGATTTGCAGACGACATCATACTTTTCTCTGAATCACCATCTGAACTACAGACAATGATTAATGAACTAACTGAGGTAAGCAGTGCAATAGGCCTAGAACTAAATACTACCAAGACTAAAATCATGACTAACCACCATGCCAAACCAATAAAAGTTAATAACAGTGTAGTGTGATGACAGTTAATAAACGTCGCTTATCGTGAACGAACGTATTTTATTTAATTAAACCCGATCCGAATATCAGATGGCGACCCTGCCAAGCGGGCCATAGGAGTGTAAATAATATACGGGACGCGAGCGCACGCGCGCCGCGCGCCGGGCGGCGGCGTGCGCCGCGCAATGCCGATGCCGGGCCGAGTGCCCATAAAAACTAATTTAAAATAAAAATTGAACAATAAATATTCCATAAAAGTGTTATATAGATATGAACTATACAGTGAAACATAATTATGTGAATAATGTACTATAAAATAAAATATATATTATAATTAATTTAAACACATGCATTCGTCCCCAACATTATTATTAAATAAATAAATAAACTATAAAATATGTTAGTGATATATAACGTTATATAAATAATAACGAACTATAAAAATGGGTGTGTTCGAGATAACCCCCGATACGAATTACGCAAACCAAGAAGTGAAGAAATTTAGTGATTCTTGGTATTTTATTATTGTACGGAGTGATCGCAATATGCAGAATTTTATATAGAAGACATATAAGGAAGAATTTTATATTGAGAAATCAGGTAGAAAAACTGACTCAAGAGTATAGTAGACTATAGAGCGATAATATAAAGCGACGACGAATATAAAGCAGCCGGGAGAAATTCGTGTCCAGTAGAGCTGCTGGGAGCTGTTCCTGACCTGTAGAGCTGCCGGGAGTTGTTCGAATCTAGGATCGAGATATGTTCGAGATAAGGCGAGAGATAAAGTTTATTTAAAAGTGACGAAGTGAACTAATAACGGTATGTACTCAGTGAAATATAAGTTTTAGATGCAACGAGTCGGGAAGATGATTTCATAAAGCAGAGAAGATTCTATTAATTATATTAATATTGAGAATTTAATTTATAAAGATTATGTTATAATATTTCATATTAAAATGAATGTCATATGATATCGAGTAATATCCAAATAATGTGATCCGTAAACGGTTCCAGAAACGGCCACGCCACCTTTTATGCCGCATCTCTTCAAGGTGTGGTTACCGGCCTTTTATGTTACATAATAAAGTGGCACATATATATATAAAACAAATATCTATTTAATCAAAGACGACCTTGCCTAAGAGCATGTGTTGCAATATTTTCTTTTTTTTACTTGTAAGTATATATTTTGCATGAAAAATGATTTAAATTTAATTTTAATCGTTTGTGTATAAACTAATGGAAGAGTATGAAAAAGTATTAAGGACTGTAGAGAAAAATTTAAGTCAAATAAGATTAGATTTGAGAAAATTAGGATCAAAAAGAATAGAATGAAAAGAATATGTATTAAGTAAGCTAGAACAAGCAAGAATATTAACGGGAAAATTCGATAAACTGATAGATACATTAAAAGGAATCAATTTAGGAAAAGACCTATTACATATTTGTGATTCAATAAGTGAACACTATACTAAAATACAAATATATAGCGAAGAAATAAGTAGGGAAAAAGGTAAAATAAAAATGGAAAACTTTAATTTGAAAACAGCTTCTAGTTTTATACCCGAGTTAGACGGAAAACAATATACAATTCATAAATTAATAGATACGTCAGAATTATATTTATCATGTATTGAAAAAGAACAAGAAAGTACTTTAATTAATTTTATTTTAAAAACAAGACTAGATAGAAATTCTAAAATTAAATTAAATAAAAAATATGGCTCATTGCAATCCTTAATATCAGATATTCGTAAATATTTAATAGTATCTAAAAATCCAACTTGTCTAATGACACAATTACAAAATACCATACAACGAGATGGTACGATCGCGCAGTTTGGAACTCGTCTCGAAAATTTATTCTACGAACTTACAATCTCACAGTCAAATTCTGATGAAGCATCAGAAAAAATTTTGAAGCCAATTAACGAAAAATTGGCAATAAGACAGTTCATTAACGGTTTACGTAGTAGACGTATTTCGACAATAATTTCGGCGCGAAACTATGATAATTTAAAAGACGCGATTCGTGACGCCATAGAAGAGGATGTTGAAGACAACATCCATCAAAGGAAATGTCAGAACATAGCTATGAACTATAGGGGTGACCATAGGGGTTCATACATACCTCATAAATCTACATACAGAGGTCAATATAGGAGACCATACAATAATTATCAGCAACGACATATAAACAGATATGCTGCATACACGCCGCCACAAAGATCACATTTTTCTGTTCCAAAATACAATGATAACACACATCGTTATCAAAATTATCGCGGTAATTCTAGAATCAATTTTCGTCAAAATATTATGAGAGGACAAAATAAAAATTATCAATCACATTTCGCGCAAAACTATAACACACAAAGCGATCATTTGACAAAAAACGGGAAAGTTTTCGTCCCTAAACTAAAAAATTATTATATTTGTAACACTAATTCTAGTTTTGTCATAAAATTATTTGTACATAACAAAATAAAAACATTTTTGATAGATACGGGTGCAAATCTTTCTTTAATAAAACAAGATACAATCAGATACCAAAATATTAATAAAAGTACGATTAACGTTTCTGGGATAGGAGGTAAAATCAGAACTTTAGGACAGCAATACATAAATTTATATTTTCCAAATACAAAAACATACATGATACAAAATTTTCATGTAGTAAATACACTACCAATAGGTTTCCATGGTATTTTAGGTATTGATTTTATATATAAATATATTTCAAATATAAATTTCATTTCAAATACAATAACTTTTAATACAAAGAATGGGTTCCGCGAAATTAAAGTAAGCTCAAATAAACAAAGTGGCAATATTACAATACACAGTTCTTCGAACATAAACAACAGTAATCAAACTCTGCCACCCAAAATTAATAATTCAGCATATTATAACTACAATACAATAAACTCATCAACTATACAACCACGGTGCGAACAAATAATATCATATTCACTTCCACGTAATGCTTACAAAGAACAATGCGATCACGTATTATGTACTACTGAAATAAAGCCGGGTTTACATATCGCAAGTCAAATAGTCAGAGTAAAGAAAGGAAAAATTCAATTAGTAATTTTAAATACAACTGATAAACCATTGTCGATAGAAAACATTGATTTACATTTAGAACCATTAGATAACTACGTAATGTGCCATTTTGGCGAAACAAAAAATAATAATCCGCGATCAAGAAAACTTTTACAACAATTAAAATTAGATCATTTAAAGAATGAAGATAAAGAAACTATACAAAACATTTGCAATAAATATTCAGATATATTTCATTTAGAAGGAGACAAATTAACTTACACTAATGTAGGTACACAATCGATTACTCTAAAGCCTAATGCTCAACCGATACATTCTAAACCATACCGAATACCTTTCGCATTACGCAAAGAAGTAGATAAACAAATAAATGAAATGTTAGATCAAGGAATTATTGAGGAATCTTCGAGTGCATGGAATTCACCTATACTCTTAGTCAAAAAGAAACCTAATAAAAACGGTGAAAAAACATATCGATTGGTAATAGACCTTAGAGCTGTAAACGATTCAATACAAAATTTATCTTATCCTATTCCTACTATAACAGACATCATAGATTCACTATCAGGCGCAGTATATTTCACAAAAATTGATTTATCAAATAGCTTCTACCAATTACGGCTAGATGAAGACAGTAGAGACATAACTTCCTTCTCCGCAAACTCAAAACAATATAGAATGACACGATTACCCCAAGGTTTAAAGATAAGTCCGTCTGCATTTAGTAGAATAATGTCAATTGCTCTATCGGGACTCACTCCGGAAAAATGTTTTATTTACTGTGATGATATTGTTTGCTTTGGTCGAAATATAAAAAATCATAATAAAAATTTAATAGACGTTTTCGAAAGGCTCAGAAAAACAAATTTGAAATTAAACCCTCAGAAATGTGAATTTCTTAAAAGAGAAGTAATATATTTAGGCCACCTAGTAACAGAAAAGGGAGTTTTACCAGATCCTAATAAAACATCAGTAGTAAAAAATTATCCGCAACCTAAAAACGCTGACGAAGTTCGCAGATTTGTAGCATTTTGTAATTACTATCGTAAATTTATAAACAATTTCGCAACAATAACATTACCATTAAATCAATTATGCAGGAAACATGTAACTTTTAATTGGTCAAAAGAATGCCAAGATGCTTTCGTATTATTAAAACAAAAATTAACTCAACCTCCAGTTCTTGAATACCCTAACTTTAGCGAAAATAATAATTTTATTCTTCAAACAGACGCAAGTCAAGTCGCGATAGGTAGCGTTCTTATGAATAAAAATATGAAACCAATAGCTTACACAAGTCGCCCATTAAACAAAGCAGAACGAAATTATCCTACAATTCATAAAGAATTATTGAGCATAGTATGGAATGTAAAATATTTTAAACCTTATTTAATAGGAAAAAGATTTGAAATCCAAACAGACCATAGACCACTAATAAGTTTATTTAAAGTAAAAGATCCAGAGAGCAGATTATTAAAATTTAGATTACAATTAGAAGAATTTGACTACAATATCGTTTATATAAAAGGATCGACAAACGTAATCGCAGACAGTTTAAGTAGAATAGTAGTAACTTCAGACGAATTAAAGAAAATGTCTAGCGAGGAAAATTGTAATGTGTTAACAAGAAAACAAAGACGGAAATTAGAACGTAGGAAAAGCGGAAGTTCTCAAAGTAATTCTGATCGAAGGACGTCCGAAACATCAGAAATACTGCGAAAACCAAGCGATGATTTAGAAATACCGATAATATCAGAATTATTACGTAAACCTATAGATAGTGTCGATTTAATATTCGAAACTCGAAATAATATAAATAAGAAGTATACAAAATATGATAAAATAAAAAACGAAAAAAATGTTTTAATTTTCGTTCCTTGTAAGAATATATTAATTATAGATTTAAGTTTCAGACAGCATTTTACTCGAGCAGAATTTGCTGATCAGTTACAAGAATTTTGTGAAAAATTAAATATAAAAAGTATAAATATGATAAAAGAAGAAGACAAGTTAACGTTGATAACAGAACTAAAAAAGGAAATAAGTAGTAGAAGTACGTGGAAGGGCCCACGAATAAATATATTAAGTAAAGTTAAAAGAATTACAGATGAAAAAGAAAGACAAAAGATACTCAATGATTATCATTTATTACCAACTAGTGGACACGCAGGTATTAGGCGTATGATTAATAATATAAAACGAAAATATACATGGTGTAATTTAGATTTAGACGTAATTAAGTTTGTTACGACATGCAAAAAGTGTCAAGTTATGAAACATTCGAAAAACGTAAAACAGCCTTTAGAGATTACAACGACATCATATAAACCGTTAGAAAAGATTTATTTAGATTTACTAGGTCCTCTACCAAAAGATGAAAACGATAATGTATATGTACTAACGATGCAGTGTGAAATGTTAAATATGTACTTGCTTTTCCGTTAAAATCAAAAGATACAATTTCTGTAGCAGAATCATTTGTTAACAATTATGTATTAATATACGGAATCCCGAGTTGTATTGTTTCGGATCGAGGTACAGAATTTTTAAGTTCAACGATGAAAGAAATTTGTAAATTATTAAACATAGAAAAACTACATTCGACAGCATATCACCACGAAACAATTGGTTCTTTAGAAAACACACATAAAAATTTAAGATCATTTCTTAGAATACAAACAGAAAAGTCGAGATATGACTGGGCAAAATGGCTGCCATATTGGTCCTTTGCATTTAACACTACAGTACATACTGAAACAGAATACACACCTTATGAACTCGTTTTCGGTAAATTATGTAATCTACCATCATCAATAACACATCATCCAATAGATCCAATTTATAATGTTGACGATTATTTATGCGAACTTAAATACCGGTTAAAAATAGCACATAATCACGCAAGAGAAAACTTAATAAAACAAAAAGAAATACGTAAACAGAAATATGACGAAACAATAAGACCACAGAGTTACAAATAGGATGATTTGGTATTGATAAAAAATGAAACAAATGATAAAAGTCAACCAATTTATTTAGGACCATATAATGTAATAGAGGACCTAGGTACAAATGTCAGAATACAAAAAGGTAACATGCAAGACATTATACATAAAAATCGAACAAAGTTATATAAGGAAAAATAATATTTGTTTTAAACGTGTAAACAATTTTTTATAACGAAATCATGCTTTGAGCAGTTAATGTTTAAAAAACCTTTTTACTTAGAATAAGATAAAATAGAGCGCTCTATCTTAATTTGTAGTTTCATAAGTTTATAATTGCTCGAGCAATATTCACATTAAATATATAAATAAATATATATCATAAAAATATATAACTACATATATGTTAAATATTTATATAAAATAATTTTTTATACAAACAAATACATTTAAAGTTAAGATTGATATGATTAAATGCTTAGACTTTGTAACTCTATTTTTTTTTTTTGTTAAGATCATTCATTCTGTGACTTAGAATACTGACACAATGTTTGTTATCATAACCCGAGATTGTTTTGACTAGACATTCCAATGTATTACACTTGTATCGATCGAAAATATTAAGTTATATTGTACCAATGTTAAAGTGAAAGAATAAAATTTTTAAAAGATGAAATGTTACTAACGAATGAAATGTAATTAAGGTTTATCATTTTTTTTAATAATTTTTTTATTGTAAGGGGGATGATGTAGTGTGATGACAGTTAATAAACGTCGCTTATCGTGAACGAACGTATTTTATTTAATTAAACCCACTAAACACTAGAATATGTTCAGAGTTACGTTTACTTGGGACAACAGGTATCTTTCTCTACAAAAAGACATGAAGATGAAATCAATAGGCGAGTGAATATAGCGTGGAATAAATTTTGGAGCAATAAAGAAACCTTAAAATCAAAACTCCAAAACTAAAGAAAAAAGTTATGGACTCATGTTTACTACCGAGTCTTACGTATGGCTGCCAAACATGGATATATAATAACTACACGAAAAACAAAATACAAATATGCCAGCGAGCGATGGAAAGGAGTATACTAAATATACAAAGAAAACACAGGAAAAAAAACACAGAAATAAGAAAAACAACTAAAGTAATAGATGCTTTATCACACTCACAAAAACAAAAATGGAAATGGGCAGGTCATATTGCACGCATGGATAAAGAAAAATGGACATACAGAGTCACCACTTGGCGAGGACCACTAAACAGAAGGAAAAGGGGCAGACCAAAAGAAAAATGGATAGACGAGATAATAAGAAAAGCAGGTGACAACTGGATCACAAAGGCAAAGGACAGACAGATGTGGAAAAAAATGGAGGAGGCCTTTACCCGTTGAGGGGCCCTTAATGAAATAATTTTAAATTTAGAATAATTGTAATTTCAATAAATTTTTTTGCTAATTAACTAATTAATTGTGAATAATAATATAATGAATAACAATTGAAAAATAATACTGTAGAAAAATCGAAATACTATCCATAATGCGATAACATTGTTATTTATGTAATTATATTAATTGTAAATTCATATCATGCATGCATACAATAATTTTGTGTTATATTATGTAACTCATTATGGGATTAAATGAGGCTATATTATTATTATTATTATTATTATAGTGTGTTTATAGAAACTACATTAATTTCAGATGAAACTCTTTACTTTGTTTGTGATCCTGGCACTGATGGCTGGAGCTATTGCTGCACCCGCTGTGCTGGAGGATCGCTCCACATTTAATACCACTATAATCGATGCGTGTAGGCATCCAGAGCCAATACCAACTTACTCGTAAGTAAAAAAAGTATTAACTGGCTTAGGGATCATTATGGATCCGAGCAATGCATGTTTTATATACCCAGTTCCACAAACACCCGTTGAAATTATCAATACTTCAAAGTGGCATTACAGGTATATTTAAAATTTAAAATGTTCATAAATCGACATTAAACTTTAATCATGGATCAATAAATAACAAGTATTAGTGTGCCATCTTTAGACGAACAGAACTTACTTAAATATAACATTGGTCAGAGAAGTAATAACATTGAGGTATTGGGTACATTACATTACATCGTTCATATTAGTCCGGTTGAAAAAATTTGTAGGAGGACCTTAATAACCACTAATGACAAATTGTTTCTCTCAAAATTACTTACGTTCTAACGGGTGTCTCTGTAAGAGAGCACCTTTTCATTTTAAAATATAAACACGTATTTTATGAGTGTGTTGTGCTCTCACATTTATGATTAGGTAAGGAATAAAATATCCGGCAAATAGCCCCCATGGCGCTGATGACTGAAATCTGGTTGTATCTCGGCGATGACGCGTTGGATTTCCGGTGTGGGCTCAGGGAATGTATCTAAATTTATTCGCACAAACACGAGATTCCACAAATTCTTACGGAAAAAATTGCATGGCGTTAAATTGCACGATCTAATAAGATTTCACAAAGATAACATTAGTATTTTTTTAAAAGTGCTCCTTTTTTAATAATCGGAGTTAACATGCTGTCAAATTTCAGAGTTGCCACTTGCACGAAATAAGAAATTCTAAATTTAAATAGTGAACTCTTACTGAGACACCCTATACTACATACGATACATTCCATGGAATTGACAACATCAGGGAGATTTAGAAATTCACTTAGAAATTGTAGAAATTGTGTTTTAGCTTTTAATTTTTTTATCTTGTACTCATTAAATTTATGTTAACAGTTTTAAAGTTACTGGGACCTCCAGTAGAGACTGGACGTGGAAAGCTCCACATGCGAATGAGTCCATCTTATCAATGAAGTTAAAGCCTCTTCATGGACGTTCATCGGTGAAGGAAATCAACGGGGGCATAGGACAAAATCATCTAACACTAAGGTTCACGCTGTTTAATTCATGTACCTTTGGCTGGCAAGTGGATCTTATTACATTCCGCTTTGGATAATAGTGACATATTAAATAAAAGCCTTTGAAAATTCCAAAAATTTGTAATTATTTGCGCAACATTATTACGCGGTGTTGCCTTTGTGAGCATGTTTCATCATCATCGACAGCTTTTTTTCGTCCCCGCTGCAGGAGCTTAGGCCTTCCTTATGGATAGTTAAGGAGGATGGGCCATGACAATGCGGATTGGAACGTCATCCACATTGTGCTAACGGCTTAACGTGCCTTCCGAAGCACGGAGTAGCTCGAGACAATAGGTTTTTGATCATCCGTCTCGTGACCAACCCTTGTGAAAGTTGCTTACCAACAACGATCGCGAGCTGTGGCGCTTAACCACTGTGCCCCCGAGCTACTCGTTATAAATTCGTAATAATAAACTGTGACCATTTTTATTATTACGAATTTATTTTGTTACATTAGATTTGCGTAAAATTGACGTTTTCGTGGCGAGTCAAAAAGAGACAAGGAACTGACCGATAAACTGGACGTTTGTGCAACTGACCGATAATCGGGTTTCCTTTGTAGTGCGATTTGGTGAGACATGATTTATTACATTTTTCATATTGCAACTGCATATTGGTAGTTATACAGTTTTTATATAGGTCGAAGCAAGAGTCTGACAGAAAACGAGCTAGACTAATTATTGCATTGAAAAGTGAAATCATAAGGCTGCGCTTATAGACAATACAAAAGTTGTAAGAGAAAACGAGACGTAATCAGCGTATAGGTTTAGAACATAGCATATTGCACGTATAGCGTCAGCTCGGTGTCTAGGCCCCTAGTAGTGTACCACCAAAGCCGAACAAATCAAAACTGCTTTTTCTTGAAACACGTCGTCATTGTTTTAGGCCACCATAAGTTATAAATCCGAATGTCCACTAGTGAATTCATTTTTAAGAAAAGGTTGAGTTTTTTTTTGAAAGAACAGGAGGCCTACTCGCTTTCTCGAAAACGAAATTTCGTTTACGAACGAAATTAAAACGAAATTTCGCATGTAACGCTACTCTTTATCATTTTCGTATACACCAACGAATGGTCGATTCCAAAGACAATTTTCGTGATCGATTGGAGTGAATGGCGTTATTGGATTTCTTATAATGTCAATTCCGGTTTTTACCGTAACTTGAAATATATAATATTAAACAAAACATATATTTCTTTTAAATAAAATTTTAGTGGCTTAACATTTTTTAAACATAAAATATTATAATGATATAACGAAAAACTAAGTATATTAATGAATTTTATTTTTCGATACAACTGATCAAGACACTATAAAGAACTCTTTTATCCACATTATTAACCGACATATTTAATAACAACCTTTCATTTATACGATGGCTATAATCAACGTATGGCAATCTTAAATATCCGTATAATACAAACGATTCTCATCCCGCCGAAAGTTTTACAAGTTTCACCAAACTGTTCAGTGTTTACTAATATTTTATTTAATTATTGTGAGTTCCGAAATTTATCTTGACAATTCAGTAAAAATCTTTATAAGTAAGTATGAAACTATTTAGTTTATCGGCACAAAAAAAGGTTTTTAGTAATAAATTTCTTTTTATCAGTCATATTTTTCAGGTATAATGGCATAGCCTATATGCCTCGTAAAATATGTAATATTAATGGCATAATTCTATAGATATTTATTCAACATTCATACATAAAGCCAAAATAAACAATAAACTATTAGGTACTCACTGTCTCTTAATAAGATTCCTTTAATTTTGGTTTTGAGGGAATAATATATTTTCTTATAATACCTACTTATCTGGAAAATTGAGGAAAGTCCTAACCTCCAAACACCGTGAAACTGTTTGTTGGGCCATAGGTCCATCCATGTTTTGAGATACGAAAGTGTTATGTGGGTACTCCGAGGGCTGCGTCCCGAACAATTGTCTCAATAAAGCAGTACGTTACAAACCGTTGTATCACTCACTCGCATCTACGACATTGGCGACAAAACGGATGGTTATGCCAACCGATAACAAAATGGCGGCTTCACATGTTGGAATTTTGTTAACTTTTGACCATAATACGCAAGATTGGGTGCCCTTCAAGAATCGATTAAGCCAGTGGTTTATAGCTAATGATATTTTGGAAAATGACAAAGCTGGTATCAAGCGAAGAGCTATTCTTTTGACGGCATTAAGTGAATCCACGTATAAACTAGCTAGTGACTTAGTACTTCCAAGCTGTCTAGAAAATAAGGATTTTTAAGAGCATTTTGGAGATACTCGACAAGCATTTTGTACCAAAACGTTGCGGCTTTGCGGAGCGCTCCAAGTTTTATGCCGCGATACAGAGGTCAGATGAAGGTCACTCGCAATGGGCAGCGAGATTGAGAGGGTTAGCGGCGTACTGTAGCTTTAGTAATTTGGAAGAAGCATTGTTAGACCGTTTCGTAATGGGTATGATGAGCGGTCCGGAGCGCGACAAACTTTTTGCACAAGACACAAAGGAGCTGACGCTGGCGAAGGCAGTGGAGCTTGCTGAGAGCGTGCGGTGCGCGCGCGACGCCGCCGCCGCCGGCAGCGCGCCGCTGGCGGCGATGTCCACGAGCACAGTGTTCAAGGTCGTTCAAGAGAAGACATATGGTAGTGTCAAGTGTGCAGTGTGCGGTTTTAAAAATCACAAACCGAGTGAATGTAGGTTTAAAAATTATAACTGTCGTATATGTGGCGAAAAAGGTCATCTACGTCGTGTTTGTGTGAATAAATGGCCAGTCGTGGGATAAAATATGTCGAGGAAAACTCGGTTGATGAAAATAGCGAAGGTAAGAGTTTGTTTCATATTCGGTGTCTGTCAGCTGGCCACCCGATGCTTGAACGTATTTGCATAAACGGGTTACAATTGACTTTCGAAGTCGATTCAGGGGCGGCTGTTACTGCTATTTCAGATAATGCGTATTATAAATATTTTTCGGAAGTGCCTTTATCGCGTGCGGTTAAAATTCTAACAAGTTACGCGGGGGGAAGAATATCAACACTGGGAACAATACGTTTACCAGTGTCTTATTTAGGTCAAACGCATTATTTAAACGTTTACGTCGTGCATAACGGTGGCCCACCGATCTTAGGAAGAGATTTTATTAAACTTTTCAATTTAGAAATGTCTCCAATAAAGCATTTTGAGTCCGTTAATGTCAATGTACATGAATTAGCTTCCGAGTTCCCAACAGTTTTTTCTGATAAACTTTACGAAATACAAAATTAAATTGTTATTAAAGAGCGATACTAAACCGGTTTTTGTAAGGCGCGCCCGGTTGCTTATGCATTGAAAGGTAAGATAGATAATGAGTTGGACAGAATGTTAAACTTAGGTATTATTAAACCCGCAGAATATTCTGATTATGCTTCTCCTATAGTCCCTATTTTAAAGATTAATGGAGAAATTCGTATATGCGCAGATTATTCGTCCACAATAAATAAACAACTTATTGTTGAAAAATACCCTCTTCCTACGATCGATGACCTTTTTGCAAAGCTTCATGGTGGCCAACAGTTTACGAAACTAGATTTATCCAGTGCATATAACCAATTTTTACTAGCAGATAATGATGAAAATCAGCTGTTGACTTGCATCAACACACATAGGGGCTTATTTAAATATACAAGGTTAGTGTTTGGTTTAGCGAGTGCCCCCGCTATTTTCCAAAAAGCTATGCAAGGAATAGGGGTATCAGGGTATCGGGTTTAGACGGAGTGGCTTGTCTGCTCGATGACATTTTGGTAACCGGAACCACTAGAAAACAACATATGTATAGATTAAAGACAGTTTTGAAAAGACTCAGCGAGTCTGGTCTAACATTAAGGAAAGATAAATGTGTATTTTTTCAAGATGAGGTACAGTATTTAGGCCACGTGATTAATAAAAACGGCATACGGAAATCACCCGAAAAGGTTAAAGCAATAAAGGAGGCTTCAATTCCTGCCAATATTAATTAATTGCAGTCATTTTTAGGCTTAGTTAATTATTATAGATCTTTTGTTCCAAGAGCCTCCAACCATACTCAATCCGTTATATCAATTATTAAATAAAAATACTAAATGGATTTGGACTGACGAACATCAGCAATCATTTAATAAAATAAAAGAATGCCTTAGCTCAGATAACGTATTAGCTCATTTTGATCAAAATGCCAATGTGATATTATCGGTAGATGCGTCACCGTATGGTTTAGGAGCCGTTTTATCGCAAATCGGGCGTGATGGATTAGAAAGACCCGTGTCTTATGCGTCTAGGTCTCTAACGGCAGCTGAGAAAAAGTATTCTCAGATTCAAAAAGAAGCCACGTCGATCGTTTTCGGAGTTAAACGATTTCACCAGTATTTGTATGGCAGGGATATTCCTTTTGTATTGCGGACGGATCACAAGCCTCTTTTGGCAATATTCGGCTTGCATAAAGGTATACCAGAGGTAGCAGCTAATAGATTACAACGTTATGCAATGTTTTTGGCTGCATACAATTACAACATCACAAACGTGCGTAGTTCATCCAATGTGGCAGATTACCTATCTCGTTCTATCGTAAACACAGACAGTACCCTCGCTTCTTTAGAGGAAACGAAGGAGTGCGAGGAACGAGCCGCTTACGTTAATTTTATAGTAGAAGGAGATTTACCGGTGACGCTCATACAAATCCGTAATGCAACTGAAACCGATGTTACCTTGCAAAAGATTATATCTTATATACAGAGAGGGTGGCCGCGCAAGGTCACCGATTCGGAAATTAAACCTTATTATTTATGTAAGTCTCAGTTGTCTCTAGAAGAGGGTTGTTTGATGCGAGGTCACAAAATAGTAATACCAGGCAGTTTACGAAATAAGGATGCCCAAGAGTTACATAGTTCTCATTTTGGAATTGCCAAGATGAAAAGTGAAGCGCGCGCTCGCTTATGATTCCCAGGAATCGACAAAGCGCTATGGCGCGGGCGTGTGCTGTCTGCAACCAGTTGAGGCCGACGCCGCGGCGCACCACGCTCGCTCCATGGCCATACCCGCCTCATCCTTTTTATAGAGTACACATCGATTTCCTTGGGCCTTTAAATGATAAAACTTATTTAGTTTTAGTCGATGCTTATTCAAAATGGGTAGAGTGTTTTTGTATGAATTCAACCATTACCACTGACGCGGTAATAGAACGGCTGTACGAAGTTATGTCAAGAGTAGGCATTCCTAGGATTATCGTAAGCGATAATGGCACTTTTTTCACTTCCGAGGGATTTAAAAATTTTTGAAAATTAAACGACATATGCCACGTTTTGTCCCCTGTATATCATCCTAGCAGTAACGGCCAAGTAGAAAGTGCAGTTAAAATAGTAAAAAGGGGATAAAAAAGTATAATACTTTCAAGTCATAGCCGACAAAATATCAAAAACAAAATTAATAAATTTTTATTTGACTATCGTAATTCAACTCACAGTACAACAGAACGGTCACCTGCAGAGTTATTGTATGGGCGAAAATTGAGATGTAGGTTAGATTTAATTAAACCGGTTTCTAAAGCGTTATCATCAACTAATGTTTCCTCGACTGTACAGCGTAAACAATTATTACAGACTAAATATTACGAAGGCCGAATTTCGAGGGAATTGTCAAAGGATGAAAACGTAATGATAAAGCGATTCACAACTAATAATAAATATTTTTGGATTAAAGGAACCATAATGGAGAAAATCGGTAAAGTTCTTTATAAAGTATATGTACCAGACGAAAAAGCATATATGATCCGCCATAGGAACCAAATTAAGCAATCCTATAATGAACCGATAAGTACATCATGGGACGTAGATAACATACCAGATGTAAACAGTGTGTCGAACCCGCAGCTGCCGGAGTCAACAATGTCCGCTGCTACACAGTCGGCAGAGACGCCTTCCTGTGAGGAGGGAGTGGATTCTGTATCGAATGACGATGGCTGCGAACGTTATACAAACACTGCGTCAACGGATGTGCAACATTCGTCTCCGTGTCCGCGTTCACCACTGCAATGCAATACGCCACCTACACCACCTAAACCGACTGACAAACCTCGACGTTATCGGCCATGTGTTAATTATAAACAATTTTTCTAATTAATGTTATACTATGTGGTGGAGGGATGTTATATATGTGGGTACTCCGAGGGCTGCGTCCCGAACAATTGTCTCAATAAAGCAGTACGTTACAAACCGTTGTAACACTCACTCGCATCTACAACAGAAAGATACGTTGAATTTTCCGTGTGGTCCCGGATTAGAATGTGACCTCCCCGCTCTATCCCGTGGGTGTCGTAAAAGGCGACTAAAGGGAACTTGCCTAGTGCATTTCACCAGCTTTGGGCAACCCGTTCGGTGGCGGGTAAACCACCACGACAGCATTCCCAAAGAGGGTTAGTGTCAAGCAGGCGGCCGACTGTAAAAATAAGCCAAAACTTATTTGCAGCATGAAAAAAAAGAGGAATGTTGCGAGTGATAGGGTTAGGGCGTACCCCACAGGCGACGCGCAGGGGCAGCACCCGGCTCCTGTGGGAAATGGACAAGGGTTGTCGCATCAGAACGGGTGGGTGCGACGTAAGAAGCAAGCCCAAATTGTGAAAGTGATAAGATTGAGGTGTGCGAGTTGGAATGTAGGTACGATGAATGGAAGAGGAAGAGAGCTAGTCGATGTTTTAAAGGGGCGAAGAATAAATATAGCGTGTTTGCAAGAGACGAAGTGGAAGGGTACAAAAGCTAGAGAGTTAGGAGAAGGATATAAGTTTTTCTACTGTGGAAGTGATGGCAAAAAAAATGGTGTGGATGTGGTGTTAGACAGTCAGTTAAAGGAATGTGTGGTGGAAGTTAAAAGAGTGAGTGATAGAATACCTAATAGGCATAAAATTGATTGTGGACAGTGTGATTTTAAATGTAGTTAGCGTGTATGCCCCGCAATCAGGTTGTAAAGACATTGAAAAGGATAAATTTTGGGAGAATTTTGACTGTTTGATGATGAATGTGCGGGACTGTGAAGAAGTTTATGTGGGTGGGGATTTTAATGGACATGTAGGAAGAGAGAAAGATGGATATGAGAGAGTGCATGGAGGATGGGGATATGGAATCCGAAATTTTGACGGCGAGGCATTTCTTGAGGCTGCATCTGCCTTCGACCTGGCCATTACAAACACGTGGTTTAAGAAAAGAGTGGAGCATCTCATAACATATAAAGGTGGCCACCACGCGACACAGATAGACTACTTCCTGGTAAAGCGGCGGAGTCTATGCTGTGTCAAAAATTGCAAAGTGCTGCCAGGCGAAGCAGTAGTTGCCCAACACAGACTAGTTATCAAGGAGGTGCTACTAAGTGTCTCGTCGAAAAATCGCAAGGAACGGCCCCCTCCCAGGATTAGATGGCGTATGATAGATGATGTAAATTTGGCTAGCGCATTTAGAGAACAGGTTGTAGATAAAATGATAGAAATGAACGATATGGAAGGAAAATCTGTGGATGAATGTTGGAATGAAGTGGCGGATTGTATAAGAAGAGTTGCAAAAGAAGTATTTGGAGAATCGAAAGGCAAGGGTTTGATAGATAGAGATGTATGGTGGTGGAATGAACAAGTGCAAAAGAGCCTAAAAGAAAAGAAAATGGCATTTAAGGAATGGCAAGCCGTAGCAAATGTGAATGTTAGTTTGAAAGAAGAAAAAAGGGGAGTATATAAGGAATGGAAGAAGAAAGCAAAGAAGGCGGTAGCGGTTGCCAGGGCTGAGGCGCAGGAGAAGTTGTACGACTCACTGGATAGCCCAAGAGGCCAAAAGGAGCTCTACCGAATTGCAAAAGAGAGAGAAAGACGATCGAGAGATATAACGCATATTAAATGTGTGAAAGATAGTTCAGGCAAGATTTTATGCAATGATGATGAAATAAAAGGAAGATGGAAGGAGTATTTTAAAAAGCTTATGAATGAAGAGAATGACTGGAATGGCATACTTCAAGAGGCACAAGTAAACAAGGGTTTAGTAAGAGACATCAGCATGGATGAGGTGTTGGAAGCGGTTGGAGAAATGAAAAATGGAAAGGCCAAGGGGCCAGATGGTATACCAGTTGAAGCAAGGAAGGTTTTAAAACATGACGGATGTGAGTGGCTGACTTTGTTCTTCAACAAGTTGTTGCATGAAGAAGTAATCCCACAAGATTGGTGCACTAGTTCGCTAGTACCCATCTTTGAAAATAAATGGGATGTACAAGATTGCAGCAACTATAGAGAGATAAAGCTCATGTCACATAGTATGAAAGTGTGAGAGAAGGTGATAGAGAAAAGATTGCGAGAAGAGAGTGAGATTACTCAAAATCAGTTTGGGTTTATGCCAGGTCGAAGGACAATGGACGCCATCTTTGCACTCCGCCAACTGTGCGAGAGTACAGACGTGCCCATAAGAACCTGCACATGGTGTTCATTGATCTTGAGAAAGCATATGATAGGGTGCCTCGTGAGGTGTTGTGGTGGGCCATGAAGAAAAAATGTGTGCCGGGAAAGTATGTGGATTTAATTCGTGCCATGTACAGGCAAGCTTGTACATATGTCCGGTCATCTGCTGGCAACTCCGACCAGTTCAATGTGGCAGTAGGCTTGCACCAAGGGTCGGCTTTGAGTCCTTACCTCTTCTTGTTGATAATGGACGCACTGACGTCAGAGATACAGGAGAAGGCACCCTGGTGCATGCTGTTTGCGAATGATATCGTTCTGGTTGGAGAAGATGGACCAGAGACCTAGAGCAGACTGGAGGACTGGCGACAGAAACTGGAAAATGTTGGCCTGAAAATCAGCAGAACCAAGACAGAGTACATGTTCTGCGATTTCGGCGGTCTCTCTAGTCCTGAAGCCATAGCGCTTGACGGCGCGCCTCTTCCAGTTTGCTCCAACTTTCGGTATCTCGGTTCACTTATACAATGCGATGGCGAAATAGATCGGACAGTTACGCACAGAATTAACATAGGATGGCTGAAATGGCAGGCAGGTTACGGGAACCATTTGTGACCCCCGCATTCCCCTTAAACTGAAGGGGAAGATCTATAAGACCATGGTCAGACCTGCTGTCCTGTATGGATCAGAATGTTGGGCCATAAAAGGGATGAATGAAAGACAACTGCATGCAGCTGAGATGAGAATGTTAAGAGGAATGTGTGGTGTTACGCGAATGGACAGAATACGAAATGAGTATATTAGAGGAAGTTTAAAAGTGGCACCGGAAATCGAAAAGTTACGTGGAAACCGGTTGTCGTGGTGTGGCCATGTTATGCGAAAGGAGGAAGAAAATATTGTGAGAAAGGTTTTGAGCATGAACGTGGATGGCTATACAGGAAGAGGAAGACCAAAGAAACGATGGACGGATTGTGTGAAAGACGATATGGTAAGAAAGGAAGTTACTAGTGAGATGACGTCAGGTAGGGAGATATGGAAGGAAAAGACATACTGCGCCGACCTCAAATAAAATTGGGATAAGGGCAGGGGAATGATGTTCTCCAGGAGAACATGAAAAAGAAATTAAAAAGCAATATCGTCAATCTGAACCATAACTAAAATCTGCACGATACTATAAACACTCCTTTCACCAATACCAGTAATTTTAACAGTGTTACTTATTCGATTGCCATGAATTCTTCACGATATTAATTACGTTATAAGGGAGCACTCGACTCCAGTATCAAAACAAAATGAAAACGACTCACCAAAACGCTGCAAAATACTATCAAGGGTATCAATAGTGCAGACATCCACATGTCGCTTACTAGCAATACCAGCAGACGAGCCATCAAGCTTGCCACCGTTGCATCTTCTTCGGCTACAGGCATCTTGAGAGTAGTTACCCTCAGTTCCACAATTGAAGCACCTGACAGCAGCGTTCGGTTTACTGTTCTTCATATTAGGAACGCTTGGTTCTCCTTGCGAAGGCTTCAAGTGATTCTTCTTGTATTTTGTCAGGATCGAATTCGGGCAGATGCACATGTGACTCGCCGACGGCCCAGTCATGACGTAGACGAGGGCGAGAAAGTTTTGATTTTGTTACTGCAATAAGATTCTCCATATCCATGACATCCGTGTGTCCACTGGGTCGGTTACATCCCAACTTCTGATGTCGGAAAGTCATGCGGGACTGGCGGAAATTTAGGTGGATCAACATTTGCCATCTGACTAGTGTTCGAGATATTCCTTCGAAATAAGATCGCAGATAGATCACAAATCAGCTATTTAATTGAATTACTTAGTTATCTAATCGGAGTACATTAATAATAACGCGATGCAAACGGATTGCGATACGAAACGCGGAGAGTTCTGCGCTTGCGTCCGCTCAATATGGCCGCACAACGTAAAGTGCCATCTTCGAACAAGACCGCTCCCAAGCGATGACAGCCGTCAATGTGATAACTTGACGTTTCGCAAAGCACCATAGATCTTGACAGATGACAGCTGCAGGTGACAGATAGCATTTCGCACAATCGAAGCGCCTTCACGCCGACATATATATATTTTTATATCAATAAATAAAACTCCATGTATCTTCCGTCAGACATGTACCGACCGAATTTTATTGACAAAGAAAGAGATTGGACGGAAAGCGCTCGCTCTCAGGAGACACCTGAAAAATGCGAAGCGTATTTAACTACCGATCGCCAGGCTCATGCACTATAAAGATGAATCTGAAGCATTTATCGTCAGGGACAATCTCTTGAGCTCTCGGAGTACTCACAAAACAAGCGTTTGATCTCAGGGAACTTCTGAAGATCGCATAGCAATTCTAACTGAAAATCGTAACATACATGCAGTGTGGTATGAGTATGAAACTTCCTTTGATAGAGAAATGCGCTTGGTCTCTGAAAGAGCTCGCAATTTGCACAATACAGATCGAGAATTATCGATTATCGCTAACCCGTGTTGCCTTCTTACTCCAAAGGCGTACAGCAGATAAGTTTTCATAAGGTATAATGAACCAGCTGTTTTCCCGCGATTTTGCCACAAAATTTTAGCCTTCGACATCCGTGATGTAGCCTCCCCTTAGGTTGAAATCGCTCTGAAACTATCGGTCCAGTAGTTTTGGAGCAAATTCGGTGCAAACAAAAAAGCAACCAAATCTTTCCTCTTTATAATATTAGTATATCTAATATTGGTATAAGAGGTCCGATGGCGGAGTGGGTTAGCGCATTCGGTTTAAATTGCAGTGAAAAATACTGCATAACAAGGACATACATGAATACTTATTATACATAACTAGAACAATAAATAACCGATTATGCATACAACTAGACAAATAATAATAATTTAAAAAGATCAAAAACAAAAGAAGGACAGTTTCATGGTACGAATAAAATTCTCAGACACAAGCGACAACTAGAGCGCGAGAAACGAGAAAAAAGATAGAAAAATAACATTTGAAAGGACCGTTTACAGGATGGGTGACCAAAACAATATTATCTTGAGCACTCTGCACAACACTGGCACAATGCACGTTAAGCCGTAAGTACTAGCTGCATCAGCAACGTTAACACCCACCGAACCGCATTAAGCCCGCTAAGTGGGTTATGGTCCATTGATCTTATTCTATTCGACTCTATTCATAGGAATAAAATAATTCTACCAAAATACTTCCCACGCAGAGGAAGTTGCGGGCACAGCTAGTAAAAATATAAATCTATGAAATACACAGAAACCCGAATATTTCGATGAATATCGTGATTGGGAGTCCACTCTAGATTATCAAAATGTACGAGTGTTTATAGTCAACTTCTAAAAGGAATTTATAAATCAATTAAGAATAGGGATGACGACTGGGTAAAAATCAAAGAAATTCTATTTATTCCGTCAGTCAGATAATAGGAAAATATTAGATACGTATGTTTTTTTACTTCAATTTAACATGAAATAGCTTAGATAATGGGCATTAAAGTTGTGGAGTGGGGGCTCGCTACATCACAGTTTTGTAGAAAATATACAAAAGTTTGACGTCATGTGAGATTTTAACTCAATGTGTCGCTGCAATTTAATAATTCCGAAATAAATAAAAAATACGTGTTTAATAATTTTCAAATTATCTACCTGAAGGACAAACAAATATAAATTAGTCGTCATCCCAATTATGTATAATCTGAACATATATATATTTTTATCCGAATTGATGTAAAAAAGATATTGTAACCATTTATTGTTTTAAAGGTGGAGGAGGTTTAGAACCTCAAATGCTGGAAGGGTCATATCGGTCAGTACTGCGACTAGCAATACGCAAAATCACTAGCAGTGACTACGGAGCCTATAAATGCGTCTCGAAAAATTCACTAGGAGACACGGAGGATAGCATAGAATAGAGTTTATTATGGCGATTATTAGTCGTTAATGATTTTACTCTATAAAAATATAAACGTAAATCGAACAGAAAAATTAAGCTTAAAAATAGAAAAAAAACCTTTGTTTTATAATATGCGTAGGAAAAAAATTTGGAGACCCATTTTCGAAAATTGTGCAGAAGTATAACACTTATAAGTCATATTTTTGGTGCAAGTAATATATTATTTTATAAATCAAAGACAAAATTTTTTTTTATTAAAAAAGTACATTTTCCATTACTAAAACTATCTAAACCAATTGCAATATTTCTGTAAAAACTTTAGTATTATGACTGTATTGGAGTTCATAAAACGAGTATTTTTGGATAACTTTTCACTTCCCTACAAGCTGTATATCCTTAACTAGCTTTCGCTTGGTTGCCCCGGGCTGCGAGCAGCCCGGGGAGGTCACGAGTAGCTGGTGGAATCGGGGCGGTGGGGTTTCAAGTCCGCCTCGGAAGCGGATTTTAATATTTTTCTTTTTTTTAACATGTTGGGTTTACAGTTTGAAATTGCTTACAAAAAGTTAGTAAGTTCTATCTTCAAATGAAAGGTGCTTAAGCACTATACATCAAATAAAAAGGTTGCCAGTTTACGCTTAATAGAAAAAGAAATATTCAGTCGAAAAACGCAAGAAAACCTTAAAATAAATATTGTATAGATCGGCTTGTAGTCTTTTATTCTCTTATTCTTATTCAATAGTAAGTTAATATTTAGTTAATACAGACATTGGGGTTTTAAGTCCGCCTCTTGTTATGTTGGGTTTACAGTATAAAATTGCCTAGTAAAAATTAGTAAGTTCTATCTTCAAATGAAAGTTGTTTAAGTACACAAAGCACCATACACTCAATAGAAAAACAGTTGCCCATATACACTCAATAGAAAATGAAATATTCAGTCGAAAAACGCTAGATAGGCTTGTAGTATTTTACCCTCTTATTCTTATTTAATACTAAATTAATATTTAGTATTAACAACAACAGTCGAACATATATTTCCGCAAGTGTTACTATTATTGATCATTATTTATCGTTTTTGCATATACATATATTTAAAAACTTGGAAATAATACTAAACTTTGAGAAAAGGTGGTTACGATTATAGAAACTTTTACACAGAAATTAAGTTACAATATTAAATAAGTTTGAATAAAAAAGGACATAATTTCTCATTAGTCTAAAAGTATAGAAAAGTGTACTTTAAAAAGTAATTATCGTGTCAAAAATTGGAAAAATTGGGAAATGAAATGATCCATATACACGCTATAAAGCTCCCGAATTGTCAAGTGAATCAAAATAAAATCTGAAATTAAAATGGCCATAGCGTGGGCTGGATTGTTCATAGTCAGCATTACACGATCATCTTTTAAACATTATAAATCAAATGTTCACCATCCACCATACCATCAACAAAAGCGATTCGTTGTTTTTCATACACTAACCTAACCTAACCCATATGACATAATAAACCTATACAAGTTTAGGTCCGCCTCTTGTTATGTTTACAGTTTGAAATTGCCTAGAAAAAGTTAGTAAGTTCTATCTTCAAATGAATTATGTTTAAGTACACAAAGTATATACACAAAGTACCATACGTCAAAGAAAAAGGGTCTCCATACATTATGGCTCGTTTCGCTCGCATTTTATTTAAGTCACAGTTCTTAACTTACCAATTAAACAAATCTCTCTTAATAGTCACTCTTTATGGCTCGCTTCGCTCGCTTTTTTTTTCATTCACAGTTCTAATTTAACTGATTGATCAGGTCTCTTTTAATAGTCTCGCATTATGGCTCGCTTCGCTCGCTCTTTATTTTGGTCACAGTTCCTTAACCAATTGACCAGGTCTCTATTTATTATGGCTCGCTTCGCTCGCTTTTTGTTTTATTGACAGTTCTAATCTAACTGATTGATCAGGCCTCTATTGATGGTGTTCTTTATGGCTCGCTTCGCTCGCATTTTATTTTAGTCACAGTTCTAACTTTACCAATTAACCAAATCTATCTTAATGGTAACTCTTTATGGCTCGCTTCGCTCGCATTTTATTTATGTAAACTTACCAATTAATGAAATCTCTCTAAGTGGTCACTCTTTATGGCTCGCTTCGCTCGCTTTTTGTTTTATTCACAGTGCTAATCTAACTGATTGATCAGGTCTCTGTTAATGGTTTCGCATTATGGCTCGCTTCGCTCGCTCTTCATTTTGGTCACAGTTCCTTAACCAATTGACCAGGTTTCTATTTATTATGGCTCGCTTCGCTCGCTTTTTGTTTTATTGACAGTTATAATCTTACCGATTGACCAGGTCTCTATTGATGGTGTCCTTTATGGCTCGCTTCACTCGCATTTTATTTTAGTCATAGTTCTAACCCTACCAATTAACCAAATCTTTCTTAACAGTTGCTCCTTATGGCTCGCTTCGCTCGCTTTTTGTTTTAGACTCGTTGCTAACATAATCGATTGATCACGTCTCTCTTAATGGTCTAGCATGGGCTCGCTTCGCTCGCTCTTTATTTTGGCCACAGTACTTTAAGCAATTGACCAGGTCTCCGTTAATTATTGCTCGCTTTTTGTTTTATTCACAGTTCTAATGTAACTGATTGATTAGATTTCTATTGGTGGTGTTCTTTATGGCTCGCATTTTATTTTAGTCACAGTTCTTACCTTACCAATTAATCAAATTTCTCTAAATGGTCACTCTTTATGGCTCGCTCCGCTCGCTTTTTGTTTTAGTCACCGTTCTAATCTAACCGAATTACAATGTCTTGCTCGCTTTATTTTTCTGGCGAAAATATTGGAATTTTTTCTCACCACGTAAAGATTGGGTAACGATACACAAACGGTTTATATATGCTTTAAAGCTCTCGAGTCGCCAGCTCGATCAGAATCATTCTGAAATTTATATGGTGACTACTATCAGCGCTGCTAGTCGATCACTCAAATTATTCCATCAATTATTTTATAAATGCAATAGTGAAATTTTAGCATGAAAACTTTCATTAAGGATGACATACATGAAAATTTCCTAAAAATCTCGGTATCAAAAAATTTACAGATTTTTTTTTCATCTGGCAACACTTCAGCAGAATACATATTTTTTGTCAAAAGTGCTCTTAAAAATGTTACCAAAAACGCCAAAATCAGCTCTATTAAGTGAAAGTCGTGAAAAATTATCAATTTTCTAGATAAAATGGTCGCTGTTAAAGCCGCCATCTTGAATTTTGTAAATTGAACCCCATACCGGTGTAGCACACCTATTGGCGCATCCAACGCAGTTTTTGTTATTTTCCTAGCGGCTATAATGACTGCGCTAGAGTCCAAAACGTGAATAGTGGACATTAAATATTCAACCCGCCGTAGCTGCCGGTGTTGCCAGGTGTAGGCAATGAAAATAGTCAAATGTGATTTCGGGACGCGCCTTCCATCGACGGATACTAATTTTCAAGTTCTAAAAGTGTTCCTTTGACAGTTACAGTTTTTGGGGTAAATCTCAGAAACTACCCTAAAATCGGGTAAATTTTTTCCACCATATCAAAGCGTCTATAGTGATACACAATCGCTCCATACACGCCAAATACCTGCGGGGTTGCCAAGTCGGTCAAAATCGAGGTTGAATTTCAAACGTTGTTTGCTCTCAGTGTTGCCAGTCGATCGTTCTATTTTTGCCATCGGGTATCTTGAAAAGTTAAAATTAAAATATTTGCATCAAAAAAGTTCAAAAAGTCGACAAAAATTGTTTCCTCAAAATTCTCATAAAGTATCAAAAATTTTCGAGATTTTTTTTCACCTGGCAACACTTTAGTTACTTGCCTAAAAAATGTTTCTCCGGAAGTCCTCTGTCAAATGTCGGCGAGTGCGTCAAAATCGGCTCGACGTGGTGACGAGACCCAATTTTTCGGATAAAATGGCCGCTGGTTTGGCCGCCATCTTGAATTTTGAAAATCCGGCTCCGTACCGGTGTGGCCAACTCGATAGCGCATCCGATGCAGTTTTTACTATTTTCCTAGTGGCAATACCGACTGCGCTAGAGTCGACAAAGTAAAAAATGGGCAAAATTTTTCAAATCGCCGCTACCACCAGGGTTGCCAGGTGACGACGATCAAAATGGCCAAATGTCATTTCTGAGAGTGCTCTCCGTCGAGGAAAAGCATTTTTAAAATTCCCAAACGGCTCCTTCTACTTTTCACCTTTTTGGGGTAAATCTCCGAAATTACCCTAAAATCGGGGAAAATTTTCACCTCATTGGAAAGAGCCGTCGGAGACTAATGACCGGTCCATACAGGGCGAAGAGCTCCGATGTTGCCATGTAGGCTAAAAGTGCGTTTGAATTTTTCGAAAAAGTGAAAAAATCACAAAATGGCCGCTGCCGGCGCCGCCATATTGATTTTCCCGAGTTTCATAATTTTCCCATAGTCACGACTATATCAGGCAAGGGACCTCATTCACAGATTTTCTCCGCTGGCCACCCAGGTTCCCAAACAATTCGGGTTATGAGGGCATGTCGAAAAACACGTTTTCTACCGTGCAGCCCAGGGTTGTCAGCTCGCGGAAACGAAAACTACCAAAAGTCATAGGGCTCCTCCGGCGCCACACCACATCGAGTCTGTTTTCCGCGAAAAGTGCGTATTTCCAAATTTCACTTTTCTCCCAAAATCTCCTAAACTACCATGAAAATGGTAGAAATCGGTAGTGAAGTACAAAGATCCCACCGAGCCCCACGACCGCCCCATACAAAGAAAACCCGTACATTGCCGCCATCTTGGAGAAAATCTCACTGAAAAATGGCGATTTTTCATTGCCGAAACAAAATGGCCGCCCCCGCCGCCGCCATTTTGACGCGCAAATGAAAACTCCCCGTACGTGAAAATCGACTATATTTCCGAGTCGCCAACGTAAAAATCCCCCCTCCGAACCCACCACAAAAGAATTGACGATCGCCCGAACAGAGGTCGAAAAATGCCAAATTTCCAGGTGAAATATCTCGGCCGCCATTTTGTTTTTTTAATCAAACCCTTTTTCAGTCTCATTTTTTTAGCTCAATCTACGACCATTTTGAATATCGTAACCGTAGAGTGAATAATGTAGAAACTAAAAAAATTAACTCGCCGCCATTTTGTTTTTTGGCTGTACCGATATGGTACTTCAACTCGATAAAAAAAAATATTGTCACTCTTCATACATGAAAACGTCATTTTCCCCCTCTTTCTACCCGAAAAAAGCATGGAGTGAGTGAGTGAGTCAGTGAGTGGTAATTAAGCTTTATATATTATAGACTAGCTTTCGCTTGGTTGCCCCGGGCTGCGAGCAGCCCGGGGAGGTCACGAGTAGCTAGTGGAATCGGGGCGGTGGGGTTTCAAGTCCGCCTATTGTTATGTCGGGTTTACAGTTTGAAATTGCGTAGAAAAGGTCAGTAAGTTCTATCTTCAAATAAAAGGTGTTAAAGGACACAAAGCACCAAACATCAAAGAAAAAGTGTTGCCAGTTGACACTTAATAGAAAAAGAAATATTTAGTCGAAAAACGCAAGCAAAACATAAAATAAATTTTGTATAGATACTTAAAATAAGTTTTGTCTTTTATTCTCTTATTCTTATTTATTAGTTAATTACTGTATGGTATTAAAAAACAATCGAACATATATTTAATCAATTAAATGTCAAGAAATAGTATTTATTGTATTTGCATTATTACATTACATTATTTATGTAAGATTTATTTATTATATGATTTATTTATTAAATGAAAAGGGAACCGATGTCGTGGCCAGATATTAGAATAGATAACTTCACGACGCGATGGGGTTTTAAGTCCGCCTTCGTTTCAGAATAGAAGCTTTCGCCCGGCAGCCCGGGGAGATCACGAGTAGCTAGAGGAATCGGGGCGGTGGGGTTTTAAGTCCGCCTCCGTTGCAGAATTTGAGTGTTGCGATTTTTTTGTTATGTTTGTTTTATAGTTTGAAATCGCCTACAAAAAATTAGTAAGTTCTGTCTTAAAATGAAAGGTGTTTAAGCACCATACATTAAAGAAAAAGGGTTGCCAGTTTACGCTTAACAGAAAAAGAAATATTTAGTCAAAAAGCGCAAGCAAAACTCCAAATAAATTATAGTCTCTCACTATAAAGATCCCGAATTGTCAAGTCCATCGAAATCAAAATTGAAATTAAAATGGTCACGATCATCTTTTATACATTATAAACCAATTGTTACCATCAACAAAAGCGATTCGTTTCTGGCACTTCGCCGGCCGCTGCCGCGGCACGCTCGCTACGCTCGCTCGGCTCGTGCGTTGTTTTTCATACACTAACCTAACCTAACCCATATGTCATTATAAACCTATACAAGTTTTTGTTGCCTTTCTTATTGTAAAGTTCTTGAGCATAAACGAGTCGCTTATGGAATCAGAGCAGTGGGATTTTAGGTCCGCCTCTTGTTATGTTTATAGTTCGAAATTGTCTAGAAAAAGTTAGTGAGTTCTATCTTCAAATGAATTATATTTAAGTACACAAAGCACCATACTTCAAAGAAAAAGGGTTGCCGGTTTACACTAAATAGAAAAAGAAATATTCAGTCGAAAAACGCAAGCAAAACTAAAATAAAATTTGGAATAGATCGGCTTGTAGTCATTTATTCTCTTATTCTTATTCAAAAGTAAGTTAATATTTAGTTAATACAGATATTGGAGTTTTAAGACCGCCTCTTGTTATGTTGGGTTTACAGTATAAAATTGCATAGAAAAAGTTAGTAAGTTCTATCTTGAAATAAAAGATCTTTAAGTACGCAAAACATCATACATAAAAAAAGGTTGCCAGTTTACACGCAATATAAAACAATATTCAGTTGAAAAACGTAAGAAAAACTTAAAATAAATGTTGTATAAATCACCTTGTATTATTTTATTCTTATTCAATAGAAAATTTCCTAAAAATCACAGTAACAAAAAACAACAGTTTTTTATCATCCGGCAACACTTCAACTGAATACATTTTTTTTTCTGTAAGTAATCTGAAAAATGTTACCAATAACGCCAAAATCAGTTCTATGAAGTAAAAACCGTGAAAAATATATACATTTTCTAAATAAAATGGTCGCTGTCTTAGCCGCCATCTTGAATTTTAAAATTTCAGCTTCAGTCTTAAATAGCACACTTATAAGCACATTTCGTCACAGTTCCTTAACCGATTGACCAGGTCTTCATTTATTATGGCTCGCTTCACTCGCTTTTTCTTTTTGTTTTTTTCGCAGTTCTAATCTAACCGATTGACCAGGTCTCTATTGATGGTGTCCTTTATGGCTCGCTTCGCTCGCATTTTACTTTAGTCACAGTTCTAACCCTACCAATTAACCAAATCTCTCTTAACAGTTACTCCTTATGGCTCGCTTCGCTCGCTTTTTGTTTTAGACACAGTGCTAACATAATCGATTGATCAGGTCTCTCTTAATGGTCTAGCATTATGGCTCGCTTCGCTCGCTTTTTATTTTATTGAAAGTTCTAATCTAACTGATTGACCAGGCCTCTATTGATGGTGTTCTTTATGGCTCGCTTCGCTCGCATTTTATTTTAGTGACAGTACTAACCTTACCAATTAATTAAATCTCTCGAAATGGTCACCATTTATGGCTCGCTTCGCTCGCTTTTTGTTTTAGTCACAGTTCTAATCTTACCGAATGACAATGTCTCGCTCGCTTTATTTTGCTGGCTAAAATAGTGGAATTTTTTTCTCACCACGTAAAGATTGAGTAAAGATACACAAACGGTCTATATATGCAAAGCTACCGAGTCGCCAGCTCATTCAGAATCATTCTGAAATTAATATGGTGACTACTATCAGTGTTGCTAGTCGATCACTCAAATTATTCCATCAATTATGTTATATATGCAATAGTAAAAATTTTGTTACACAGTGAAATCATTGTAAAAAGATATCATTTCCTAAAAACCCGGTATCAAAAAAATGTTCAGATTTTTTTTTTCATTTGGCAACACTTCAGCTGAATACATATTTTTGTTAAAAGTATTCGGAAAAATGTTATCAAAAACGCTAAAATCAGCTCTATAAAGTGAAAGTCGTGAAAAATGAACAATTTTCTAGATATTCGGTCGCTGTTTAAGCCGCCATCTTGAATTTTGAAATTTCAAGATCTCAGATCTATGTAGCCCATCTATTGGTGCATCCAACGCAGTTTTTATTATTTTCCTAGCGGCTATAGTGACTGTGCTAGAGTCCAAAACGTGAATAGTGGGCATTAAATCTTCAAACCACCGTAGGTGCCAGGGTTGCCAGGTGTAGGCAACGAAAATAGTCAAATATGATTTCGGGATGCACCCTCCATCGACGGACACCAATTTTCAAATTCTAAAATTGTTCCTTTGACATTTACAGTTTCTGGGGTAAATCTCAAAAACTACCCTAAAATCGGGTAATTTTTTTCCACCACATGAAAGAGTCTATAGAGATACACAATCGCTCCATACATGCCGAATACCTGCGGGGTTGCTAAGTCGGTCAAAATCGAGGTTGAATTTCAAACGTTGTTTGCTCTCAGTGTTGCCAGTTGATCGTTCTATTTTTTCCATCGGGTATCTTGAAAAGTTAAAATTAAAATATTTGCATCGAAAAAAATTCAAAATTCGACAAAAAGTGTTTCCTCAAAAATCTCATAAAGTATCGAAAGTTTTCAAGATTTTTTTTCACCTGGCAATATTTTATCTACTTGCCTAAAAATTGTTTCCCCGGAAGTAATCTGACAAATGTCGCCAAGTGTGTCAAAATCGGCTCGACGTGGTGACGATACCCAATTTTTCGGATAAAATGGCCGCTGGTTTGGCCGCCATCTTTAATTTTGAAAATCCGGCTCCGTACCGGTGTGGCCAACTCGATAGCGCATTCGATGCACTTTTTACCATTTTCCTAATGGCAATACCGACTGCGCTAGAGTGGACAAAGTAAAAAATGGGTGAAATTTTTCAAATCGCCGCAAACACCAGAGTTGCCAGGTGACGGTGATGAAAATGGTCAAATGTCATTTCGGGAAGTGCCTTCCGTCGAGGAAAAGCATTTTTGAAATTCCCAAACGGCTCCTTCTACTTTTCACCTTTTTGGGGTAAATCTCCGAAATTACCCTGAAATCGGGGAAAAATTTCATGTCATTCGAAAGAGCCCGCGGAGACTCATGACCACTCCATACCAGGCGAAGAGCTCCGATGTTGCCATGTAGGCTAAAAGTGCGTTTGAATTTTTCGAAAAAGTGAAAAAATCACAAAATGGCCGCTGCCGGCGCCACCATATTGATTTTCCCGAGTTTCATAATTTTCCCATAGTCACGACTATATTTGGCATGACACCTCATTCACAGATTTTCTCCGCTGGCCACCCAGGTTCCCAAACAATTCGGGTTATGAGGGCATGTCGAAAAACACGTTTTCTACCGTGGAGCCCAGGGTTGTCAGTTCGCAGAAACGAAAACTACCAAAAGTCATAGGGCTTCCCCGGCGCCACACCGCATCGAGTCTGTTTTCCGCGAAAAGTGCGTATTTCGAAATTTCACTTTTCTCCCAAAATCTCCTAAACTACCACGTAAATGGTAGAAATCGGTAGTGAAGTAGAAAGATCGCACAGAGCCCCATGACCGCCCCATACGACATGAACCCGTCCGACGCCGCCATCTTGGAGAAAATCTCACTGGAAAATGGCGATTTTTCAATGCCGAAACAAAATGGCCGCCACCGCCGCCGCCATGTTGACGCGCAAATGAAAACTCCCCGTACGTGAAAATCGACTATAATTCCGAGTCGCCGGCGTAAAAATCCCCCCTCCAAACCCACAGAAAAACAATTGACGTTTGCCCGAACAGAGGTCGAAAAATGCCAAATTTCCAGGTGAAATATCTCGGCCGCCATTTTGTTTTTTTAATCAAACCCTTTTGCATTGCCATTTTTTTAGCCCACTCTACTACCATTTTGAATATCGTAACCGTAGAGTGAATAATGTAGAAACTAAAAAAATTATCTCGCCGCCATTTTGTTTTTTGGCTGAACCCCAATGCCATTTCAACTCATTTTAAAAAAATATTATCACTCTTCATACATGAAAACGTCATTTTCCCTCTCTTTCTACCCGAAAAAAGCATGGAGTGAGTCAGTGAGTCAGTGAGTGGTAATTAAGCTTTATATATTATAGATAGACTAGCTTTCGCTTGGTTGCCCCGGGCTGCGAGCAGCCCGGGGAGGTTACGAGTAGCTAGTGGAATCGGGGCGGTGGGGTTTCAAGTTCACCTTGTGTTTTGTCGGGTTCATAGTTTGAAATTGCCTAGAAAAGGTCAGTAAGTTCTATCTTCAAATAAAAGGTGTTAAAGGACAAAAGCACCATACATCAAAGAAAAAGTGTTGCCAGTTCACAATTAATAGAAAAAGATATTCAGTCGAAAAACGCAAGCAAAACTTAAAATAAATTTTGTATAGATACTTAAAATAAGTTTTGTGTTTTATTCTCTTATTCTTATTTATTATTAAATTACTGTATAATATTAAAAAAACAATCGAACATATATTTCCATCAGTGTTACTTTCATCAATTAATCAATTAAATGTCAAGGAATAGTATTTATTGTATTTGAATTATTACATTACATTATTTATGTAAGATTTATTTATTATATGAAAAGGGTACCGATGTCGTGGCCAGATATTAGAATAGATCAATTCACGACGCAATGGGGTTTTAAGTCCGCCTTCGTATCAGAATAGAAGCTTTCGCTTGGTTGCCCCGGGCTGCTCGCAGCCCGGGGAGGTCACGAGTAGCTAGTGGAATCGGGGCGGTGGGGTTTTAAGTCCGCCTCCGTTGCAGAATTTGAGTTTTTCGATTTTTTTTTGTTATGTTTGTTTTATAGTTTGAAATCGCCAACAAAAAGTTAGTAAGTTCAGTCTTCAAATGAAAGGTGTTTAAGCACCATACATAAAAGAAAAAGGGTTGCCAGTTTACACGCAATAGAAAAAGAAATATTCAGTCGAAAACGCAAGCAAAACTCTAAATAAATTATAGTCTCTTATTCTTTTCAATAGTAAGTATATATTTAGTATGAAAAAGGATGTAGATATTTCCCCCAGTGTTACCTTAAATAATAATACACCAAATAAACCGGCTCGTGCGTTGTTTTTCATACACTAACCTAACCTAACCCATATGTCATAATAAACCTATACAAATTTTTGTTGCTTTACTTATTGTAAAATTCTTGAGCATAAACGAGTCGCTCGTGGAATCGGAGCGGTGGGATTTTAGGTCCGCCTCTTGTTATGTTTACAGTTTGAAATTGCCTAGAAAAAATTATTGAGTTCTATCTTCAAATGAATTATGTTTAAGTACACAAAGCACCATACGTCAAATAAAAAGGGTTGCCGGTTTACACTAAATAGAAAAAGAAACATTCAGTTGAAAAACGCAAGGAAAACTAAAATAAAATTTGGAATAGATCGGCTTGTAGTCATTTATTCTCTTATTCTTATTCAAAAGTAAGTTAATATTAAGTTAATACAGATATTGGAGTTGTAAGTCCGCCTCTTGTTATGTTGGGTTTACAGTATTAAATTGCCTAGAAATAGTTATTAAGTTCTACCTTCAAATAAAAGATCTTTAAGTACGCAAAACATCATACATAAAAAAAGGGTTTCCAGTTTGCACGCAATATAAAAAGAAATATTCAGTTGAAAAACGCAAGAAAAACTTAAAATAAATGTTGTATAGATCGCCTTGTAGTCTTTTATTCTTATTCAATAGAAAATTTCCTAAAAATCACAGTATCAAAAAAAAACTGTTTTTTATCATCCGGCAACACTTCAACTGAATACATTTTTTTTTCTGTAAGTAATCTGATAAATGATATCAATAACGCTAAAATCAGCTCTATAAAGTAAAAACCGTGAAAAATTATACATTTTCTAGATAAAATGGTCGCTGTCTTAGCCGCCATCTAGAATTTTAAAATTTCAGCCTCGGACCTAAATAGCACACTTATAAGCACAGTTGGTCACAGTTCCTTAACCGATTGACCAGGTCTCCATTTATTATGGCTCGCTTCGCTCGCTTTTTCTTTTTTTTTTTGGCATTTCTAATCTAACCGATTGACCAGGTCTCTATTGGTGGTGTCCTTTATGGCTCGCTTCGCTCGCATTTTATTTTAGTCAGTTCTAACCCTATCAATTAACCAAATCTCTCTTAACAGTTACTCCTTATGGCTCGCTTCGCTCGCTTTTTGTTTAAGACACAGTGCTAACATAATCGATTGATCAGGTCTCTCTTAATGGTCTAGCATTATGGCTCGCTTCGCTCGCTCTTTATTTTGGTCACAGTGCCTTAAACGATTGACCAGGTCTCCATTTATTATGGCTCGCCTCGCTCGCCTTTTGTTTTATTCACAGTTCTAATCTAACTGATTGATCAGATTTCTATTACTGGTGTTCTTTATGGCTCGCTTCGCTCGCATTTTATTTTAGTCACAGTTTTAACCTTACCAATAAACCAAATCTCTCAATAGTTACTCTTTATGGCTCGCTTCGCTTGCTTTTTGTTTGAGTCACAGTGCTAACATAACCGATTGATCAGGTCTCTTTTAATGGTCTCGCATTATGGCTCGCTTCGCTCGCTCTTTATTTTGGTCACAGTCCCTTAAACGATTGACCAGGTCTCCATTTATTATGGCTCGCTTCGCTCGCTTTTTGTTTTATTCACAGTTCTAATGTAACTGATTGATCAGATTTCTATTGGTGGTGTTCTTTATGGCTCGCTTCGCTCGCATTTTATTTTAGTCACAGTTCTTACCTTACCAATTAATAAAATCTCTCTAATTGGTCATTCTTTATGGCTCGCTTCGCTCGCTTTTTGTTTTAGTCACAGTTATAATCTAACCGAATGACAATGTCTCGCTCGCTTTATTTTTCTGGCAAAAATATTGGTTTTTTTTTTCTCACCACGTAAAGATTGAGTAAAGATACACAAACGGTCTATATATGCTATAATATAATAAAGCTCCCGAGTCGCCAGCTCGGTCAGAATCATTCTGAAATACATATGTGACTACTATCAGTGTTGCTAGTCGATCACTCAAATTATTCCATCAATTATGTTATAAATGCAACAGTAAAAATTTTGTTAAACAGTAAAATCATTGTAAAAAGATATTTAAATATTTTTCATAAATGACATAGGTACATAAAAGTTTCTCAAAAATCTCGGTATAAAAAAATTTACAGATTTTTTTTCATCTGGCAACATTTCAGCTGAACACATATTTTTGGTTAAAAGTATTCGGAAAAATGTTACAAAAAACGCTAAATCAGCTCTATAAAGTGAAAGTCGTGAAAAATTATTAGTTTTTCAGATAAAATGGTCGCTATCTAATCCGCCATCTTGATTTTTGAAATTTTAATTTCAGATCTATGTAGCCCACCTATTGGCGCATCCAACGCAGTTTTTACTATTTTCCTAGACGCGATAGTGACTGCGCTAGAGTCCAAAACGTGAATAGTTGGCATAAAATCTTCTACCCGCCGTAGCTGCCGGGGTTGCCAGGTGTAGGCGATAAAAACAGTTAAATGTGATTTCCGGATGTTCCCTCCATCGACGGATACCAATTTTCAAGTTCTAAAATTGTTCCTTTGACAGTTACAGTTTTTGAGGTAAATCTCAAAAACTACCCTAAAATCGGGTAATTTTTTTCCACCATATGAAAGAGTCTATAGAGATACACAATCGCTCCATACATGCCAAATACCTGCGGGGTTGCCAAGTCGGTCAAAATCGAGGTTGAATTTTAAACGTTGTTTGCTCTCAGTGTTGCCAGTCAATCGTTCTAATTTTTCCATCGGGTATCGTGAAAAGTTAAAATTAAAATATTTGCATCAAAAAATATCAAAAATTCGACAAAAATTGTTTCCTCAAAAATCTCATAAAGTATCAAAAATTTTCGAGATTTTTTTTTACCTGGCAACACTTTAGCTACTTGCCTAAAAAATATTTCCCCGGAAGTACCCTGACAAATGTCGGCAAGTGCGTCAAAATTGGCTCGATGTGGTGACGATACCCAATTTTCCGGATAAAACGGCCGCTGGTTTGGCCGCCATCTTGAATTTTGAAAATCCGGCTCCGTACTGGTATGGCCTACTCGATAGCGCATCCGATGCAGTTTTTACCATTTTCCTAGTGGCAATACCGACCGCGCTAGAGTCGACAAAGTAAAAAATGGGCAAAATTTTTCAAATCGCCGCAACCGCCGGGGTTGCCAGGTGACGACGATGAAAATGGCCAAATGTCATTTCGGGGAGTGCCCTCCTTCGAGGAAAAGCATTTTTAAAATTCCCAAACGGCTCCTTCTACTTTTCATCTTTTTGGGGTGAATCTCCGAAATTACCCTAAAATCGGGGAAAAAATTCACGTCATTCGAAAGAGCCAGCGGAGACTCACGACCGGTCCATACCAGGCGAAGAGCTCCGATGTAGCCATGTGTGCTAAAAGTGCGTTTGAATTTTTCGAAAAAGTGAAAAAATCACAAAATGGCCGCTGCCGGCGCCGCCATATTGATTTTCCCGAGTTTCATAATTTTCCCATAGTCACGACTATATCTGGCGCGACACCTCATTCACAGATTTTCTCCGCTGGCCACCCAGGTTCCCAAACAATTCGGGTTATGAGGGCATGTCGAAAAACACGTTTTCTACCGTGGAGCCCAGGGTTGTCAGTTCGCAGAAACGAAAACTACCAAAAGTCATAGGGCTTCTCCGGCGCCACACCGCATCGAGTCTGTTTTCCGCGAAAAGTGCGTATTTCGAAATTTCACTTTTCTCCCAAAATCTCCTAAACTACCACGAAAATGGTAGAAATTAGTACTAATGTGGAAAGATCCTACTAAGCCTCACGACCTGCCCATAGAACGCGAATCCTTCCGACGCCGCCATCTTGGAGAAAATCTCACTGGAAAATGGCGATTTTTCATTGTCGGTACAAAATGGCCGCCCCCGCCGCCGCCATGTTGACGCGCAAATAAAAACTCCCCGTACGTGAAAATCGACTATACTTCCGAGCTGAAGGAGCAAAAATCCCCCCTCCGAACCCACCACAAAAGAAACGACGATTGCCCGAACAGAGGTCGAAAAATGCCAAATTTCCAGGTGAAATATCTCGGCCGCCATTTTGTTTTTTTAATCAAACCCTTTTGCATTGCCATTTTTTTAGCCCACTCTACGACCATTTTGAATATGGTAACCGTAGAGTGAATACTGTAGAAATTGAAAAAATTATCTCGCCGCCATTTTGTTTTTTGGCTGTACCGATATGGTACTTCAACTCATTTAAAAAAAATATAGTCAGTCTCCATACATGAAAATGTCATTTTCCAACTTTAACTACCCGAAAAAAGCATGGAGTGAGTGAGTGAGTCAGTGAGTGGTAATTAAGCTTTATATATTATAGACTAGCCTTCGCTTGGTTGCCCCGGGCTGCGAGCAGCCCGGGGAGGTAACGAGTAGCTGGTGGAATCGGAGCGGTGGGGTTTCAAGTCCGCCTTCGTTGTGAAATTTGTGTTTTTCGATTTTTATTTGTTAAGTTTGTTTTCTAGTTTGAAATTGCCTACAAAAAGTTAGTAAGGTCTATCTTCAAATGGAAGGTGTTTAGGCACCATACATTAAAGAAAAAGGGTTACCAGTATATACTTAATAAAAAAAGAAATATTCAGTTGAAAAACGCAAGCACAATTAAAAAATAAATTTCCTATAGATCGCCTTGTAGTCTTTTATTCTTATTCAATAATAAATTCCTAAAAATGACGGTATCAAAAAAAAATTTTTTCCATCTGGCAACACTTCAGTTGATGATAATTTTTTGGAAGTAATCTGAAAAATGTTTTCATATGCGCCAAAATTAACTGTATAAAGTGAAAATTGTAAAAGAATATCATTTTTCTAGATAAAATGATTACTGCTTAAGCCGCCATCTTGAATTTTGAAATTTTGATCTCATACTTATGTAGCACACCTATTGGCGCATCCAACACAGTTTTTACTATTTTCCTAGCCGCGATAGTGACTGCGCTAGAGTCCAAAACGTGAATAGTGGGCATTAAATCTTCTTACCGCCGTAACTGCCAGGGTTGCCAGGTGTTGGCGATGAAAATGTTCAAGTGTGATTTCGGGATGTGCCCTTCATCGACGGATGCCAATTTTCAAGTTCTAAAAGTATTCCTTTGACAGTTATAGTTTTTGGGGTAAATCTCAAAAACTACCCTAAAATCGGGTAAATTTTTTCTACCATATCAAAGCGTCTATAGAGATACACAATCGCTCCATACACGCCAAATACCTGCGGGGTTGCCAAGTCGGTCAAAATCGAGGTTGAAATTCAAACGTTGTTTGCTCTCAGTGTTGTCAGTCGATCGTTCTATTTTTTCCATCGGGTATCTTCAAAAGTTAAAATTAAAATATTTGCATCAAAGAATATCCAAAATTCGACAAAAAGTATTTCCTCAAAAATCTCATAAAGTATAAAAAAATTTCAAGATTTTTTTTCACCTGGCAACACTTTAGTTACTTGCCTAAAAAATATTTCCCCGGAAGTCCTCTGTCAAATGTCGGCGAGTGCGTCAAAATCGGCTCGATGTGGTGACACTACCCAATTTTCCGGATAAAACGGCCGCTGGTTTGGCCGCCATCTTGAATTTTGAAAATCCGGCTCCGTACCGGTGTAGCCAACTCGATAGCGCATCCGATGCACTTTTTACCATTTTCCTAGTGGCAATACTGACCGCGCTAGAGTCGACAAAGTAAAAAATGGGCTAAATTTTTCAAATCGCCGCAACCGCTGGGGTTGCCAGGTGACGACGATGAAAAAGGCCAAATGTAATTTCGGGGAGTACCCTCCTTCGAGGAAAAGCATTTTTAAAATTCTTAAACGGCTCCTTCTACTTTTCACCTTTTTGGGGTAAATCTCCGAAATTACCCTAAAATCGGGGAAAACATTCACGTCATTCGAAAGAGCCAGCGGAGACTCACGACCGGTCGATACAAGGCGAAGAGCTCCGATGTTGCCATGTAGGCTAAAAGTGCGTTTGAATTTTTCGAAAAAGTGAAAAAATCACAAAATGGCCGCTGCCGGCGCCGCCATATTGATTTTGCCGAGTTTCATAATTTTCCCATAGTCACGACTATATCAGGCAAGGGACCTCATTCACAGATTTTCTCCGCTGGCCACCCAGGTTCCCAAACAATTCGGGTTATGAGGGCATGTCGAAAAACACGTTTTCTACCGTGGAGCCCAGGGTTGTCAGCTCGCGGAAACGAAAACTACCAAAAGTCATAGGGCTCCCCCGGCACCACACCGCACCTAGTCTGTTTTCCGCGAAAAGTGCGTATTTCGAAATTTCACTTTTCTCCCAAAATCTCCTAAACTACCACGAAAATGGTAGAAATTATAACCAACTTAAAAAGTTAGCAGAGAGCCCCACGACCACCCCATACGACGCGAACCCGTCCGACGCCGCCATCTTGGAGAAAATCTCACTGGAAAATGGCGATTTTTCATTGGCAAAACAAAATGGCCGCCACCGTCGCCGCCATATTGACTCGCAAGCGAAAACTCCCCGTACGTGAAAATCGATTATAATTCCAAATCGCTGGCGTAAAAATCCCCCCTCCAAACCCACCACAAAAGAAACGACGATTGCCCGAACAGAGGTCGAAAAATGCCAAATTTCCAGGTGAAATATCTCGGCCGCCATTTTGTTTTTTTAATCAAACCTTTTTCCAGTGTCATTTTTTTAGCCCACTCTACGACCATTTTGAATATCGTAATCATAGAGTGTATAATGTAGAAATTAAAAAAATTATCTCGCCGCCATTTTGTTTTTTGGCTGAACCCCAATGCCATTTCAACTCATTTTAAAAAAATATTATCACTCTTCATACATGAAAACGTCATTTTCCCTCTCTTTCTACCCGAAAAAAGCATGGAGTGAGTCAGTGAGTCAGTGAGTGGTAATTAAGCTTTATATATTATAGACTAGCTTTCGCTTGGTTGCCCCGGGCTGCGAGCAGCCCGGGGAGGTCACGAGTAGCTAGTGGAATCGGGGCGGTGGGGTTTCAAGTCCGCCTATTGTTATGTCGGGTTTACAGTTTGAAATTGCGTAGAAAAGGTCAGTAAGTTCTATCTTCAAATAAAAGGTGTTAAAGGACACAAAGCACCAAACATCAAAGAAAAAGTGTTGCCAGTTGACACTTAATAGAAAAAGAAATATTTAGTCGAAAAACGCAAGCAAAACATAAAATAAATTTTGTATAGATACTTAAAATAAGTTTTGTCTTTTATTCTCTTATTCTTATTTATTAGTTAATTACTGTATGGTATTAAAAAACAATCGAACATATATTTAATCAATTAAATGTCAAGAAATAGTATTTATTGTATTTGCATTATTACATTACATTATTTATGTAAGATTTATTTATTATATGATTTATTTATTAAATGAAAAGGGAACCGATGTCGTGGCCAGATATTAGAATAGATAACTTCACGACGCGATGGGGTTTTAAGTCCGCCTTCGTTTCAGAATAGAAGCTTTCGCCCGGCAGCCCGGGGAGATCACGAGTAGCTAGAGGAATCGGGGCGGTGGGGTTTTAAGTCCGCCTCCGTTGCAGAATTTGAGTGTTGCGATTTTTTTGTTATGTTTGTTTTATAGTTTGAAATCGCCTACAAAAAATTAGTAAGTTCTGTCTTAAAATGAAAGGTGTTTAAGCACCATACATTAAAGAAAAAGGGTTGCCAGTTTACGCTTAACAGAAAAAGAAATATTTAGTCAAAAAGCGCAAGCAAAACTCCAAATAAATTATAGTCTCTCACTATAAAGATCCCGAATTGTCAAGTCCATCGAAATCAAAATTGAAATTAAAATGGTCACGATCATCTTTTATACATTATAAACCAATTGTTACCATCAACAAAAGCGATTCGTTTCTGGCACTTCGCCGGCCGCTGCCGCGGCACGCTCGCTACGCTCGCTCGGCTCGTGCGTTGTTTTTCATACACTAACCTAACCTAACCCATATGTCATTATAAACCTATACAAGTTTTTGTTGCCTTTCTTATTGTAAAGTTCTTGAGCATAAACGAGTCGCTTATGGAATCAGAGCAGTGGGATTTTAGGTCCGCCTCTTGTTATGTTTATAGTTCGAAATTGTCTAGAAAAAGTTAGTGAGTTCTATCTTCAAATGAATTATATTTAAGTACACAAAGCACCATACTTCAAAGAAAAAGGGTTGCCGGTTTACACTAAATAGAAAAAGAAATATTCAGTCGAAAAACGCAAGCAAAACTAAAATAAAATTTGGAATAGATCGGCTTGTAGTCATTTATTCTCTTATTCTTATTCAAAAGTAAGTTAATATTTAGTTAATACAGATATTGGAGTTTTAAGACCGCCTCTTGTTATGTTGGGTTTACAGTATAAAATTGCATAGAAAAAGTTAGTAAGTTCTATCTTGAAATAAAAGATCTTTAAGTACGCAAAACATCATACATAAAAAAAGGTTGCCAGTTTACACGCAATATAAAACAATATTCAGTTGAAAAACGTAAGAAAAACTTAAAATAAATGTTGTATAAATCACCTTGTATTATTTTATTCTTATTCAATAGAAAATTTCCTAAAAATCACAGTAACAAAAAACAACAGTTTTTTATCATCCGGCAACACTTCAACTGAATACATTTTTTTTTCTGTAAGTAATCTGAAAAATGTTACCAATAACGCCAAAATCAGTTCTATGAAGTAAAAACCGTGAAAAATATATACATTTTCTAAATAAAATGGTCGCTGTCTTAGCCGCCATCTTGAATTTTAAAATTTCAGCTTCAGTCTTAAATAGCACACTTATAAGCACATTTCGTCACAGTTCCTTAACCGATTGACCAGGTCTTCATTTATTATGGCTCGCTTCACTCGCTTTTTCTTTTTGTTTTTTTCGCAGTTCTAATCTAACCGATTGACCAGGTCTCTATTGATGGTGTCCTTTATGGCTCGCTTCGCTCGCATTTTACTTTAGTCACAGTTCTAACCCTACCAATTAACCAAATCTCTCTTAACAGTTACTCCTTATGGCTCGCTTCGCTCGCTTTTTGTTTTAGACACAGTGCTAACATAATCGATTGATCAGGTCTCTCTTAATGGTCTAGCATTATGGCTCGCTTCGCTCGCTTTTTATTTTATTGAAAGTTCTAATCTAACTGATTGACCAGGCCTCTATTGATGGTGTTCTTTATGGCTCGCTTCGCTCGCATTTTATTTTAGTGACAGTACTAACCTTACCAATTAATTAAATCTCTCGAAATGGTCACCATTTATGGCTCGCTTCGCTCGCTTTTTGTTTTAGTCACAGTTCTAATCTTACCGAATGACAATGTCTCGCTCGCTTTATTTTGCTGGCTAAAATAGTGGAATTTTTTTCTCACCACGTAAAGATTGAGTAAAGATACACAAACGGTCTATATATGCAAAGCTACCGAGTCGCCAGCTCATTCAGAATCATTCTGAAATTAATATGGTGACTACTATCAGTGTTGCTAGTCGATCACTCAAATTATTCCATCAATTATGTTATATATGCAATAGTAAAAATTTTGTTACACAGTGAAATCATTGTAAAAAGATATCATTTCCTAAAAACCCGGTATCAAAAAAATGTTCAGATTTTTTTTTTCATTTGGCAACACTTCAGCTGAATACATATTTTTGTTAAAAGTATTCGGAAAAATGTTATCAAAAACGCTAAAATCAGCTCTATAAAGTGAAAGTCGTGAAAAATGAACAATTTTCTAGATATTCGGTCGCTGTTTAAGCCGCCATCTTGAATTTTGAAATTTCAAGATCTCAGATCTATGTAGCCCATCTATTGGTGCATCCAACGCAGTTTTTATTATTTTCCTAGCGGCTATAGTGACTGTGCTAGAGTCCAAAACGTGAATAGTGGGCATTAAATCTTCAAACCACCGTAGGTGCCAGGGTTGCCAGGTGTAGGCAACGAAAATAGTCAAATATGATTTCGGGATGCACCCTCCATCGACGGACACCAATTTTCAAATTCTAAAATTGTTCCTTTGACATTTACAGTTTCTGGGGTAAATCTCAAAAACTACCCTAAAATCGGGTAATTTTTTTCCACCACATGAAAGAGTCTATAGAGATACACAATCGCTCCATACATGCCGAATACCTGCGGGGTTGCTAAGTCGGTCAAAATCGAGGTTGAATTTCAAACGTTGTTTGCTCTCAGTGTTGCCAGTTGATCGTTCTATTTTTTCCATCGGGTATCTTGAAAAGTTAAAATTAAAATATTTGCATCGAAAAAAATTCAAAATTCGACAAAAAGTGTTTCCTCAAAAATCTCATAAAGTATCGAAAGTTTTCAAGATTTTTTTTCACCTGGCAATATTTTATCTACTTGCCTAAAAATTGTTTCCCCGGAAGTAATCTGACAAATGTCGCCAAGTGTGTCAAAATCGGCTCGACGTGGTGACGATACCCAATTTTTCGGATAAAATGGCCGCTGGTTTGGCCGCCATCTTTAATTTTGAAAATCCGGCTCCGTACCGGTGTGGCCAACTCGATAGCGCATTCGATGCACTTTTTACCATTTTCCTAATGGCAATACCGACTGCGCTAGAGTGGACAAAGTAAAAAATGGGTGAAATTTTTCAAATCGCCGCAAACACCAGAGTTGCCAGGTGACGGTGATGAAAATGGTCAAATGTCATTTCGGGAAGTGCCTTCCGTCGAGGAAAAGCATTTTTGAAATTCCCAAACGGCTCCTTCTACTTTTCACCTTTTTGGGGTAAATCTCCGAAATTACCCTGAAATCGGGGAAAAATTTCATGTCATTCGAAAGAGCCCGCGGAGACTCATGACCACTCCATACCAGGCGAAGAGCTCCGATGTTGCCATGTAGGCTAAAAGTGCGTTTGAATTTTTCGAAAAAGTGAAAAAATCACAAAATGGCCGCTGCCGGCGCCACCATATTGATTTTCCCGAGTTTCATAATTTTCCCATAGTCACGACTATATTTGGCATGACACCTCATTCACAGATTTTCTCCGCTGGCCACCCAGGTTCCCAAACAATTCGGGTTATGAGGGCATGTCGAAAAACACGTTTTCTACCGTGGAGCCCAGGGTTGTCAGTTCGCAGAAACGAAAACTACCAAAAGTCATAGGGCTTCCCCGGCGCCACACCGCATCGAGTCTGTTTTCCGCGAAAAGTGCGTATTTCGAAATTTCACTTTTCTCCCAAAATCTCCTAAACTACCACGTAAATGGTAGAAATCGGTAGTGAAGTAGAAAGATCGCACAGAGCCCCATGACCGCCCCATACGACATGAACCCGTCCGACGCCGCCATCTTGGAGAAAATCTCACTGGAAAATGGCGATTTTTCAATGCCGAAACAAAATGGCCGCCACCGCCGCCGCCATGTTGACGCGCAAATGAAAACTCCCCGTACGTGAAAATCGACTATAATTCCGAGTCGCCGGCGTAAAAATCCCCCCTCCAAACCCACAGAAAAACAATTGACGTTTGCCCGAACAGAGGTCGAAAAATGCCAAATTTCCAGGTGAAATATCTCGGCCGCCATTTTGTTTTTTTAATCAAACCCTTTTGCATTGCCATTTTTTTAGCCCACTCTACTACCATTTTGAATATCGTAACCGTAGAGTGAATAATGTAGAAACTAAAAAAATTATCTCGCCGCCATTTTGTTTTTTGGCTGAACCCCAATGCCATTTCAACTCATTTTAAAAAAATATTATCACTCTTCATACATGAAAACGTCATTTTCCCTCTCTTTCTACCCGAAAAAAGCATGGAGTGAGTCAGTGAGTCAGTGAGTGGTAATTAAGCTTTATATATTATAGATAGACTAGCTTTCGCTTGGTTGCCCCGGGCTGCGAGCAGCCCGGGGAGGTTACGAGTAGCTAGTGGAATCGGGGCGGTGGGGTTTCAAGTTCACCTTGTGTTTTGTCGGGTTCATAGTTTGAAATTGCCTAGAAAAGGTCAGTAAGTTCTATCTTCAAATAAAAGGTGTTAAAGGACAAAAGCACCATACATCAAAGAAAAAGTGTTGCCAGTTCACAATTAATAGAAAAAGATATTCAGTCGAAAAACGCAAGCAAAACTTAAAATAAATTTTGTATAGATACTTAAAATAAGTTTTGTGTTTTATTCTCTTATTCTTATTTATTATTAAATTACTGTATAATATTAAAAAAACAATCGAACATATATTTCCATCAGTGTTACTTTCATCAATTAATCAATTAAATGTCAAGGAATAGTATTTATTGTATTTGAATTATTACATTACATTATTTATGTAAGATTTATTTATTATATGAAAAGGGTACCGATGTCGTGGCCAGATATTAGAATAGATCAATTCACGACGCAATGGGGTTTTAAGTCCGCCTTCGTATCAGAATAGAAGCTTTCGCTTGGTTGCCCCGGGCTGCTCGCAGCCCGGGGAGGTCACGAGTAGCTAGTGGAATCGGGGCGGTGGGGTTTTAAGTCCGCCTCCGTTGCAGAATTTGAGTTTTTCGATTTTTTTTTGTTATGTTTGTTTTATAGTTTGAAATCGCCAACAAAAAGTTAGTAAGTTCAGTCTTCAAATGAAAGGTGTTTAAGCACCATACATAAAAGAAAAAGGGTTGCCAGTTTACACGCAATAGAAAAAGAAATATTCAGTCGAAAACGCAAGCAAAACTCTAAATAAATTATAGTCTCTTATTCTTTTCAATAGTAAGTATATATTTAGTATGAAAAAGGATGTAGATATTTCCCCCAGTGTTACCTTAAATAATAATACACCAAATAAACCGGCTCGTGCGTTGTTTTTCATACACTAACCTAACCTAACCCATATGTCATAATAAACCTATACAAATTTTTGTTGCTTTACTTATTGTAAAATTCTTGAGCATAAACGAGTCGCTCGTGGAATCGGAGCGGTGGGATTTTAGGTCCGCCTCTTGTTATGTTTACAGTTTGAAATTGCCTAGAAAAAATTATTGAGTTCTATCTTCAAATGAATTATGTTTAAGTACACAAAGCACCATACGTCAAATAAAAAGGGTTGCCGGTTTACACTAAATAGAAAAAGAAACATTCAGTTGAAAAACGCAAGGAAAACTAAAATAAAATTTGGAATAGATCGGCTTGTAGTCATTTATTCTCTTATTCTTATTCAAAAGTAAGTTAATATTAAGTTAATACAGATATTGGAGTTGTAAGTCCGCCTCTTGTTATGTTGGGTTTACAGTATTAAATTGCCTAGAAATAGTTATTAAGTTCTACCTTCAAATAAAAGATCTTTAAGTACGCAAAACATCATACATAAAAAAAGGGTTTCCAGTTTGCACGCAATATAAAAAGAAATATTCAGTTGAAAAACGCAAGAAAAACTTAAAATAAATGTTGTATAGATCGCCTTGTAGTCTTTTATTCTTATTCAATAGAAAATTTCCTAAAAATCACAGTATCAAAAAAAAACTGTTTTTTATCATCCGGCAACACTTCAACTGAATACATTTTTTTTTCTGTAAGTAATCTGATAAATGATATCAATAACGCTAAAATCAGCTCTATAAAGTAAAAACCGTGAAAAATTATACATTTTCTAGATAAAATGGTCGCTGTCTTAGCCGCCATCTAGAATTTTAAAATTTCAGCCTCGGACCTAAATAGCACACTTATAAGCACAGTTGGTCACAGTTCCTTAACCGATTGACCAGGTCTCCATTTATTATGGCTCGCTTCGCTCGCTTTTTCTTTTTTTTTTTGGCATTTCTAATCTAACCGATTGACCAGGTCTCTATTGGTGGTGTCCTTTATGGCTCGCTTCGCTCGCATTTTATTTTAGTCAGTTCTAACCCTATCAATTAACCAAATCTCTCTTAACAGTTACTCCTTATGGCTCGCTTCGCTCGCTTTTTGTTTAAGACACAGTGCTAACATAATCGATTGATCAGGTCTCTCTTAATGGTCTAGCATTATGGCTCGCTTCGCTCGCTCTTTATTTTGGTCACAGTGCCTTAAACGATTGACCAGGTCTCCATTTATTATGGCTCGCCTCGCTCGCCTTTTGTTTTATTCACAGTTCTAATCTAACTGATTGATCAGATTTCTATTACTGGTGTTCTTTATGGCTCGCTTCGCTCGCATTTTATTTTAGTCACAGTTTTAACCTTACCAATAAACCAAATCTCTCAATAGTTACTCTTTATGGCTCGCTTCGCTTGCTTTTTGTTTGAGTCACAGTGCTAACATAACCGATTGATCAGGTCTCTTTTAATGGTCTCGCATTATGGCTCGCTTCGCTCGCTCTTTATTTTGGTCACAGTCCCTTAAACGATTGACCAGGTCTCCATTTATTATGGCTCGCTTCGCTCGCTTTTTGTTTTATTCACAGTTCTAATGTAACTGATTGATCAGATTTCTATTGGTGGTGTTCTTTATGGCTCGCTTCGCTCGCATTTTATTTTAGTCACAGTTCTTACCTTACCAATTAATAAAATCTCTCTAATTGGTCATTCTTTATGGCTCGCTTCGCTCGCTTTTTGTTTTAGTCACAGTTATAATCTAACCGAATGACAATGTCTCGCTCGCTTTATTTTTCTGGCAAAAATATTGGTTTTTTTTTTCTCACCACGTAAAGATTGAGTAAAGATACACAAACGGTCTATATATGCTATAATATAATAAAGCTCCCGAGTCGCCAGCTCGGTCAGAATCATTCTGAAATACATATGTGACTACTATCAGTGTTGCTAGTCGATCACTCAAATTATTCCATCAATTATGTTATAAATGCAACAGTAAAAATTTTGTTAAACAGTAAAATCATTGTAAAAAGATATTTAAATATTTTTCATAAATGACATAGGTACATAAAAGTTTCTCAAAAATCTCGGTATAAAAAAATTTACAGATTTTTTTTCATCTGGCAACATTTCAGCTGAACACATATTTTTGGTTAAAAGTATTCGGAAAAATGTTACAAAAAACGCTAAATCAGCTCTATAAAGTGAAAGTCGTGAAAAATTATTAGTTTTTCAGATAAAATGGTCGCTATCTAATCCGCCATCTTGATTTTTGAAATTTTAATTTCAGATCTATGTAGCCCACCTATTGGCGCATCCAACGCAGTTTTTACTATTTTCCTAGACGCGATAGTGACTGCGCTAGAGTCCAAAACGTGAATAGTTGGCATAAAATCTTCTACCCGCCGTAGCTGCCGGGGTTGCCAGGTGTAGGCGATAAAAACAGTTAAATGTGATTTCCGGATGTTCCCTCCATCGACGGATACCAATTTTCAAGTTCTAAAATTGTTCCTTTGACAGTTACAGTTTTTGAGGTAAATCTCAAAAACTACCCTAAAATCGGGTAATTTTTTTCCACCATATGAAAGAGTCTATAGAGATACACAATCGCTCCATACATGCCAAATACCTGCGGGGTTGCCAAGTCGGTCAAAATCGAGGTTGAATTTTAAACGTTGTTTGCTCTCAGTGTTGCCAGTCAATCGTTCTAATTTTTCCATCGGGTATCGTGAAAAGTTAAAATTAAAATATTTGCATCAAAAAATATCAAAAATTCGACAAAAATTGTTTCCTCAAAAATCTCATAAAGTATCAAAAATTTTCGAGATTTTTTTTTACCTGGCAACACTTTAGCTACTTGCCTAAAAAATATTTCCCCGGAAGTACCCTGACAAATGTCGGCAAGTGCGTCAAAATTGGCTCGATGTGGTGACGATACCCAATTTTCCGGATAAAACGGCCGCTGGTTTGGCCGCCATCTTGAATTTTGAAAATCCGGCTCCGTACTGGTATGGCCTACTCGATAGCGCATCCGATGCAGTTTTTACCATTTTCCTAGTGGCAATACCGACCGCGCTAGAGTCGACAAAGTAAAAAATGGGCAAAATTTTTCAAATCGCCGCAACCGCCGGGGTTGCCAGGTGACGACGATGAAAATGGCCAAATGTCATTTCGGGGAGTGCCCTCCTTCGAGGAAAAGCATTTTTAAAATTCCCAAACGGCTCCTTCTACTTTTCATCTTTTTGGGGTGAATCTCCGAAATTACCCTAAAATCGGGGAAAAAATTCACGTCATTCGAAAGAGCCAGCGGAGACTCACGACCGGTCCATACCAGGCGAAGAGCTCCGATGTAGCCATGTGTGCTAAAAGTGCGTTTGAATTTTTCGAAAAAGTGAAAAAATCACAAAATGGCCGCTGCCGGCGCCGCCATATTGATTTTCCCGAGTTTCATAATTTTCCCATAGTCACGACTATATCTGGCGCGACACCTCATTCACAGATTTTCTCCGCTGGCCACCCAGGTTCCCAAACAATTCGGGTTATGAGGGCATGTCGAAAAACACGTTTTCTACCGTGGAGCCCAGGGTTGTCAGTTCGCAGAAACGAAAACTACCAAAAGTCATAGGGCTTCTCCGGCGCCACACCGCATCGAGTCTGTTTTCCGCGAAAAGTGCGTATTTCGAAATTTCACTTTTCTCCCAAAATCTCCTAAACTACCACGAAAATGGTAGAAATTAGTACTAATGTGGAAAGATCCTACTAAGCCTCACGACCTGCCCATAGAACGCGAATCCTTCCGACGCCGCCATCTTGGAGAAAATCTCACTGGAAAATGGCGATTTTTCATTGTCGGTACAAAATGGCCGCCCCCGCCGCCGCCATGTTGACGCGCAAATAAAAACTCCCCGTACGTGAAAATCGACTATACTTCCGAGCTGAAGGAGCAAAAATCCCCCCTCCGAACCCACCACAAAAGAAACGACGATTGCCCGAACAGAGGTCGAAAAATGCCAAATTTCCAGGTGAAATATCTCGGCCGCCATTTTGTTTTTTTAATCAAACCCTTTTGCATTGCCATTTTTTTAGCCCACTCTACGACCATTTTGAATATGGTAACCGTAGAGTGAATACTGTAGAAATTGAAAAAATTATCTCGCCGCCATTTTGTTTTTTGGCTGTACCGATATGGTACTTCAACTCATTTAAAAAAAATATAGTCAGTCTCCATACATGAAAATGTCATTTTCCAACTTTAACTACCCGAAAAAAGCATGGAGTGAGTGAGTGAGTCAGTGAGTGGTAATTAAGCTTTATATATTATAGACTAGCCTTCGCTTGGTTGCCCCGGGCTGCGAGCAGCCCGGGGAGGTAACGAGTAGCTGGTGGAATCGGAGCGGTGGGGTTTCAAGTCCGCCTTCGTTGTGAAATTTGTGTTTTTCGATTTTTATTTGTTAAGTTTGTTTTCTAGTTTGAAATTGCCTACAAAAAGTTAGTAAGGTCTATCTTCAAATGGAAGGTGTTTAGGCACCATACATTAAAGAAAAAGGGTTACCAGTATATACTTAATAAAAAAAGAAATATTCAGTTGAAAAACGCAAGCACAATTAAAAAATAAATTTCCTATAGATCGCCTTGTAGTCTTTTATTCTTATTCAATAATAAATTCCTAAAAATGACGGTATCAAAAAAAAATTTTTTCCATCTGGCAACACTTCAGTTGATGATAATTTTTTGGAAGTAATCTGAAAAATGTTTTCATATGCGCCAAAATTAACTGTATAAAGTGAAAATTGTAAAAGAATATCATTTTTCTAGATAAAATGATTACTGCTTAAGCCGCCATCTTGAATTTTGAAATTTTGATCTCATACTTATGTAGCACACCTATTGGCGCATCCAACACAGTTTTTACTATTTTCCTAGCCGCGATAGTGACTGCGCTAGAGTCCAAAACGTGAATAGTGGGCATTAAATCTTCTTACCGCCGTAACTGCCAGGGTTGCCAGGTGTTGGCGATGAAAATGTTCAAGTGTGATTTCGGGATGTGCCCTTCATCGACGGATGCCAATTTTCAAGTTCTAAAAGTATTCCTTTGACAGTTATAGTTTTTGGGGTAAATCTCAAAAACTACCCTAAAATCGGGTAAATTTTTTCTACCATATCAAAGCGTCTATAGAGATACACAATCGCTCCATACACGCCAAATACCTGCGGGGTTGCCAAGTCGGTCAAAATCGAGGTTGAAATTCAAACGTTGTTTGCTCTCAGTGTTGTCAGTCGATCGTTCTATTTTTTCCATCGGGTATCTTCAAAAGTTAAAATTAAAATATTTGCATCAAAGAATATCCAAAATTCGACAAAAAGTATTTCCTCAAAAATCTCATAAAGTATAAAAAAATTTCAAGATTTTTTTTCACCTGGCAACACTTTAGTTACTTGCCTAAAAAATATTTCCCCGGAAGTCCTCTGTCAAATGTCGGCGAGTGCGTCAAAATCGGCTCGATGTGGTGACACTACCCAATTTTCCGGATAAAACGGCCGCTGGTTTGGCCGCCATCTTGAATTTTGAAAATCCGGCTCCGTACCGGTGTAGCCAACTCGATAGCGCATCCGATGCACTTTTTACCATTTTCCTAGTGGCAATACTGACCGCGCTAGAGTCGACAAAGTAAAAAATGGGCTAAATTTTTCAAATCGCCGCAACCGCTGGGGTTGCCAGGTGACGACGATGAAAAAGGCCAAATGTAATTTCGGGGAGTACCCTCCTTCGAGGAAAAGCATTTTTAAAATTCTTAAACGGCTCCTTCTACTTTTCACCTTTTTGGGGTAAATCTCCGAAATTACCCTAAAATCGGGGAAAACATTCACGTCATTCGAAAGAGCCAGCGGAGACTCACGACCGGTCGATACAAGGCGAAGAGCTCCGATGTTGCCATGTAGGCTAAAAGTGCGTTTGAATTTTTCGAAAAAGTGAAAAAATCACAAAATGGCCGCTGCCGGCGCCGCCATATTGATTTTGCCGAGTTTCATAATTTTCCCATAGTCACGACTATATCAGGCAAGGGACCTCATTCACAGATTTTCTCCGCTGGCCACCCAGGTTCCCAAACAATTCGGGTTATGAGGGCATGTCGAAAAACACGTTTTCTACCGTGGAGCCCAGGGTTGTCAGCTCGCGGAAACGAAAACTACCAAAAGTCATAGGGCTCCCCCGGCACCACACCGCACCTAGTCTGTTTTCCGCGAAAAGTGCGTATTTCGAAATTTCACTTTTCTCCCAAAATCTCCTAAACTACCACGAAAATGGTAGAAATTATAACCAACTTAAAAAGTTAGCAGAGAGCCCCACGACCACCCCATACGACGCGAACCCGTCCGACGCCGCCATCTTGGAGAAAATCTCACTGGAAAATGGCGATTTTTCATTGGCAAAACAAAATGGCCGCCACCGTCGCCGCCATATTGACTCGCAAGCGAAAACTCCCCGTACGTGAAAATCGATTATAATTCCAAATCGCTGGCGTAAAAATCCCCCCTCCAAACCCACCACAAAAGAAACGACGATTGCCCGAACAGAGGTCGAAAAATGCCAAATTTCCAGGTGAAATATCTCGGCCGCCATTTTGTTTTTTTAATCAAACCTTTTTCCAGTGTCATTTTTTTAGCCCACTCTACGACCATTTTGAATATCGTAATCATAGAGTGTATAATGTAGAAATTAAAAAAATTATCTCGCCGCCATTTTGTTTTTTGGCTGAACCCCAATGCCATTTCAACTCATTTTAAAAAAATATTATCACTCTTCATACATGAAAACGTCATTTTCCCTCTCTTTCTACCCGAAAAAAGCATGGAGTGAGTCAGTGAGTCAGTGAGTGGTAATTAAGCTTTATATATTATAGACTAGCTTTCGCTTGGTTGCCCCGGGCTGCGAGCAGCCCGGGGAGGTCACGAGTAGCTAGTGGAATCGGGGCGGTGGGGTTTCAAGTCCGCCTATTGTTATGTCGGGTTTACAGTTTGAAATTGCGTAGAAAAGGTCAGTAAGTTCTATCTTCAAATAAAAGGTGTTAAAGGACACAAAGCACCAAACATCAAAGAAAAAGTGTTGCCAGTTGACACTTAATAGAAAAAGAAATATTTAGTCGAAAAACGCAAGCAAAACATAAAATAAATTTTGTATAGATACTTAAAATAAGTTTTGTCTTTTATTCTCTTATTCTTATTTATTAGTTAATTACTGTATGGTATTAAAAAACAATCGAACATATATTTAATCAATTAAATGTCAAGAAATAGTATTTATTGTATTTGCATTATTACATTACATTATTTATGTAAGATTTATTTATTATATGATTTATTTATTAAATGAAAAGGGAACCGATGTCGTGGCCAGATATTAGAATAGATAACTTCACGACGCGATGGGGTTTTAAGTCCGCCTTCGTTTCAGAATAGAAGCTTTCGCCCGGCAGCCCGGGGAGATCACGAGTAGCTAGAGGAATCGGGGCGGTGGGGTTTTAAGTCCGCCTCCGTTGCAGAATTTGAGTGTTGCGATTTTTTTGTTATGTTTGTTTTATAGTTTGAAATCGCCTACAAAAAATTAGTAAGTTCTGTCTTAAAATGAAAGGTGTTTAAGCACCATACATTAAAGAAAAAGGGTTGCCAGTTTACGCTTAACAGAAAAAGAAATATTTAGTCAAAAAGCGCAAGCAAAACTCCAAATAAATTATAGTCTCTCACTATAAAGATCCCGAATTGTCAAGTCCATCGAAATCAAAATTGAAATTAAAATGGTCACGATCATCTTTTATACATTATAAACCAATTGTTACCATCAACAAAAGCGATTCGTTTCTGGCACTTCGCCGGCCGCTGCCGCGGCACGCTCGCTACGCTCGCTCGGCTCGTGCGTTGTTTTTCATACACTAACCTAACCTAACCCATATGTCATTATAAACCTATACAAGTTTTTGTTGCCTTTCTTATTGTAAAGTTCTTGAGCATAAACGAGTCGCTTATGGAATCAGAGCAGTGGGATTTTAGGTCCGCCTCTTGTTATGTTTATAGTTCGAAATTGTCTAGAAAAAGTTAGTGAGTTCTATCTTCAAATGAATTATATTTAAGTACACAAAGCACCATACTTCAAAGAAAAAGGGTTGCCGGTTTACACTAAATAGAAAAAGAAATATTCAGTCGAAAAACGCAAGCAAAACTAAAATAAAATTTGGAATAGATCGGCTTGTAGTCATTTATTCTCTTATTCTTATTCAAAAGTAAGTTAATATTTAGTTAATACAGATATTGGAGTTTTAAGACCGCCTCTTGTTATGTTGGGTTTACAGTATAAAATTGCATAGAAAAAGTTAGTAAGTTCTATCTTGAAATAAAAGATCTTTAAGTACGCAAAACATCATACATAAAAAAAGGTTGCCAGTTTACACGCAATATAAAACAATATTCAGTTGAAAAACGTAAGAAAAACTTAAAATAAATGTTGTATAAATCACCTTGTATTATTTTATTCTTATTCAATAGAAAATTTCCTAAAAATCACAGTAACAAAAAACAACAGTTTTTTATCATCCGGCAACACTTCAACTGAATACATTTTTTTTTCTGTAAGTAATCTGAAAAATGTTACCAATAACGCCAAAATCAGTTCTATGAAGTAAAAACCGTGAAAAATATATACATTTTCTAAATAAAATGGTCGCTGTCTTAGCCGCCATCTTGAATTTTAAAATTTCAGCTTCAGTCTTAAATAGCACACTTATAAGCACATTTCGTCACAGTTCCTTAACCGATTGACCAGGTCTTCATTTATTATGGCTCGCTTCACTCGCTTTTTCTTTTTGTTTTTTTCGCAGTTCTAATCTAACCGATTGACCAGGTCTCTATTGATGGTGTCCTTTATGGCTCGCTTCGCTCGCATTTTACTTTAGTCACAGTTCTAACCCTACCAATTAACCAAATCTCTCTTAACAGTTACTCCTTATGGCTCGCTTCGCTCGCTTTTTGTTTTAGACACAGTGCTAACATAATCGATTGATCAGGTCTCTCTTAATGGTCTAGCATTATGGCTCGCTTCGCTCGCTTTTTATTTTATTGAAAGTTCTAATCTAACTGATTGACCAGGCCTCTATTGATGGTGTTCTTTATGGCTCGCTTCGCTCGCATTTTATTTTAGTGACAGTACTAACCTTACCAATTAATTAAATCTCTCGAAATGGTCACCATTTATGGCTCGCTTCGCTCGCTTTTTGTTTTAGTCACAGTTCTAATCTTACCGAATGACAATGTCTCGCTCGCTTTATTTTGCTGGCTAAAATAGTGGAATTTTTTTCTCACCACGTAAAGATTGAGTAAAGATACACAAACGGTCTATATATGCAAAGCTACCGAGTCGCCAGCTCATTCAGAATCATTCTGAAATTAATATGGTGACTACTATCAGTGTTGCTAGTCGATCACTCAAATTATTCCATCAATTATGTTATATATGCAATAGTAAAAATTTTGTTACACAGTGAAATCATTGTAAAAAGATATCATTTCCTAAAAACCCGGTATCAAAAAAATGTTCAGATTTTTTTTTTCATTTGGCAACACTTCAGCTGAATACATATTTTTGTTAAAAGTATTCGGAAAAATGTTATCAAAAACGCTAAAATCAGCTCTATAAAGTGAAAGTCGTGAAAAATGAACAATTTTCTAGATATTCGGTCGCTGTTTAAGCCGCCATCTTGAATTTTGAAATTTCAAGATCTCAGATCTATGTAGCCCATCTATTGGTGCATCCAACGCAGTTTTTATTATTTTCCTAGCGGCTATAGTGACTGTGCTAGAGTCCAAAACGTGAATAGTGGGCATTAAATCTTCAAACCACCGTAGGTGCCAGGGTTGCCAGGTGTAGGCAACGAAAATAGTCAAATATGATTTCGGGATGCACCCTCCATCGACGGACACCAATTTTCAAATTCTAAAATTGTTCCTTTGACATTTACAGTTTCTGGGGTAAATCTCAAAAACTACCCTAAAATCGGGTAATTTTTTTCCACCACATGAAAGAGTCTATAGAGATACACAATCGCTCCATACATGCCGAATACCTGCGGGGTTGCTAAGTCGGTCAAAATCGAGGTTGAATTTCAAACGTTGTTTGCTCTCAGTGTTGCCAGTTGATCGTTCTATTTTTTCCATCGGGTATCTTGAAAAGTTAAAATTAAAATATTTGCATCGAAAAAAATTCAAAATTCGACAAAAAGTGTTTCCTCAAAAATCTCATAAAGTATCGAAAGTTTTCAAGATTTTTTTTCACCTGGCAATATTTTATCTACTTGCCTAAAAATTGTTTCCCCGGAAGTAATCTGACAAATGTCGCCAAGTGTGTCAAAATCGGCTCGACGTGGTGACGATACCCAATTTTTCGGATAAAATGGCCGCTGGTTTGGCCGCCATCTTTAATTTTGAAAATCCGGCTCCGTACCGGTGTGGCCAACTCGATAGCGCATTCGATGCACTTTTTACCATTTTCCTAATGGCAATACCGACTGCGCTAGAGTGGACAAAGTAAAAAATGGGTGAAATTTTTCAAATCGCCGCAAACACCAGAGTTGCCAGGTGACGGTGATGAAAATGGTCAAATGTCATTTCGGGAAGTGCCTTCCGTCGAGGAAAAGCATTTTTGAAATTCCCAAACGGCTCCTTCTACTTTTCACCTTTTTGGGGTAAATCTCCGAAATTACCCTGAAATCGGGGAAAAATTTCATGTCATTCGAAAGAGCCCGCGGAGACTCATGACCACTCCATACCAGGCGAAGAGCTCCGATGTTGCCATGTAGGCTAAAAGTGCGTTTGAATTTTTCGAAAAAGTGAAAAAATCACAAAATGGCCGCTGCCGGCGCCACCATATTGATTTTCCCGAGTTTCATAATTTTCCCATAGTCACGACTATATTTGGCATGACACCTCATTCACAGATTTTCTCCGCTGGCCACCCAGGTTCCCAAACAATTCGGGTTATGAGGGCATGTCGAAAAACACGTTTTCTACCGTGGAGCCCAGGGTTGTCAGTTCGCAGAAACGAAAACTACCAAAAGTCATAGGGCTTCCCCGGCGCCACACCGCATCGAGTCTGTTTTCCGCGAAAAGTGCGTATTTCGAAATTTCACTTTTCTCCCAAAATCTCCTAAACTACCACGTAAATGGTAGAAATCGGTAGTGAAGTAGAAAGATCGCACAGAGCCCCATGACCGCCCCATACGACATGAACCCGTCCGACGCCGCCATCTTGGAGAAAATCTCACTGGAAAATGGCGATTTTTCAATGCCGAAACAAAATGGCCGCCACCGCCGCCGCCATGTTGACGCGCAAATGAAAACTCCCCGTACGTGAAAATCGACTATAATTCCGAGTCGCCGGCGTAAAAATCCCCCCTCCAAACCCACAGAAAAACAATTGACGTTTGCCCGAACAGAGGTCGAAAAATGCCAAATTTCCAGGTGAAATATCTCGGCCGCCATTTTGTTTTTTTAATCAAACCCTTTTGCATTGCCATTTTTTTAGCCCACTCTACTACCATTTTGAATATCGTAACCGTAGAGTGAATAATGTAGAAACTAAAAAAATTATCTCGCCGCCATTTTGTTTTTTGGCTGAACCCCAATGCCATTTCAACTCATTTTAAAAAAATATTATCACTCTTCATACATGAAAACGTCATTTTCCCTCTCTTTCTACCCGAAAAAAGCATGGAGTGAGTCAGTGAGTCAGTGAGTGGTAATTAAGCTTTATATATTATAGATTATAGATATACCGTGTAAAATATGCAAAGACATTTAAGATATTATTTTTGAATGTTCCCTTTCTAGTACCAAATAAAAAATGTCTGACGGCAACTTTGAATCATCCATCAATCAATCACCTATATTTTCATAAAAAATAACCTAAAATTGCATTTTTTTGCCTCCTCCGGCAAGTTTGACATGGATATGTGTACTAACTACAATGAGTTCCAATTACTATTACATATAGTATATTCGAATATTCGTTTGCGTAAAGTCGACCAACCAAAAACAGGTACAATTAAAATGTATAATGACTCTTGTTGTTATAAGAATAAGGTATGAAAGTCCGTCCCATTCATAATCGGCGGGGATTAGGTGTCATGATGTCATATTTGAATTATTCTGATAAGCCGGCATTATTAGGTACACACAGCAGCAAGTCAGGTTACTACAGTCTGTCAAATTATCGCAATTATCTTTAACTCTACCTTCAATACATTAAGGTTTAAAATTGAGTAATGAAATGTGATGTGAGGGGTCATGATTAATTTTATAAAAGTATTTCATATTTCTTTTATTTTAAATCTGTTCGTTGTTAATTGCAAGGCATTTGACCTGTATTCAAATATCAATGAATTCGAATAAAATTCTTAAATATGAAACATATGTTATTTTGTAGACCCAAAAGAAAAAAAAAGCACTTGTAATTTTTAAGCGCCATATAAATCTGGAGTAAATATAAATTATTCCTTTCTTGTAAAAAAATTTAGCGCCACCTATCGTGTAAGCACTCTAGACAGCAAACGCAAAGCACTTAATTGTTATAAAAACTCATTGGTATTAGTACAAATTTTAACTGATGGCGCTGAACCTATAGGCATTTGTTATCCTTCAATTAACGGGAAATGAGCTAACCTACATTAGTGCAGGTAATTATAATTATATATACACCTGTAATTATGTAAGGGGGCGTGGCTATTTCTAAAAGTATTATACAACTTAGCTTCTGAGGATCTTAAAGTACTCAAATACCAATTTTCATTGATATAGGTGCAAAAACAAAGAAGTTTCATAAAACGATTTTACCCGTTTTATCCCTATTCAGGATGGAATTTCCAAAAATCCGTTCTTAGTACACCTCTACGCAATAAGACGAATGTAGCCCCCAAATTTCAAGGTCCTACGACCAGCGATAGATCAGCGGTTTAGGTTGTGCTTTGTCTGTCAGTCAGTATGTCAGGGAGGGAAGGTTATGTTAGACTCCTACTGAATAAACACCGCCTTAGACAACTTTTTACAACAAATAACTTACATGTACAACAAAATAAAATTTACTATTGTTATTATTTCACAGATTTAAACGTTTCACAGGTTTCTTTACACGTTATGATCTTCGTTGAAAAGTTGTTGATGCAGAAGTTACGAGTATATTGACATCTTGGGATTTCCTACACGGATGTTCTGTTTGTACCTTTGTTTCCAGTGATGATGGTATACTCAGATGTTCATTATTTATACATTGTATAGGTGTTTTCAGATTAACTTATTCGCGGTTGTTTGACTTATTAGTAAATGAAGTTACATTCCAAGAACGAATAATTTGTTTTGATGTTATATATGTCGCAGGCATTTTGTATGAAACCGCCGTTTACATACGGCGTCGTCAGTTTAGAAACGCACGCTATTATGTAATATGCCGAAGGAAAAATGTATATTGCCGATTCATTTTATTTTGTGCCTAAACATTAGATTGATAATTCAAACGCCATCTACATAATACCGCGGCAATAGAAATAATTACTTTTGTTTCTTACCACTCGCGTTGTTGTTGATCATAACAAACAAAATGGCATCAATCAGTGGTTTTGTGACACAAAAAGATATTGAAAATAGGGCAAATACTGCGTGTTCAGGAGACTTTTTGCAAAATATTTGTGATTTTAAAGACATTTACTTTAGTGAATAAAAAAAAATTACGATATTCAAGCGGAAGTTATAAAAAGCCGTGGACAAATGAGAAGATTTTTGATGTAATCCGGCACCTCAAAAATGCTAAGGTGTCCATAGAATCTGGCTCTCGGAGGATACCTGCCTAAAATTATTGATAAAATAAATATGAGGTTATAAGTATTAATGATGATGACTATCTTATCCTAAAAAGGATAACCCTGATAGTCTAACGGTTCGTGTAATACCATCAAAAGATTATTATGACTTAATATTCGATATTCATAGAGGCTGCAGACATGGTGGTCGTGATAAAATTCAATATAAAATAAAGGATAGATTTATTATTGTGAGAAAAGTGATCGACTTATTCGTCTCATTGTATTCTGTCTGTGAATCCAACATACAACACACCAAAGAAAGGCATCGTAGTTAAACCAATTACATCTAGAGATTTTAAAGAGGGAACTAGTGGTGCTCATAAATGTTGTTTTTGTTTTAAACCAGTTCACACTATTAGCGGGGAAACAATTGGTAAAGAAGGTTATGGCTCAAAAGTTTCGTGTTTTATGTATAAATTTAATAAATGTAGATATTGGAGATATCGTTTTTTTTTAACTTCCCAAAAATTGATAGAAGGTCCGATATTCAAAATATATCTGGAAAAGTATTGGATATGAGACATGCCGTTTACCAAATTAGCACAAGTAATGGGATTATCAAAACCTGGTGTTAACGTCAGTTATATATTATAATTTCATTTAATTTCATTATTTCATGCGTGGTAAAACTCCAAACTCCACCTCCTCATTTGAAAGCAGCGCCCACAGCGACGTCTGTCGCCATCTACCGGTCAAGACAAGAAAAGTCAGTTTGAATATGGCTCCGCCGCGAACTCGATCTTTCTGCGCATTAATTGGCTGAAAATCTTAATAATTTGCATCGCATATGCCCGGAATTGATCCGTTGTACTAAAAATAGAAGATTGTCGTGTTTCAGTGGTGAATTTAAGTGGAAATAGTGACTTGCAGTTTAGATCCATCATCTGGGTCTCGCCGGCGTGAACGCTTTGTGTGCGTTGATAATAAATCGCGCCTTGGAGCTGCTCTGGTGTAAGTCGCTGCATGCTTTCTTTCTTTCTCCTTAAATCGTACCACGCATTTATTTCCTATAGAGTTCTACAGTTTGCTCAATTTCATGAAAAATTTATTAATGAGCGCGACCACCCGGTTTAAGTTTGGTGTAAGAAATTCTTCAAATATAAGATAATTCCTTAAAAGAATCTATTTCTAAAGAATCTTTATTTGGAGGAAAAGGTTTTGGCAAATGCTTATGCAAGTCGGCTAAAAGGCAGTGTTAAAATAGCGGATGTGCATGTTTTAAAAAGAATATTCTTTGTGGATCCAAATGTCACACAAGTTTGACTCACGCAAATAAATAATTCTTGGTTTAATTATTAAAACCCGCCTATTTGTATTCTTGGGTATTGGGAAATATTAAGTGATTTCGTTGAAATACGGATTTTTACATTGATATTGAACTAACCTTGAATTGAATTTTTTTTTTCGCAGGTAGGTGTGAAAGAAAAGTCATCTTAAAAATCTCTGTGTTTATTTAATTTAAAATATTATTTTTCCAACTATTTGTCTATACTAATAGGCCTAAATTCCTATGATATAATAAAGTGATATTCACCATACCTGCTGGAGAGTGTTATCGTCAATTAATTCCAATACGTATCAATTTTACATCTTGAGTGCAAACAACCACCCTTGTGCTGTAAAATGGATGGTATCCAAGATAGTCTGTTACAGCTCCAAAAGATGTTCATAGATAGGATGGACAAATATCAAAATGACCTTCAAGCTGCTGCACCTTCTACCACCATCAACCTCACTGGAGAATTTTCTACATTTAGGAAATTTATCATGACAGTGCTTCAGAATATCCAGGAACAGATCAGTTTACTGGCACGCCAAACTGACAATATTGAAATGCACAGCAGAAGGAAGATGTTACTTCTACATGGTGTTCCAGAGGAGCCTAACGAAGATACAGCATCTATTCTTGTCAAAACTGTCTCTGAGCGTCTGAAGATCACCGGGTTCTCTAAAAAGGACATTAATCGTTGCCATCGTATGGGAAAGAGTACGTCTACCAATCGTCCTCGACCTGTTTTAATGAAGCTTCATGACGAAGAGGTACGCAATAGAATTTGGTTTACTAAAGCAAACTTAAAAGGTTCCGGTTTGACTATCTCTGAATTCCTGACAAAGTCTCGGCACGACACTTTTATGGCTGCTCGACAAAAATATGGGGTCAACAAGTGCTTCACTAGATTAGGTCTCATCTTCGTAATTGCCGGCGATGGAAAACGTCATCGTATATGCTCACTAACGGAGCTTGACAAGATCCCATCTGTCGATGCCCCGAAGACGGGCGCGAGCAAGGATTCGGCTGCATCAACCAGAAGCAAGAGAACGGGTATTAATAAGAAATGATAGTACTTGTTAATAACTCCTCATGTCTATGTTACGTTTAGTTATCTATTATGTGGACCGGTAGGTAAGGTTTCTCTTGTTATTATGTGACTTTTATGTACGCTCAATATACTTACTACACTACACTGCTCTATGTCTTGTAATAACATATTATCTATAATATTTATCAATTAAGATTTGTTTGTTTAGGTCCATTTAATGTCAGACTGTCAACATATTTTCTCTCGTTAGTTTAAAGCGTCGGGATCTGTGGTCGTACAGCCACGTATTTTTTTTTTCCTTTTTATGAATGTATGTAATCAAACTTATCACTCAACCGGCAGGTGGAATTTAATCGCATTTATAAAGGTATATTATTTACATTTTATTTGTATTGTTTATATATTTGTTATTTTATTTATTTATTATATAATAATATATTTAATCTTATTATACATGTCTTATTCTGATACGGACAGCGATATTGATCCCTATTTATCGCTGTCATCTAGCGTTAGCAGCAGTAACGACTGTTTTACTAGTATACCTCCTTCTGTTTCCGATTCACTCGATACTCAGTTTTCCGATGTACCAAAGAATTTCAATGTTGTTCATATCAATGCGCAGAGTATTCCCGCTCATTACTATGATATGCAGGCGGCGTTTGATCACAAAAATCTTCACGCTGTTTTAGTCTCCGAGTCATGGCTCAAGCCCTGCTTACCTTCTTCCTTATATACTCTGCCTGGTTTCCAAATATTACGTAAGGATCGTACCGGATGTGGCGGAGGTGGAGTTGCTATTTATTTGCGTACTAATATTCCTTACAAAGTAATTAGTGTGTCCACTCAGCCACCACCAAATAATGCTGGCGAGCACCTCTTTATTGAGGTAACCCTGTCACATTGCAGAGTCTTGCTCGGTGTCTATTACAGTCCATCAGTTCGAGTTAATTACTTCTCCTCTTTTGAAAAGGTCTTAGACGAATTTATTCCGTCTTACGACCATTCTATTATTATGGGTAACTTCAACACTTGCCTTCTCAAAAATGATTTTCGACCCTTTCCCTTCAGTCTGTTATCAGATCCAGCAATCTGCACATTCTCCCACTTGGAGTCACACATCGTTTTCCGCATTCGACCCCATCTCTTCTTGACTTACTTATAGTTTCTTCAATCCAACATGTTTCGAAACACGGTCAATGTTCAGCCGATGTTTTCTAATACCATGATTTAATATTTCTATCCTATAAAATTAGGCCTCCGAAAATGAAGCCCAAGGTTATACTTCAGCGCAATTTTAGTGGTATGGATCAGGTCTCTTTTATGAACGATGCTCGTGACACTGATTGGTCTCTTGTTACAAATTCCCACTCAGTCGATGAACAAATTACTACTTTCAATAACCTCGTTACCCAACTTTATGACAAACGAGCCCCATTAAACTCAAGCACCTCCCTGCTCCATGGCTAAATAATGATATAAAAGCGCTGATGCATAAAAAAGCCATAGCTAAAAGCAATTACAAACGTCGTCCTAATGACTTCAATAAGGAAAAGTACAACAAGGTTCGTAATCGCTGCAATATGGTGTGTAGGGATGCCTTACGTCGCCACATTCACAATTCCGTCGAAGAGGAAGATCCAACTAAAATCTGGGAATTCCTCAGGTCTCTTGGGATTGGTAAAATACGTCAAGACTCCGTACCTAATCATATTAATATTGATTCACTAAATACTCATTTTTCTTCATCATCTGATCTTTGTGACTCAGATAAAAACAATCCGGTTTTCGTCCAGGCCATAGTACCACTATCACTTTAATTAAAATCACCGACGATATCCGGTTTGAAATGGAAAACGGTCTTCTAACTATACTAACACTGTTGGATTTTAGTAGTGCTTTTAATACTGTCAACTTTGACATCTTACTGGCTCTGCTTCGCTCTATTAACATATCTCCACCCGTAACTGAGTGGTTTCATAGTTATCTGTATAGACGCCGGCAAAGAGTACGTATTGAGGAGAATTATTCCTCTTGGTGCGATACGACTGCTGGTGTTCTACAGGGTGGCGTTTTATCTCCTCTACTTTTCGCGATTTTCATCAATTCTATTTCTCAGAAACTTACTTCTTCCTACCACCTTTATGCAGACGACCTTCAAATCTACTGTCAAGCTCCTCCTTCACAGCTCATCGAGGCAGTACACATCGCTAATACTGATTTAGATCATATAGTAGAATGGAGCAAGTCCTTTGGTCTTAAAATTAATCCTGCCAAGACTAATGCAATGATAGTAGGTAGCTCTAGGTTGACCTCCACATTGGACTGGCATCTGTTACCTAAGATTAACTTTGATGGAACTGACATCCCTTATAGCGTATCAGTAAAAAACTTAGGTATAATCTTTGATAGTAGTTTGAGCTGGGGACCTCAACTGCAGTATGTAAGTCGTAAACTGTATGCTTCTGCTGCGTCACTGAGGAGGTTGCGTAACTTTTTGCCGACTGCCACTAAACTTGCTCTAGCACAATCCTTGTTGCTTCCAATTCTTGATTACGCCGATGTCTGTTATCTCAATCTTACGGAAGACCAGCTTAATAAACTTGAGCGGCTCCAAAACTTCTGTATTCGGTTTATATTTGGATTGCGCAAATATGATCATATGTATATCTCAATTTCGTACTCAACTCAAGTGGCTTCCAATTCATCTTCGCCGGAATGCTCATATATTATCCCTCCTTTACAATATTTTGTTTAACCCCCTTTATCCGCGCTATTTGAAACAACGCTTCAATCCGCTATACTGCTGTACTTAATTTTCCTTGAGGTCATCGGAAAACCTGAAACTTGAAACCCCTCTCCATACAACTACTTTTTATGATGGCTCTTTCACTGTCCAAGCTTTGCGTCTTTGGAATGCTCTTCCGACTTCCATAAGATGCGCTCAATCATTAAATATCTTCAAAGAATTGGTAAAAGAACATTATTTATCTGTTTAATATATTTTAACTGCTAATAACCCATTCTTCATTCCATTAGTATTTATATGTATCATATTTTATGTATTTATGTATTATGTTATATGTATTTATGTAAGTATATTATATTTGTCAACCTCTGGTGTCTATTATTGTTATGTTTCAATTATTTATTTGGAATTACCTACTCTAAGTTTACTCCCCCGTTTCGTTATAATTAACATTCCTATCCATCCAATGGTTGTCTGGCAGAAATCGCTTTCAGCGATAAGACCGCCATTTGTTACACTTTGATGTATTGTTTAGTTTGTAAAATCTGTGAAGATATCTATGGTGTTGACAATAAAGTGTTATTATTATTATTATTATTAACCAAAAAATTATAACAAGGACAATTCAAAATTAATATATATTTTAAATAGTATCATTGGATATCTCCACCCCTCCAATCCGCATAGGGCCAGCGTGAAGGGTCATGGCCCATCCTCCTTAAACATCCATAAGGAAGGCCTAGAGCCCCTGCAGTCCCCACTGCAATGATCATCATCATCATCATCATCATCAGCCCTTTTAGGGGACCTAAAAGGGCTGATGATGATGATGATGATGATCATTGGATATCTTTGAAATGTCGTATAAGTTAGATGAATATGTCAAGACTTCAAGAAATTATTAATGTACCCACCTAATTGTTTATCTTTAAAAAGTTAATTATTATTTAGGCTGATTATTCCAAACTGTGTTTTCTTTATGGTCACCCTAAAACTACAACCAACATTAAAATTATAACAATTGAACGAATTGTCATTTTGCCTTCGGCAAATTACTTAACAGCGAGCGTTTCTAAACTGACGACGACATATGTAAACGGCGGATTCACAAAAAATGCCTGCGACATATATACTGTTTTCGTTAGTTGATTTATATGTTGTTTAATTACATATCCATGATCAAGTTCTACAAGATAGTGTTATCTTCCTAGTCGTTCTACAATGGTTACAAATTTCCACAGAGTTGAATTGGAATAATTTCTAGCTTGAATTGTATTTCCTGGTTGAAGTTGGATATTTTGTAAATGTCTCTGGACGTTCAAGATTAGTTCAAGTTTTGTGTGAAGCTGTCGATTTGTGTTGGTGAATTTCCAATCACTGAAATTTCAATCTGCATTGTTTTAGCATCCACAACAATCAGAAAGTGATGTCCTTTAAAAGGTTCGGCATATTCGGCGTGTATGCGTTGCCATGGTTTTTCAGGTTCTTGCCAATTATGTAATGGTGCTTTTTCAGGATTCTTCATACAATATTAGACTAATTACATAAAAGATATGCACACACTTGCATTATACATGCCAATTAGAATGCTCCGATATAATTACGCTCAACCGTAACAGTAATCTGGATTGTGTAAGAAACATGTAAAAGCCATTTTAATTTAACATATTACACTAGTGTTTGAGATAAAGTGACTAATTATCGATATTGAAAAACAACAAGACAATTGAAATGATAGGTACTGGAGTAATGATTTCTTTATATTATTTTGGATTCAAATTTAATTGTATTGAATAAATGTAATATGTTTTTTTAATCAATTCAAGTCATTTATTTATTGCAATTATTCTTTAATTATTAATTTTTAAAAAAGCATGATATATTTTATGCTTGTTAATTAGTTGATTGATTCAGTTCCACAATTCACTTCCTAATAATGAACTAACATTGAATCGGTGCTAGTCGTGTTTAAATATTTTTTAATTGCATATATGTTCGTTGGTTTGTTTATAAATAATAATAGTAGGTAATTTTTTACCTTACGAGTCTCGAGTTCGTATCAAGTAAACAGATAAGATCGGCAACTCCGAATAAATGAAACTAGTAATATTGGCAAATAATATAATGTAATTAAATTTATACAAAATTATAAATCTATATTTCTATTACAATATTAGGAATGTAAAAACAGATTCTTTCGCTACACCACACTCATTATTAAATAAATATACAAATGCATACCAAACGAAGACAATATGGTAGAATAGAACAGGACCATTCCCTCGGGAAGCACCCATCCTCGAGCATAACGCATGACATGAGCCAGCCATCGCTTTGCCAGACTATATTTTAGAGGCATACGATATAACTATACCGTGTAGTGATTTTTATATGTATTTAATTTATAATTTTATAAAAAAATAAGTACATACAGTGTATATAATATTTGTATGAGCAAATTCATTGTCTTTTAAACAGCTTTTTTTGCGATGTAATCTTCATTGCTAAAGTATTGTGAAGAAATTGTGCTATATCCAGTCTTTACGACCAGTAATAGTAATTCACTTTTCATGCAAACTTGGTTCTTTAGGAGAACTGAAATATAAAACAACAAATTCGAACTGACGGTATGACGGTGGGCTAATCTCTAAGCATCATTGGGCTCTAAAAATTCGATTTCTACATCCCAAGCAAATTGACACGCATTAACCAGCGTAAACTGAAGTGTAACAAACTGCTGTCCGATACCACCGGCAACCGTGGTCACCCTCGAACGTCCACCATGAAGTGTCAAATTTATGCCTAAGATTTCTTGATATTCGCTACCATTCCACGTCCACTGCATAGTTTTAGTACCGGCGACTCTAGTACTGGGAAAACAAATTATAAACATCATCACAAAACACATTAACACAACTATTAAAAGCAAAATTAATATGCTGGATATTGGTTAATTCATTATTAAAATGCGCGTGTGTCTTGTATTCTCTCCTTCCAGAAACAGAATAAACGGACGACAATAATTGAAATTGCGATTTATTAATCCATTAAGTCCGTTTTTGAAAACATCGTCCGTCTGATCGTGACTGTGATTATTATATACGATCAATTTTGCATTCTACATACTGGAAAATGTTCTTAATGAAAATCGCTTACAAAATCCACTTTATTCTAGGCACTCTGCGATGGGAGTCAGGGAGGATTTTTTACATACAAATATCATTATGGGGATCGAATCAAAGATCTTAATAAGTATATTCCATTAATACCTATAAATAATTTATTTACATAATTGCTGAATAAATAAAAAAATAATAATTAAAAACACGCCTGCCTATATCGACTGAACAAAATTTTGAGAATTTACGTGGTTATTTAATAATTAACTCAATACACGAATATAATACCTACTGTGCCGCTGAAGGTTACAGCAGGTTTTCATAATTCTAAAGTTAAACAACAGGGGCAGTTATTTAAGCAAATGACGAAAAATTATTTACTTGTAATATCCCACGTCAAAATTATGATGAGAACCATCGTCTTCCACACACGCATCTTCTATGGATTGATCCAGCAATACAGCAGGGGTAGCGACACCTGCAGCCGTCACTGCCAGGATTACAAGCAAGGTAGACAGTTTCATCTGAAAGCAATGCAGTTTCGTTAAATACAGTACAACCCGAGTAGCAGGTAATGTTCCCGCTACTGAACACAGACTTTGCTTATAGACGGAATTAATTAAGGAGTACTATAATAATATAGTGAAACTTCATATTGTCACTCAATATTCCAAGCGATATTGTAGCTGACTTTAATTTCTTTTTTTTCAAATCAAATAATTTTCTTATTAAATAAAATAGTGTTTTATCCATATCTGATTAACATCTTATATACTCGAGGGGAGGTATTACTATTCAGTTGATTATTTGATCTAACTCTATTACCCGGTTCAACGTTCGGTAAGACGTATAATTCGGAATACTTGGTGATAAATAGATATGAAATGTACGCATTGAAATAATACTCTACGACGACTGTATAGGAATATAAAGGTTAAAAAGGTAATAATACGATATAACTTTTTAAATGAAAAATACTTAAAACTCCACCAGCCCCAGGCATTTCGGCATTTGTTAATGCTAAATTGAATAAGTGAAATAATATATCTATACATAGAGCGTAGCTCGGTGGCGTAGTGGATAAGCGTCGCGATCCGCGATCGTTCATGTAAAGCAACTTTCGCAAAGGTCAGTAGCGGGATGGGTGACCTAAAAATATTTCGCCTGGCTTCGGAAACCACATTCAGCCTTTGGTCACGGCTGCGTTTGCGGTCGGTAATACGATCCGATCCATATTGGGACAGCGTGGAGGGTCATGACCCATCCCCCTTTACCAGAATAAGGAAGGTCTGAGCTCCTTCAGTGGGGACGTAAAAGGGCTGATGATTATGATGATGATGAATACGATATCACTACTTACCTTTAAAAGAGGTTGGTGTTCCTGAACGTAACTTCGGTTAATTATTTTTATAATGTAATTAAATAAGATATTTCATCGCCTTTTATATGAAATTAATCAGGAAGAAGATATGATTATACGTAATACACTGATTTGTGTGTTATGTATATACATACAACATTAGGTAATCTGACTTAGATAGGAGTAGGATTTTAATTTTATCACAATTAATATTTTGATACCTATTTACTGATTTTATTTAATGTATCTAGCGTTTGATGTTTTATATCCACTCCTGTAGGGATCCATCGTGAAATATAAATACCTACCTACATAGATACTTATTACAATAACTATCCTCAACGAAAAATTCTTAAAAAATCCACTTTGTCCCTGGCACTCTACATTGGGACTCGAACCCATGACCTTCCGCAATCCGGGCGACTGCTCTAACCACTGAGCTACACCGGGACCAAACTGGACTGACGAATTTTTCAAGCACTTGTTACTTAATCGCCACTACATTTAAGCATTTTACATTAAGAATATTTTTCAGATTAGCATTGAAAATGCATAATTGATCAACAAATCATATAATAATTACAATAACTACTTAATGTGTTTGAATATCAACAATAGTATTGAAGACACGCACACAGTTGGATAGTAAAAATACAAATTCGAAAAAGTATAAAAATCTATTTATACAAGCCGATGTCTCTCGTCCACAAATCGATTGGAGTTACAAATTAAAATAACAAAAAATATAATAAATATATTTATAGTATCTGGTAATGAAGGAGAGACGATGCCTAGGTGGAAAGATAATTTTGATTCAGTCCGTCAGTCGGATAAATGATAATTTTACGTGTATATTGTTTTTCTACTTCACTTTAATAAGAAATTGCATTAAAGTTGAAGAGAAGAAGTTGAGAGCCCCGCAACGTCATAAATATGTAGAAAATATACGCAGGCCGTGATTTATTGATTAAACCAAATATTATACAATATGTTGAAAACACAGCAGTATCAGCCTCATTATATCACTAACCTGACTCACATTCCTTGAATTTATTTTATTGTTTTCTACTTTAAATATGAAGTTATGAAGATGAAGCGCACATCCCTGACCCTCATGATTCTAAGATTAATTCTATCGATTATTGATATTAATCTTCATTAGTGGAAATTATGAAAATGCGAATTGATATTGCAGTAATTATAATATTGATGTAGATTACGGGATTAGAGGCGTATGTGTATAAGTGTTGTGACGCGTTGTGGGGACGTCAAAGAACGTGTTAGGTATTATGTAGCTGCTTCATATTCAACTGATTCCCTCTTTCCTTATAAAGAAATTCGTGATGTACATTTGCTTTTAAATTCTTTGTTTTTTTTTTGACAATGGTTACTTACATTACCTTGTTCCATTTAAAGCTGTCGCTTAATTGCAGTTTCTCTAATTTGTACAATTTTTTATTTAATTAGAACGCATGTATCTAAATAAACAACAATATAATTTAAAAAAAAATATAGTAAAAAGCTTAAAAACACATTAGCAAAACTGACTTAATTGTCCACAAATAATGCAAAAACGAGATAGCTTATTTTGGTGGTTTACTTCATACATTCAAAATAGATTTCTTCACTCATTTCCGAAGTAGTGAATAGACATTTATTTATCGGTTTCTTACAAGCATTATATCATTTATGTTTGAGCTTAAACCAAGTTTATTTAGGTATCTAATAATGTACCTCTTGCTATTGCAAATTATTGTTAAAATGAATATGAAAATACAAAGTTAAGAGTTAAATATAAACTATATACATTTTAACGTCGGTATACTATTAGTATGTGACTATGTGGATATATGTATGAATTAGAAACTTATGCATCTATTCTCACTTTTCCAAAAGTACTATTTTCATAGATACCTATCTAGTTATACTTCATATACATGAATGATAAATTATTTAGGTACATACCTTTTATTTTCACAATGCATATATTTTATACTACAATTAATTTACTAAAGAAAATATGTATGCGTATGTATGATTATTTGTTATATAAACATACAACAATTTATTTAAAGAAATATTTTAAAACTAAAACGTCAATAAACCGGAGTGAAATTGTACTTCTATTTGAGGGACTATTTCATGCAGAAACAATATATTAATTAGAATAATTAACTTCATGTTTATTAAATCTTAGAATATATAATATAAATACATGTTTTACTTTCTATCTATCCGTCTATCAATGGTGTAAAATTTATATTATAGTGTCTTGTTATAAAAAGAAAATAGAAATACGATTAAGACTGTGTTAGACTATTCTCTAATTTTCATTTTGTATTCCCACCCTTCCTCTTATCGTATTATAATAACACTTATAGAACATAACAAATGCAAAAAAAAAACTTATTAACAATATTACTAATTATAAATCAATTGTATAATATATATAATGTAAAACAATTGATAAAATAATAATAATGATATTGATTCATTATTATTACTGTTATATATTATACTTATCTACAAAATAATGTATAAATAATAATAAAATGTTGTATAAGCCGTTTATGCATGTATTTAGTTTAATTATTAACACAAATAAAATGCTTATAAAATAAAGTATTTATGGTTATGTGAATGATATTTATGACATACATATTTGTTATTTTCAATAAAAGATGGAGCTGTACATTTAGAATATCGCGGTGTTATGTCTTGTTTAAAAAGGTATATATACTGGGTGGAACAGAACGACCGACACTCCCGAGGTTCCTGGAAAGTACTATTTGTCTTTAATATAATGTAAAAAAATTATAAATCTTGGTTAAATAGTTTTAGTGATATTAAATTACAAAGTTTTTGAAAATATACCTATAACTTAACAATTATAATTACATTAAATGCAATTTAGTCACAATAAAATATTATATATGTTAAACATGCTTTCAATATCAATCAGCAATAGGAAGGAACTTCTAAGTTTTGGTAAGTTTTTTATTTTCTTATAATATCTTTTTTCATTACTATAATTCCTGACTTGACACAATTTTAACACTTTATTCTTAAATAAAGATTAAATAAAGAATAAAGTGTTAAAATTGTGTCAAGTCAGGAATTATAGTAATGAAAAAAGATATTATAAGAAAATAAAAAACTTACCAAAACTTAGAAGTTCCTTCCTATTGCTGATTGATATTGAAAGCATGTTTAACATATATAATATTTTATTGTGACTAAATTGCATTTAATGTAATTATAATTGTTAAGTTATAGGTATATTGTGTTATGGTGGGCGATGTCATATGATGTTATTTTTAGTAAGGACAAAGCTTAGTTTGTCCTTGGTGGGCGATTATGTATAAGCCGTTTATGCATGTATTTAGTTTAATTATTAACACAAATAAAATGCTTATAAAATAATGTATTTATGGTTATGTGAATGATATTTATGACATACATATTTGTTATTTTCAATAAAAGATGGAGCTGTACATTTAGAATATCGCGGTGTTATGTTTTGTTTAAAAAGGTATATATATATTGTCAATTTCCTTGTAAGTGAGGCTTTTTTGTTTTTGGAATATAAAACTGTGGTCGGTTTATGACGCGGTTTTATTTACCCTCAGTACCTCCTAGGACGCAAGAACATCGGCTTGTTCAAATGTAATATAAATATTAATTATTGCACTTAACATAATTACTTACCTATCCTATGCTATCTTTCTCTACGTATATTCATAATCACCACCTACTTAATACCTACACCACAATACCTTCACCATTATACTTTATACCATAGTTTATTTTAAGATTCAAATTTAAGTTATGAGAGATAACTTAAATTTGAATCTTAAAATAAACTATGGTATAATTATATTGCAACATATTATTTAATATTTAAAAAGAATAATAATAAAATAGGCCTTAACTGTAACAATGATGACTAACACTAGTGATTGTGGAACTCCACCATTGAAAAACGACAGACCACGTGTGAGAAAAAGATGAAACGAATGCGATTTACTGTGGCGGACATTAGCGCTCTATCACTTCGCATCGATATTTGCATGAACATGCAGTGTTTACTACGCCCCGCCCACACACTTACTACTACTACCAATAACAATCCACTGCCCCTCAGTGCCGTGTGCAAGGATGCGTACTTGAATGAACACTTTTTTGTTTGTTTGTTTTTAGTTGCAATTTGCATTTCGCCCATTGTCAACGCATCTAATTGTGATATTATATTGTAAATCTTTCGACTGTGTATGCTACCCGGACTCCGATTCTTGTTCCCACGAAACCTCGGCTTTGTTTATTTGACTTCGATTCTTGCCACTTCGGAACCTCTGCTTTAAACTGGACTATCTTGTGTTGTGTTATTGTCTAATTCAAAAATAATGGCTCGCAATTTAACAAGAGAAGAGAGGAATCAAATATTAGTTTTAAGCGGACAAGGAAGAAATATTTCGAAGATTTCGAGAGAATTACATGTTTCGGTAAGTCATTAAAACATAAAGTTTTATGTATAATAATAATAATAATAATAATAATAATAATCATTTATTCTCTCAACACAAAATTATGTACACACATATGAGTCTTAAGATTCTTAAAAACATTTTGTATCTTAATTTTGTGAGAGACTGGAGCCCGAAATTGGTTTCAGTAGAAACCTGTGTGTCAGGTCACCAGGATCTCCCCACAGATAAAATATAACATAAATGAAGAACCAAAACGAAAGAGAATGCAGTTAAAATGTCGCCATTTTATGAGGAGATATCTATATTTGAGTCTATACATATATGTGTGAACGCGTACGTGTGTGTGTGTGTGTGTGTGTGTGTGTGTGTGTGTGTGTGTGTGTAAGTTAACACTGTGGAGACTGAATTTATTACTTGTGTATATAAAATTATTTAAGATGGTAAGTTGTGACCTTATATTGTTTACTTTTTTTATTTTTTTTATTTTTTATTTCCAACCAAACAACCCCAATCCAAACATTTACTTAAGTGGGATAAGAAGGTTTTCAGTAGCTTGATAGTCAAGGGTTTTTAGGTATTTAGTCACAGTTGATTTGCAAGCGTATTTCGGAAGGTGGTAAATATTGAGGATTTTATTTAGTTTGTTATATAAATATGAGCCAAGAAAGCAGAAATAATGATGCGAGGCCGCAGTTTTTAATGATTTGCTGGGGCATACGTTGCTCTTTCTCCGTTTATTTCTGAGCAACATGGGATCATAGTGTAATTGTGAATGTTTCTTTTTTATTATAGATAGTATAAATATTTGCCTGACTGTCAATACATCCCATTCCCTAAAAAGATCCACTGTGGGATAACGAAAAGGTAAAGATGCGGCCACTTTTAGTACAACACGTTGTGCCCTCTCCACCTCGAGTATGTGAGTTTTTGAAACACCACCCCATGCCGATATGCAATACTCCAGCAAAGATTGGCAAAGTGAAAAATACACCATTTTAATTATGTGCCGGTCGGCAACATGTTTAAGTGCCTTAAAAATGTAAATTAATTTACGTATTCTGGTTACAAGAGATTCAATATGGAATTTGAAAGACAGTAGCTGATCTATTATTACACCGAGGTACTTTATGTTATCTGTTCTTTGTAGGACAGGACAGCAACATTGTGGTGGATTATTACTACATTTATAGATGTGTGCATATATATGTTGTGTCAATGGAGGAAGTTGATTGGATTTTAATGAAAACGCAATGTATTTAGTTTTTGAGATATTTAAGGATAGCAGATTCTGTTTCAGCCAATCATCCACTCTGTTGAAACCTCTCTGGGCAGTGTTAAAAGTCTCTTTCCACGAGTCACCACTGAAGAATAACGCAGTATCGTCGGCAAACGTGAATATTCTACCCCCACAAAGCTGTAACTGGCATAGGTCATTAATATAAACCAAAAATAACGTTGGGCCAATTATACTGCCCTGGGGGATGCCAAATGTGACGTCAGCTTCGTCACTAATCCAGTGCTCTATTTTTACTCTTTGGGTCCTATTGGTTAGATAATCACATAGAAGCTTTAATGGAAGGCCTCTAACTCCAATCCTCTCCAACTTCATCAGGAGGCGAGGGATCGAAACCGTGTCGAACGCTTTTGCTAGATCAAGAAAGATAGTTAGACACTTTCTTCTGTCATCCATTGTTGATATAATAGAATATACGAGGTCATGTACAGCATCGTCTGTGGACTTTCCTTGACGGAAGCCGTATTGAGAAGATGAGAGAAGGTTTTTTGATTCTAAGAATTTGATCAATCTGTTATTTATTATACGTTCTAGGATCTTGGAAAGTGCTGGTAGAATAGATATGGGCCTGTAATTATCAACACAGCTTCGGTCACCTCTCTTATGTATTGGCTTTATCAATGCTCTTTTAAAGGCTATAGGAAAGGTTCCGGTAGAAAAAGCCAGATTGCATATATGTGTCATGGGAGTGGCCAATAATTGTAAATATCTTTTAATTATTCTGCCAGATATCTGGTCAATTCCCACTGCACAGTTATCTCTAAGTCCGGCAAGAAGCTGCCAGATCTCGTCCTCATCCACCGGTAACAATGCAAACGAATCAACTGGTGGAAACGGTAAATGGAAGAGAGAAGATAAATCTTGGTTTCGGTATTGAGATGGTATTTTTTCCGCTAAATTTCTTCCGACAGTTGCAAAGAAACAGTTGACTTCGTTAACACTGAGGTTTGGCGAATCTGAAGAAATGAGAGATGATGCATTGTCCCCAGTTTGATTAGAACCGCTTATGTTCTTAACAACCTCCCAGAGTCTTTTTTTGTTGTTTCTAGCAGTTTCAATCTGTAGCCTCTCATAACTCCTCTTAGCTTTCTTCAAAACAGTTGTGCAGTAAATTCTATAGCGTTTATATGTAGTTTTAATAACATCATTGTTTGGATCCTTTTTTAATTTCTTATGTAAGTTATCCCTATTACGCATACAACGAAGCAGTCCACTCGTAATCCATGGCTTTCTTATGACTTTACGGTTAGAGACTCTTACCGGGGTTGAGCTATCTTTTATGGCCTTAGATGGGTATTCCACTAGCATATTGGCTACTAAGTCGGCTGATTCACAGTTAAGGATGGAAGAAAAGTTAATGTTCAATATGGTTTTGTCTAAATGTTCAAAATTAAGTCGTTCGACTATCTTATGAGCAGAATATAATTTGTTATTTAAGTTAAGACTGATAGCTACACTGTCATGATCGGTAACAGATGATTCAAGTATAACACATGTTGCTTTTAATCTGGATTTTAATATAATGTGGTCAAGACATGTACGTCCATGTGTAGGTTCAGTGTGACCCGGTAGCATACCATGGCTGGCCAAGATGTTTAAGTATTCATTGCGATACTTATCTTTACTGTTTGGGCGTATATCAATATTGATATCACCACAAAGGATAATATTCTTAAAGTTAGATAAGTTTGTGAGGACCAAATTTAATGAATTTAAAAAGTTATTCAAGTTAGTATTACCGGGGGGTCTATATATTCCTAAAATACAAATTTCTAAATTTAATTTTAATAAAATACAGTTTGCATCTGCTATTAAGGGTTCTTCGATAGTTCCTTTGAAACATGGTTTGTGATATATCACCACTCCTTCATTTTGGGTTTTATGACTCGTGGAGACATTATATGTATAATTTTCTAGATCTGGTATATACTTTGCAGTTGCGAGCCAGCATTCGGTCAGTATAATAACATCCCAAATAACATTTGATCTTTCTAATAGAGTTGTGAAGTTGGCCATATTACAATTAATACTGCGAACATTTTGTGTAATAACATTTAAGGTGCGGTTACTAGTATCTATTTTGTTTTTTAAATCATTCACCCCACAGGTGATCACTCGAGCTATTGAGAAGGCGTTCAGATCCCGACCCATAGATTCAATATTTTGCATACTTTAGCTTGAAGTAATTATATATAATTTGGTATGTCACGCTAAAAACGTGACAGTTAAAAAGATTTATTGCATATGAATCTGGATCTGGGGTCTCTGCATTTCGAAGTAGTGTAAAAATGTGTGTATAAATGTATGTAAATATATTAGTCGTTTAAAAGATTTTGTAAAAGTAATTTGAATTAAGTATATAAACAACTGTGAAAATGTGTGTATAAATGTATGTAAATATATTAATCGTATAAAAAATTTTGTAAAAATATTTTCGATTTAGTGTATAAACAATTGTGAATATAATGCTCAAAATATATGTATACATTAAAATGATGGTTTCTATAGAAATATGTTTATAAAAATATAACAAACATGTAGATAAAGTTTTGTTAACTATGGCGCTGCATTTTATCGAAAAACATGCGTAAAAAGAACAAAAATAATGTTTAACATACCCAAGCAAAAATAAAATATATCTAGTCGAAAAAAACGGATTAATAAAGTAACTAAAATAATACAAAGATAAAAAACATAAAAAGGAATTCACTTTAAATAGTCACAAAGCAAGCTTATATAAGTCAGCTTCTTCACGGACACGCACAGCAGGTGAGTTTATCTCCTTCTTTACATACACCTTCCCAAATGAAGTCCAGGCGGCAGCTAATATTCTATTTCGCGCATAACCTCTTGCTATATAGAACAAATGTTTCGATTTGCTTGAAAGGTACTCAGATATATATATAGAATGTGGTTCACCCGGCAGTTTGATATGTTGCGTATTCAATAAAGGTGCCTTAATCTCACGATTAGTTTTATTAAATAATTTTAATTGAGATAATAGGCTTTGTTTGCGGCTGACAGTGGTAAAATCGACAATTAAATTCTCTGACTTGGTGCGATATATATCTTTAAATTCAATTTCGCGAATAGAATTTTCGATACCCAGCGACGAACTGATATTATTTATAATATTCATGAGAATATCCTTGGATTCATCCTTTTGTTTAGGTATGTTACGGATCTCCAATTTGGTACAGTGGGAGTTTGATTCAAGAATATCAATTTTATTTTCAAGCACAGTTATTCGATTTTTATAATCAGAATTGTCCTGTTCTAGCTCTTTAATTTTTAATAGTAATTGCTCATGATTATTGTTCATGATCTCGACTGATTTTTGTATATCTTTGTTCTGGGATAATATAGCAAGAAGAGTATTGTTCAATCCTTCAAACTTACTATCTTGTTGACATTTAATCTCGGCAAACATATTTTTAATTTCAGTGATATTTGATGATGACATATCTGAAAACTGTTCATATGTACGCTTATGCCGCTTCGTGGTACTGGGATATGTTTCCTTCAAAGTAGAATTATTAGATATATTTAACGCAGAATTCGAACTATAGTGAGTAATATTAGACTTGGATAACTGAGAAATCGGCTCGGGGCCCGTCGGCGAACGTTGCAGCGGCATGAGTATGGATTTGTAGGCCTAAATGACCCGTCGGCTATCGCTCAGAATATTTGGGCCTGAGGGTGGGGCCTGCGTGGACGCACCTCCGGTGATAAGAGGGCGTTACTGATAGCTACACGGAGGGGATCAATACGGGCTGAGTGGTAAATCGACAAAGCACCTATTGTTATTATTGAACACACGTAGACTACCCGTCTTCCTCGAGTGATTGTAGTCTCAGTCGCACTATGCCTCCATCACCTCCTTTCAGTTATAATCTCTTAGTATTCTTTACCAATAATTATTCTTATCCAATATGCAAGAGAATATAAATGAGCTGTACCTTATTGTGGGTGGTTCAGGCGTTTGTACCAGGGTAGCAGAGAGACGAAAGAGATTGTGAATGGTTCCTCTTGAACTTGAATATCTTCTCATAAATTATGCACTCCTAATTTTTAACGGAATTAATTTCAATACTTTCGATTTATTTCTCAATATAACATTTATACGTGGGGACAGTAACGTGTACACCAGACGGCGGTCCGAGGGGAGAGGATGTATGTTTTATATTAATGATATTATGTAAATAGAAAAACATTCCCATCTTTCGATTGTGCCTTAGACTTAGGTTATAATGTTTTTGACTTTTGTTAGATTATCTTACAATCAAAACAAAGCAGTTATAATTATTTTCACAAAATACTCATATTTATATAGAGCGCATTATTTTGAAAAAAGCAATGCAAATTATTTTTATGCAGTTAATGTAGTATGTAACAATTTCACCAATTGCGTCGTAAGAGTTATAAGATGTATACCGTGACTTCAATTGAACGAATTTTGTCCTTAAAGAAAAAAAATCATGCATGACATGATTTTATTTCATTTAATTAAAATACAACAACTTTAATTTAATTTTGCAGAGAGAGACTGTTCGCCGCTGGATACAGCGAGATGCTGCAGAGGGGTCAATTGAAGATCGGCCCCGAGCACATCCACCGTCTATATTACCTCCTGAGCGAGTATCTGATATGATAAACATATATCAAGAGTTTCCGTTCACTAAAACGTCCCATTTCGCGTCTGAATATGACTGCAGCGTGAGGACCATAAGAAGGGGACTCCATAAAGCTGGTATACACCATAGGAAACCCGCAAAAAAAAATATTTAACACTGCGCAGAAAGAGGCCCGTGTTAGGTTCGCACGTGATTATCGCGATTTTAATTTTGAAAATGCCATATTTTCTGACGAAAAATGTTTTAAGTCCAGCGAACATGGTCGTCAGAATTTATGGCGTGTGGACTGTACGCGATTTGAGCCCAGGAATGTGCGTCCCAACAACGATTCTGGTAGAATAGTTGTAAACATGTGGGGCTGGATGAGTGCTGACGGGCCAGGTGAACTGGCATATATCGACGGGAGAGCCACTGGACAATCATACAAGGAATTGCTGAAGGAAGTTATGTTGCCTTCAGTACGCACGGTGTATCCGAGGGATGAACTTCCAAACTTTGTTTTTTTTTTTTCAAGATAATTGTCCCATACACCGTGCGCATGTAGTACAAGAGCGGCTTAGCCAGCAAACGGAAATAAGGAGTATGCCTTGGCCTTCTCGGTCTCCCGATCTTAACCCAATTGAGCAGTTATGGGCGATTATGATGCAAAGATGGGATTTTAATAATGAACGCACTAAATCAGCACTCACCACGCACTTCAATCACCAAATCACCAATCACGCAATCACCAAATGTAAAAATAATTAGAAATGGAAAAGTAGACACTATACATAAAAATAGAACTAAGTTATATCATAAGCCATAATAACAATAAATTTAGCATAACTTAAGTATTACTTACATTTTTCTCTGAAATGTATACCACTTAACACTAATGTATACTCAATCATATATAATTTGATCATATATTCTTGTATAACCAATCATGTATAATGGGAAATTATGACAACTGTAGTCGTTTAAAAAAAATAAAAATCAAATTGTAACTTTGTTTATTTTTTTTTTCTCTGCCATGAGAGATGTGAGTGTAAAATATTGTCTAATGTACACGTCATACATACACTTATACAGGTATAATTTAAAACCACTGCGAAGATTTTGTGAAAATAAACTTTAAGTAATTTAAACAAACACGTATTTTTTATTTTGATATGTTCTAATACTAAAAAATAAAGTTATCGCTTATCAAAGATCGAGATTTTAAAACTTAATTTATGGACACTGCGCGCCGTGCATCAGCTGAGTGCTCTCGCTCGACGCCGGAGGTATGTACTCTTAGGTACCTATCTACACGGGTCACTGACCGCTCATTTTGTTAGATTCGAACTAAATTTTATGCCATGACCTGAGGTGATTTCTAAGAGTAATTCCAATTTTCCCTTCATACTTTTATGGTTAAGGCCATCAAAATGCAAAAAAATAAAAGAGAAACATTTTCGTTACCTAGAAAAAATATTAACGTTATGCCGAAGTTATATTGGTACTTCTGCGTTAAAACGTATTTAAAAAAATTGGAATCAACTACGTATTTACAATAATGTTGAATCAAAACAAATACCTAACTAATTAGCTAATTACTTACCATATATTTTAATATTTGTTCAAAATGAAATACACGTCTGTCCAGACACAAACGTGCACATTTCATTAAATTGTCATTTAATTTATTTAAAACACTAGTGTCACTTTTCACTTCACTAAAATCGTTATTATTTTTTATTGTTAAGTCTGCTAGACTTTGTGCCTCCTCTACATCCCGGCGTTTGACTTATTCCCATAAGAAACAGTCCCTCACGAGTGAACAATGCCTCATCCGTCCACAAGATGTTTGCATCGCGGTGATGTAGAAGCCACTCACATAAGGCTCGACGTGGTACTGGGTCTAGGTCATGGAACTGCTGAGCCGGCTGAAAGTGGTACGGATGGAGTCCGGCTGTTTTTAGCAGCTTCAATACCGCAGGCTGGCTCACACCAAAGAGACATGCCGCATCGTGGGTACTGACTCTGGGACTTCGTCTGTTAAAATGGTTCGAAGCATTAGGGACTGCGGGGTTACGGATCCCAAAGGCCCGCATACGAGGTATGCTCTTCGTCGCATACTTTCTCCGAATTACGCTTATGCAGGTTCTCACCCCTCAGAAGATAAACTCGTACCATCTCGTAAAACTCACGACGGCGGGCGCGTCGCGTGCGCGGAAACGCGAGGGCACGTCACATCGACGCGTGCGTATGAGTCTCACTGCCGCCACTGTCGCGCGCGTCGCTCGGTCCCGGCGGGGCGGTGGAGGCTGTGGCGGGGGGCTACCGGGCGCGGCGGGGATGCACGGTGGTATACGCAAGAGAAGACGTTTTCATTGAAGTTTTATTTTAAAAAATGTGTCCATATTCTACCGTTTCGATAGGGATAAAAATATTTTTTAAAAAATTAACTAATTATGGAAATGTGTTACTGATACTGAAACACCAAAAAAAATTTTTGCACTGGAAAAAATATATATATATGCAGAAAAACCTAAAAATAAGCATTCTATAGGTTTTAAAATAATAACAATAAATTTTTATTTCAGACCCAATGATCCATATTAAATTACAAATTATGAAGATCAAAGTGATCTACAAAAACAGCTAATGCATTAGCCCTAAAATATCAATTCAAAGAAGAACAATTTTAGAAAATAAAAAAAAAAACAAAAAGATCCATTGTAGCTGGTACATTAATATTTCAATTATTCATATTTTAAAAGAAATTTCCATACTGCATGAAGCCAATTTTGATATCATCTAAGTAAGATCATGATTGCATTGCTTGATTTTGAATAAATTAAAAGACCCAATCCTATTTTTCGCAATAATAGCATTATCAACACTTTATTTTTGTGTATTACTTTATTAATTTATATAGCTTTTATTCTCTTAATAAAATATTGAAGTCGATGCGAATTCAAGGGTTCGTTGCATTGTTCTGCTGTCTCTTCATGCTGTAGGTACTTCAGAAATTCTATTTCTCTCGTATATTCTCATTCTGTTCTTATACTAGTGGATTCTGAGGTAGTCCGGTCAATTTAGACCAATAAATGAGAGTGAAGTTACATAAAGTCCCAACAAGCTGAATTTCAGTGAAATTGTTCAAAACATAATTATAAACAATGTGTAGAAGTTCCCCATCATTCCCGTGTATGAAAAAAAATTATTCAAGGTCAAAGGTCAAAAAATGAGTTTTTCGCGATTTTCAGCAAAACAATAAGTTTTATCATAAAAGTACCACAGGCAAAAATTGTAGATCATAAAATTATCTATAAAAAATGTATCAATACTTTTTTTCTTACGAGCCACCGTTTCTGAGATATAACGATTCAAAAAGTTATAAAAGTTGTTTTTTTTTACCTTTGACCTTGAATAAATTTTTTTTCCATACACAGGAATGATGGGGAACTTCTAAACATTGTTTATAATTATGTTTTGAACAATTTCACTGAAATTCAGCTTGTTGCGACTTTATGTAACTTCGAATGTCTAAATTGACCGGACTAAGGATTTTGTTGCGTGAATGTTCATTACAATGTATGTTAATGTTGTTCAACGGAAATCTCTCACCGAATTCTTCGTAGGTTATTTTAATATACAATTAATTTTATAAGTAAATACTGTCACGCGGTACGTTAAGTATAATCTTTGCGCTAGACTTATATAAGCGACACAAAATAGCAATTTTTTGCTCTTCCTTAAATAACACTCTTTTATGATTTATGTATTTGGTTAAGTAAACTTAAGCTTTTTAATTCTTTATGCACAAAAAAGTACATTGGCGGACTTAATGCCTTAGGCATTCTCTCCCAGTCAACCTTAGCGTGCTGTGGGGAAACCGATGGTGGCAAGGTGCACAATGAAACTAAAGAATAAAGATTTCTTGCCAAACAAGTGGATACATAAAAACTTATAATATATGATATCTATAACAAATACATATATATCGATATGCGTACATAATCTACATATATTATATACATACATATAATAAATATACGATAAAACTATCAAATCGACGAATCCAGTTTTTTTAAAAAGAAGCCACGCAACCTTTGCTTAAAAATGAATTTACTAGTGGACATTCGGATTTCTAAGTTATGGCGGCCCAAAACAATGACGACGCTTTTCGAGAAAAAACAGTTAATGCTCGTGCGTTTTGATTGGTTCGGCTTTGGCGGTACACTACTAGGGGCCTAGACACCGAGCTGACGCTATACGTGCAATATGCTATGTTACATCTTGTGACGGAACACACCGCGATATAAACATATATAATAAATATATCACCGTTACTTTAAATAATAAATAAATAAAAAAAAAAGACATCACTGAAAAATGCAAATAAATAATGACAATACTTATGGCTGTAATCATATCGCTTTATTTATTTCTTCAAACAATAGTCTAGAAATGATAGTCTCGCCATCTCTCGGACTAGATGCAAAATTCATTGTATTATCCATATATATTGTACCTAGTAACTTCATACAGAGAAGCTAGTTTGCAAGGTCGCACTAGATGGCGCTCATTTGACAAAAAAAAGAAAGAATACAATTCAACGAATAGATTTGGTTAGTTAGCGGAAATTGTATTTGAATATATTGTATTAATAAAGTTAGTAATTATTCGTTAATACCGTAGGTGTTGTCCGCCATTTGAATGTATGGTTCGGTGAGATACCAGTATCAATGACGCCTATCCTATACTGGGTCAGGATGCTGATCATCTGCGCGGTGTATGGCCTTCGGGCCGATCCCGCGCATCGCCTACCATGAGAAGGACATCGCTGAGTTTTAGTGGGTAAACTCCTGTTTCTTGTCTAGCCCCTTCAGGGGTGGGGCCGCAGGAGGAGTCCCAAATCACCCGTGGAGCCCGCGCAGGGTGAAGCGGGTATGCATAACGCATTTGTCAGCGTCTAAAAAAAAAAAGTATGGTGATCACCACCAGTATCGGAAGTGTGAGAGATAGCTCGGTTGATTACTTGTGCCATCAGTTCAGTGGAGGGCAAATAAGCCTGTAATATTGAAAAATAATTATAGGGCTTCGATTTATTGTGTCGTTCTGATGTGGTATCTAATGTTCCTAGATGTATGTTCCATATTGGTGAGGTCCTGTGCGATATCGTGTTAGTTGTCTCCTTATCCCGTACTGGAGTGGTCGAAATGGCGCATTCCCCGTGGTACCGGTGGACGATAACTAATGCTATGTCAAACTATCTTTATGGAGGATATCAGTCTGGGTATATTAACGAATCACATAGGGTTTTCCTTTGCTCTTTTGCAGAGCAATTCTTTTTTTTGGTGAAGGTGTGGTGGGCCCTGGGCTTTGAGCGTGGATGGGGCTCGAAAGCACTTTAAACATCAGCAATGCTGTATTTATTTTCTTTTCTTTATATATTTTCTGGCACTGTTGTTGTTCACTTACCTTATTTCCTTTCCTACCTAACAGATTCATTCTATAACTTTCTTTTAATTATTTAAGCTTAATCCAGTAAACAAACATTTCTTATATTTTATTTATTTACCAAAGAAGAAACATTTACTTTTATTATTTTATACACAACTATATTTTATCACCGTTTTAGGGTTATTTTAATTTATTAGTTTAAGATCTAATCTCCTCCATGCCCTCAATAACATATACTCTAACCACTCACAGTCACCTTCATACAAAGAATCTATGGTTACTACAAATATAATACACAACGAAGAGTCCTACCACTAGACGATCACAACTTTATAATTATGGCCAAATATTTAGTTATAATTTATTTTATTAAAGATTTATTTTACTTAAATTCTTTATAGGCAGTAAACTATTTATTTATTTTTATATTAGTGTATAAGGGGGGGTGTCGTTACTATCTCTAAGATGGGCACGCTGATTACGTCTCGTTTTCTCTTACAACTATTGTATTGTCTATAAGCGCAGCCTTATGATTTCACTTTTCAATGCAATAATTAGTCTAGTTCGTTTTCTGTCAGACTCTTGCTTCGACCTATGTATATAAAAACTGTTTAACTACAAATATGCAGTTGCAATATGAAAAATGTAATAAATCATGTCCCACCAAATCGCACTACAAAGGAAAACCCGATTATCGGTCAGTTGCACAAACGTCCAGTTTATCGGTCAGTTGCTTGTATCAATTTGACTCGCCACGGAACCGTCAATTTTACGCAAATCTAATGTAACAAAATAAATTCATAATAATAAAAATGGTCACAGTTTATTATTACGAATTTGTAACGAGTAGCTCGGGGGCATAGTGGATAAGCACCACAGCTCGCGATCGTTGTTGATACGCAACTTTCACAAGGGTTGGTCACGAGACGGGTGATCAAAAACCTATTGTCTCGAGCTACTCGGTGCTTCAGAAGGCACGTTAAGCCGTTAGCACAATGAGGATGACTTTCCAATCCGCATTGTCATGGCCCATCCTCCTTAACTATCCATAAGGAAGGCCTAAGCTCCTGCAGCGGGGACGAAAAAAAGCTGTCGATGATGATGAAACATGCTCACAAAGGCAACACCGCGTAATAATGTTGCGCAAATAATTACAAATTTTTGGAATTTTCAAAGGCTTTTATTTAATATGTCACTATTATCTGAAGCGGAATGTAATAAGATCCACTTGCCAGCCAAAGGTACATGAATTATACAGCGTGAACCTTAGTGTTAGATGATTTTGTCCTATGCCCCCGTCGATTTCCTTCACCGATGAACGTCCATGAAGAGCCTTTAACTTCATCGATAAGATGGACTCATTCGCATGCGGAGCTTTCCACGTCCAATCTCTACTAGAGGTCCCAGTAACTTTAAAACTGTCAACATAAATTTTAAATTCATGAGTACAAGATAAAAAAAATTAAAAGCTAAAACAAAATTTCTACAATTTCTTAGTGAATTTCTGAATCTCCCTATTGTTGTCAATTCAATGGAATGTAGTATAGGGTGTCACAGTAAGAGAATCAACTCGGAGATTTGACATCTGTTACATATATTAACTCCGATTATTAAACATGGAACACTTTTAAAAAACAACGCGTTATATTTGTGAAATCTCATTACAAAAAAGTTTCTAGAACAAATAATCACACTAAATTCTGATGTCGACTGGCCGCCCAGATCGTGCAATTTAACGCTATGCAATTTTTCTGTAAGGTTTTGTGGAATCTCGTGTTTGAGCGAATAAATCAGATACATTCCCTGAGCCCACATCGGAAATCCAATGTGTCACCGAGATACAACCAGATTTCAGTGTAAAAGTCATAAAAATAATAATGACCTGTCATCAGCGCCATGGGAGCTATTTGCCGGATATTTAATTCCTTACCTAATCTCTCTCACAACACTCTCATAAAATACGTGTTTTTATTTTAAAATGAAAAGGTGCTCTCTTACTGAGGCACCCCTTAGAACCTTAGTAATATTGAAAGAAACAATTTGTCACTAGTGATTATGAAGGTCCTCCTACAAATTTCTTCAACCGGACTGATATGAACGATGTAATGTAATGTACCCAATACCTCAATGTTATTACTTATCTGACCAATGTTATATTCACGAATACTTGTTATTTATTGATCCATGATTAAAGTTTAATGTCGATTTATGAACATTCTAGAAATATACCCGTAATGCCACTTTGTAGTATTGATAATTTCAACGGGTGTTTGTGGAACTGGGTATATAAAAAATGCATTGCTCGGATCCATAATGATCCCAAAGCCAGTTAATACTTTTTTTACTTACGAGTAAGTTGGTATTGGCTCTGGATGCCTACACGCATCGATTATAGTGGTATTAAATGTGGAGTGATCCTCCACCACAGCAGGTGCAGCAATAGCTCCAGCCATCAGTGCCAAGATCACAAACAAAGTAAAGAGTTTCATCTGAAATTAATGTAGTTTCTATAAACACACTATTAAAGTATATATAAAAAATGAGGACCTAGTTCGGTTACCAGCAGCATTTAAATAATTAAAATCACCTAATCCTATGCAGTGGACTCGCCTATCATGATATGTATTTTGTCTGTACTTATAAATGTAAACACAGCAGCAAATTAAGTTACTACAAAAATAAGAAAATGCAATTGATATTGATTTTTATTAGCAACGTATTAATATAAAATTAAGAGAAGAAATTTGTCAAGTTTGTATAATCTGATTTTCTGTCGACCACACTTCTCGCTACGTGAATTTGCAAATCCCAAAACTGCACTACGAAAAAAAAAATTTTTGATTAACATTAGATACATTGTACGGATTCGCTTGTATCATAGATAGCTTTCCAGTCCTGGTAATGTTATACAGTAAATCAAAATAATTATTTACCTTTAAACCGGATGTGCGCTTCTGGACGTTATTGCAAGAATGCTATTAAATAAGCCATTTGATCGCCTTTTATATGACAATATTAAGCAGCAAGATTAGATTAATATAATTATGACACTCATATTTGATTTACAATACGCAATTTGATTTAAATCTTCAACTGCGATGAGATAGGTACGGGAAATAAAAATGTTTTGAAATATTTTTGATGCCAGTATTTCTGTGTCGTGGGACCTTCAAAACTTTAAATTTTTTGTTTAACTTAGCCCACACCCCACCGAAATTGACAAAAATTTAAAAACTATACGGGAAAATATGACCTTATTTACTGGCGACAAATCCAGTCGATATATCGACACGTCCTACGCATAACTCACTAACCGGAAATGACAATTTTTACAGCACAGCCAATTAGAACTTGAAATTGTTATCCTTTTAAAAATTGACACAGGATATTTACTGGGAAACAAATCAAGTTTAACTCCGTAATCGCGATGTAATTTTTTTGTCAATATGTCATTTATGCAGCTTTACTCGGGAAGGTGTACACATACAACGAGACTTAGTGGGCTCATAAAATGTTATGCATTGAAATTGTTACGCTTTCTTTTTTGCTAAGTGACACATGAACAATTGAAACCGTAATGAGGTCCCTATTAAAAATATAAAAAGTTGTGTTTGAAAGACTAAACGACTGTTCAACAAGATGTAGCCAATTCTGGCACCTTATAGAACTATTTTCAAATATGATGGGCTTGAATAGCTTGTTTTGTAGGCTTCACTTCTTGCATATAATTTTTAATATTATAGTATCAATAAAACTTAGGAATATCATTAAATCGTTTGTTTTATTAGTTGTGACACTCACTGACGCGAAATGTAATGGATTACATCATCGTCATTGACATGGCTTTTTCATCTTTGACATCAAACCATCGTCAATACTAACTTTTAGGTAGGTACCTACTCCTTCTTAGTGAGCGTATTATGAAAGTTCATGTAAGTCAAACTCGAATCATTAATTCAGTCTATGCTATTAGAGACACTTGTGAATGTAGATGTACCACCTATGCCACCTGTGCCACCAGCAGTGTTATTCTGATAAAAAACAACTCCAAACTTTTCGTCGAAGGTAGCGTTGTCATGAAATAGAGATTCAATCAAATTAAACCCACTTCAAAAGGTATTTGTTAAAGGTTTTAAATTAATTGAAACTGTATAACGTGAAAGCGCTGAGCTTTACGGCGAGTTCGGGGCAGTTTTTTAATAGTTCGCTTATTTGCGGTAAGAGAAAGGTCTTCCTAAACTTTCAGAAAAAAAATTTGAGTGGTTCCAAAGAAACTAAGTTATAAGAATCTTTGTCCTGACATGACTGCATATATGCATTGCTAATTTAATAAAATATTGCACAAATTAATGGAACTGCAATTTAGCGACAGCTTAAAATTAAACACGATAATCGTCAACACTGTCAAAAAAAGAAAAAGTTTAAATGCAAGTGTACATAACGAATTTCTTTATAAGCAGTTACATGTTACCTAACACGTTCTTTGACGTCACCACAACGCATCACACCAGTTATACATATGCGCCTGTAATCCAATCTATATCTACATCTATATTATAATCACTGCAATATCAATTTCCGCTATCGTCATTTGCCCTAATGAAGATTAATATCAATTATCGGTTGAATTAATCATTTGAATTATGTGGGGCAAGAGTGTGCACTTTTTCTTCATAATTCTTTTAAAACTTTAAAAGAAATTGAAGAAATGTGAGTCAAGTCGATGATTTAACGAGGACTCTCAGACGTCGTATCCTATATCCTATATCCAAAGAGATACTTAGGGATGAGGCTGACGCTGCTGTGTTTTCAACATTTTAATAAATCACTAGATATGTGGACATCTACATACCTGCTGCGCATATATAACCTTCATGAGACTACCGTTATAGCGTAACCATTTATTATGTAACTGTATCAGTGTAGTTAATTTTATCTTGTAACATAATTTCCTTTTTTCCGGTTGACTGGTAGAATAAGTAAATAAACCATAAGACTATCTGTTGAGGCATCGCCTCAGGCATCGGCCTGAAAGGTGTTTTATAGACATTTTGTAGGTAGATCTTTCGTTATTTCCACGTGGCCTATACCTCGTACAGGGATGATGACTAATCTGTCTGATTCTGAGTCTTGTCTGTCTGTCCGGCGGATTATTATGAAAGAATATGAAACATGTATAATTTTATTTATTGCGTAATCGAGTAGTCACTACGATACATTGAGTTGAAATGTCGCATGACGTCACACCTCTGTATATTTTCTAGATAGGTGTGACCTAGTCGGCGCCTACTCTTCAATTTTAATGCCATTTTAATAAGAATTGGAGGAAAAAACAATATACTTGTATATTTATCATTTATCCGACTGTTGGACTAAATAAAATTTCTATTTCTACGTAGGTATCATCTCACTTTAATTACCAGTTATCATAAATATATTTATTAGACTTTTTTGTTATTTTAATTTGTTGTTGATATTTAAACTCATTAACTAGCTATTGTAATTATTATATGATATTTTGATCAATTATGCATTCTCAGTGTTATACTGAAAAATGCTTAAATGTAGTAGCGAAAAAGTGACAAGTGCTTGAAAACCTCGTCAGTCGAATCAGGTCCTGGGTAGTTCAGTGGTTAAAGCAGTCGCCTGGATTGCGAAAGGTCACGGGTTCGAGTCCCATCTAAGAGTGTAGGGGACAAAGTGTATTTTTTAGGGATTTTTCATCTAAATTTCACGATGGATCCCTATCGCACTGGATAGAAAACATCAAACGCTAAATAGGTACACTAAATAAAATCAGTAAATAGGTATCAGAATATTGATTGCGATAAAATTAAAATCCCACTCGCTTTTATAAGACTTATCTAAGTCAAATTACATAATGTTGTATGTATACATATAACTCACAAATAAGTGTATTGCGTATAATCATATCTTTTTATCGATTGATTTCATATAAAAGGCGATCAAATTTCTTATTTAATTACATTATAAAAGTAACCGAAGCTACGTTCAGGAACACCAATCCCTTTTAAAGGTAAATAGTGATATCTTATTCATCATCATCATCATCATCAGCCCTTTTTACGTCCCCACTGCAGGGGCTCAGGCCTTCCTTATGCTAGTAAAGGCCGATGGGTCATGGACCTTCCAAGCTGGCCCAATACAGATTGAACGGTATTAACGACTGCAAATGAACCCGGACACAACGGCTGAACGTGCCTTAAGAAGCAAGGAGTAGCTCGAGTTACTGACCTTTGCGAAAGATGCTTAACATGTACGATCGTGGCCCGCGACGTTTATCCACTACGCCACCGAGCCACGCTGTATATGTTGTTATATTATTATACTAATTATATTTAGCATTTTGATTTTTAAGCATTTTCCATTAAAAAATGATATTTTATTATTACCTTCATATACCTATTGAGTCGTCGTAAAGTATTTTTACAATATCTAAACTTCATATCTATCACCAAGTATTCCGCATTAAACTTCTTGCCGAATGTTGAACCGGGTAATATCAACAACCGGGTAGTTAGATCAAATAATCAACTGTATATTGATACCTCTCCTCGAGTATATTAGATGTTAAAACAAAATTTTATTTAATAAGAAAATTATGTCATTTGTAAAAAGAAAATAACGGCACCTACAATATCGCTTGGAATATTGTGTGACAATATGAAGTTTCACCATATTATTATAGTACTCCTTATTTAATTTCGTCTATAAGAAATGTCAATGTCCACAGCGGATATGATACTTGCTACTCAAGTTGTACTGTGTTTAATGAAACTGCATTACTTTCAGATGAAACTGTCTACTTTGCTTGTAATCCTGGCAATAACGGCTGCAGCTGTTGCTACCCCTGCTGTACTGCAGGATCAATCCGCAGCAGTTAGTGATCAAACCATAGAAGCGTGTACTGAAGAATCCGATATTGTTCTTGATTATGACGAAGATGTTTACGAGTAAATAATTTTTCGTGGATTTTTTAAGCAATTTTCATCAAGAATATTTTTCAGCACAGCATCGTGAATGCAAAATTGATCAAATATAATAATCGAGTCATGATCAATCGGAGGAGCTTTTCAAAGACGGACTTATTAATAACAATTTAAATTATTGTCGTCCGTTTATTATGTTTCTGGGAGGAGATAATACAAGACACACGCGCATTTTTAATATTAAAGAACGATATAATGTTTGTGTACTCGTATATGTGTTTTGTGTTCATATTTATAATTTTATTTCCCAGAGATACTGTCACCGGTAGTCACATTAAGCGGTGGTCGTGGACTGGTGGCCAATATGACCAATTAGTCACCATAGATTTAACACCTCGTGGTGGGCCTGCAGAAGTGAGGACAATGGCCGGTGGTATCGGAAAGAATTTTCTAACACTTGAGTTCATACCTTATAGTACGTGTGGTTTTGTTTATGATATAGATCTCTTTTATCTTACGCCAATGTAAGCTTCAATTTAATATAAAACGTATAAAACCTCTATAAAACTCTTTTTGTCGTTAATAAAGAAGGCAAATAAGGTTTTACTATTTTTTACAGTTTTGATGATTGTAAACATCTTACCTTAAAAATAAAAAGAAATAAATGAGAAAGTTCATATTTATTATAAATTTTCGATTATATAAAGTGATTTACCTTTTTATTGTATATAATACAATACATAATGAAATTGCAATGAACAATGAATGAAATTGACAGTGGACAATTGTGATTGATTGACATAGGATGATAATAAATGTATCGTTATTAGAAAAAGTGGAATAATTGTATCAAATCGTCAAACAAATGTAGAAAAATGCAATTGAAAAATGTAAAAATTGTGTAGTTTTTTATTAATTGTTTTTATTTGTGAAATAAATGACTTACATCCAAATTGGGTTTTATTAAGAATTTAATTAATATCACAGTGTTTTAAAACAAACGTTTAAAACAAGTGTTTTATTTGTTTCGTACAAGTAGCAAGGTGGCAAATTCAGTTTCATCAGAACCAGGTTTTTGATAAGTATATAGAGGTAAATCATCAAGTTCTTCAACAGAAACATATTGTAGAAAGAATTTGGAGCAATAATTAATTAATTTGTGGTATGAGGCCTCAAAGGAACAACATTGACATGATTACAACTTAAATTCTTCTAATTAGAATCACTAAACACATTAATTAATCTCTTCTAGAATATTAATGTTTTAACTAAAAACTGTTTCTTTTCTATTAATTAAAAAGGGAAAACGTGTAATTTACAAATATATATATTTACGATAATTGACCGATGGTAAGTTTGACAGCTCTATCGACGGTTCGATTTTTTTATTAAAACACCCATTTGCGCTAATTTTATACATATTACCTTGAACAGTTAACAATATACATATAATATTAAATATAATAATCTTTATTTAAACCCAAACAGAACAAGTTTTTATACATATGTAAGGTCGGAAGATCGGGAGACAAATGAAACTAACGAATGCTGGAATAATACTAGGTTTATTCGGATCAGACATGGTTTATATAAGTGTATGTATGACGTGTACATTAGACAATATTTTACACTCACATCTCTCATGGCAGAGAAAAAAAAAAATAAACAAAGTTACAATTTGTTTTTTTATTTTTTTTTTAAACGACTACAGTTGTCATAATTTCCCATTATACATGATTGGTTATACAACAATATATGATCAAATTATACAGCAAGCAATTAAAACCACTCTCCAAATTTGAGTATGTTAATCTTTACGACAAATAATGAAATACGTGTGGTTTCTTTTTATGTCGTTTAGAACAAAAATGTTGAGTTATATCGTCACCAAGTTATTTTCAAAAAACCTACATTTGTGGACGCTCTCGCTGCCCAGTACATGCGCTTTACGCGCTACGTTACACTTACCCCTCCCTCCCTTGCCGCAATTCGTTGATAGTAAAAATAGCAGCTACCTAAAATGTTTTCGTTTTGTCATGCTTGGGGAAATGATAAATAAAGTTGAAACCTCTTCATACTTTTACGGGCTTAGGACCGTCAAATTGCATAAATCCTATTAGATACCTACTATTACAATAGCTATACTGCTTTAAATTTATAAAGTAAGTAGGTAAGTAAATATCGAGTTACCTAAAATTCTGTTTAGTTAAACCAATTCAAAGTAGGTACTTAACTCACTATTCTTTTGCAATCGGGCGTATTTAAAAAATCATCAACTTTATGTACTTAATCAACTAATAAATTTACCTACCTACTTTAACTATTTACCTACGTATACTTTAATAATTGTTCAAAGTAGGTACATACCGTTCCTCTCCAAACAGAGTCTTGCACCTTTTCTGCACATTGTCTTTTAATTTTGCGAGCACTACCGTGTCATTTTTCACTTGGTAAAATGCCGCTCTGATTTGCACTTAAGTCCTCGAGGCTTTGTGCTTCCTCAACATACAAACGTCTTTTAATTTCGCCCCACAAATAAAAGTCACACTGTGGTAGGTCCGGCGATCGCGCAGGCCCCACGATGGGGCCTCCGCGTTGATCACCATGTATGTAACACTGCACCATTTCATAATATTCGCGATTGGAATACATTACGACGCGCGAAATGTGGCGCTGCGACGGGCGGTGCGCAACACGGAAGTAAAGGCGGAAGCGCATGCGTTCAAAGGGGTTGTGCGCGGGCGACTGACTGATGTGCGCCGACAATATAAAAAACCGAGCAGACATTATTGTTGGCGCATGCGCGTACATCCCCCGCGCCCGCGCCCTTGCTACCCCTGCTGCATTGTTTTATTCATAACTAATGTGACAATGCGAATGTTATAATTATCTTGTAATTGCAACAAGTTTACATTTCATTTTGAAAATTTTACATACCGTTTTTTTTTCATATATGTGATCTATTAACGATACCTAATGCCTAGAAAAAATTTGGAGAGTCATTTTAAATGCAGTCGGTATATGATTGAGTATACATTAGTGTTAAGTGGTATACATTTCAGAGAAAAATGTAAGTTATGCTTAAGTTATGCTAAATTTATTGTTATTATGGCTTATGATATAACTTAGTTCTATTTTTATGTATAGTGTCTACTTTTCCATTTCTAATTATTTTTACATTTGGTGATTCGTCACAAATAACTTTATAAGGGCCTAAATACACATTTTCAAACTTATTATTACATTCATTTTTGACCAATATTAAATCATCATATTGGTAAGTTATAGGGTTTATATTTTTATCGTATTGGCTCTTCAATTTTATTTTCTACGTAATAAATTATCCCTAGCTTCTTTTTGAGATTTTTGAAGCCTGAACTTTAGCTCAAAAGGATAATAGTCGTAATTATATAACGGATCTACTACAGAATTTGTTAAATTACTTGGTAATGAACACTTTGTTACAAAAACTAATTCATAAGGAGTGTGCTTAGTTGACGAATGAACTGAAGTATTGTAGCTAAAAGACCAGAATGGTAGCCACGTACTCCATGTCTCGGGGTGATTATCAGTTTGTATTCGTAAATACGCACCTAGGTGTTTGTGTGTGTTTTCTAACGCTCCTATGCTTTGATGGTGGTACGCTGTAGAGTTCAATTGTTTAATATTTAAAAGTTTACATACCTCCTTGAATACTGGATATAAAAACTCGGTACCCCGATCTTTCGCTATCTGCTTTGGTACTCCATATCTTAATATAAAGTTATTAACTAATGCTCGTGCCACTTCTTCCGCTGTCTTGGTAACTAAGGGATATGCCTCGACATACTTTGTAAGCTCACATTGCAACGTGAGAATATAGCTGTAATTATTATTATCCCTATTCAATGGTCCTACTAAATCTAGAAATTTTTTTTCGATCGCATAATGCGAAGTGGTGGTTATTTCCATTGGTTGTTTTACATTATGAACAGAGTGTTTCTGTTTTTGACACTTATCGCATCGTTTCATATACTCTTTTATATCATTTTCTAACCCTGTCCAGTAATATTATCTTTTTATGTTATTGAACATTCTTCTCGCGCCCGCGTGGCCACTTGTGGGCAGGAGATGAAAACGTTCAATGTAACTTTCTTTTCTTGTTTGTTCTCTATTCTTCGTACATCCTTTACTACATTTAAGCATGGTCCGGACCAATCTTTAACACTTTTTTATCTCATTTAATAACTTTTCTATAAATATATTATTCTTGCAAGTTTTAATTATGTATAATTCGTTTATATTTATACTTCTACAAAATTCTTGTAACTCTCTCACAAACTCGGCTCGCGATATTTGTGCTCGAGAAGCTACGTATTTAACAAAGACAGTTTTCTCATTTTCAATATAAACAAGATTTTTACTTTCACTATTAATAACCTTCATTTTCCTAACTTCTTCTAATTGTTGTCTATTAAGAAAACGTAATTCTGCTGCTTGTTTTCGAGGGATATGTGAATCTGTAACCCTTGGCTGATCAGACCTTGTGTTGACAGATGTTCCCATATCCGACGAAACTGCATTGCTCGATATTTTTTTACTTTGATTTTTAGTCATAACCGATACACATAACTCGTGCATGTGTTTTAATTCATTGCATGATATAGAAATTCGTGATAAAGCTTCTGCAGCCGCATTATCCGAACCCTTAACATGTTCTATAGTAAAATCGTATTCCTCCAGTAATAGCCTAAACTTTAACAATCGGCTTGACGGGTCTTTCATATTAAACAAAAATACTAATGGTCTATGGTCAGTTAAAATTTTAAAATGCTTGCCATATAAATAAGGACGAAAATGTTTGATGGCCCAAACTATGGCAAGTAATTCCTTATCAATTGTGGGGTAATTTCTTTCTGCCTTATTGAGTGTCCTACTCGAAAATGCTACCGGTTTACCATTTTTATTAAAGGGAATTGCTCCATTTGCATGATTAGAAGCATCTGTTTGTACTATAAATTCATTTTGTGCCAGAAAATCTGGATATTGTAAGACGGGTGGAGAAAATATTTTTTCTTTAAGAATTTCAAATGAATTCTGGCATTTTTCATCCCATTTAAATAACACATTTTTACGACATAGTTGTTTGCGTGGATAGGCCAGTTCTGCAAAGTTTGGTATAAACTTTCTATAAAAATTGCCGAATGCAACGAATCTTCGAACCTCGTCTACATTTGTGGGAACCGGGTAATTTTGAACGGTCTTAATTTTATCTGGATCAGGTAGTACTCCGTCACCAGAGACAACGTGACCCAAATAAAGCAATTCCTTTTTTAGAAAAGTACATTTTTGTGGGTTAAGTTTTTAATTTACTTTTCGTAATCTTTCGAATACACTATGCAAGTTTTGGTTATGAAGTGTCAAATTACGCCCAAAAACTACTAAATCATCTAAATATATTAGACATTTTTCGTATGTTAAGCCTGACATGGCCATTGTTATCATCCTAGAAAAAGACCCCGGACTAGTTTTTAGTCCCATAGGCATACGGGTCATCCTGTATTGACCTGAACAAAATGCCGTAAAGTCTCTACTCTTTTCATCAAACTCAATATTATAATAACCTTGGTACAGATCGAGATGCGAAAAGTAAATAGCACCTGATAACGAATCAAGAATTTCGGAAATATTTGGTAGAGGAAATTTATCATCTACGGTACAGTTGTTCAACTTACGATAATCAATAACTAACATCCATTTTCTTTGATTAGACGCGTCACTCTTTTTCGGTACTAATAATACGGGGCTTCACCACTCACTCCGACATAGCTCTACTATCCCTTAACGGAGCATTTTATCAACTTGTTGTTTAATTTCATCTTTTTGTAAATGAGGTAATCTATAAGGCTTAGTAAAAACAGAAGTGACATTCGGCTTTAAAGTAATTAAGTGTTTGTAAATATCAGTAGTCGATAATGAATCTCCAGGTAAATAAAATATATCGTCGTACTTCGCACATAAATTTTCAATAGATATTTGTTCCTCTTTATTAAGATATTGTAATTAAAATTTCAGTAAAGAAAACAATTCTTTTACTCGTTTGACATTGTTTTCCGTTTCGTGAAAATGACATATTTCGTTACTCAATTGGTCTATGCATGGATTTAGATCTGTTATCTTAAAGGACTTATCCGTTGTGTTTAATATTTTAATAGGAATGAGTCCATTTACTGGCGTCGCAATACAACTGCCTAAAATTATTCCGTCACTAATTTCTTTTGGATATACCACACATTCGTCAGTCATTTTAGTGTGAAAATAGTGAATAGATTCACATCTAGGTGCGACTTCTATATCTCTATTATTTTTAAACATCGGTAAAACTAATTGAAAATTATTTTGTGTAAATAATGTTAAAGTATCATCGTTAAAATTTAATATTGCCTTATGTCTGATTAAAAAGTTCTGACCAATGATGCCATTTGCTCTACATGGTAAAGAGTCAAATAAATAAAACTTAGTATTAGGAAAATGCTGATCACCCGAAGATAAAGTTATAAAAACATATCCAATAGCTGATACTTTGCCTCCAATTCCATTTATTAGTACGCTCTGTTTATGGATTGGAATGTTTATATCGGATGTATAAGTGGTGCCACAAGATCGATCCACCGCGTGTCTGTATTTCAAAGCTGAGATTGTGGCGCCGGTGTCAACTAACCACGAACATGACTCACCATTCACAGATAAATTAATATAATAGTTATTATCGGTTGCAAGAATTATTTTATTATTCACGAAAAAACTCATTTTCCGTATTGTTGCTATCCGATTCCGTAAAAACTCGCATCGCATGCTCATTTTTATGACGTATCCCTTGGTTACTATTATTTCTGTAATGTGGGTTTCCTCGATACCACGTAGCCCGAGGCGCGGACCCTCGGCGGGGCTGCCTCGAGCGCCTGCGCTGTTCCGCGCCAGCGCTGCTGCTGCATGCCTCCGCGTGCATAGTAGTGACCATCAAGGTACTGAAATCATTTTTACGCCCCCTTGTAAATTTGTCCTATTATTAAAATAACCTCGAGACCTATATTACGTATATGGCCTTGTTGTTGGCGAATACATACCTAGAACTTCAGGTATATCCGCTGATGTCCCAGCCGTTGAGATTTCTTCGTCCTTTGCAGCCTGGACCGCATCTTTTATGGAATCGTAATTTCTAGCTGCAATTATTGTGGAAAGACGACGGTTTCGTAAGCCATCGGCAATTTTTTTTATAACAAGTTTCTCATTCAAGGGTTTCAATACTTTACATGATTCTGGATTCCCTTTGGCTTGCGAAACTGTAAGGTCAGTAAAAAGATCACATAATTGTTTCCCGTACTCGTCAATTGATAATTCATTTTGTCGCATGCTTTGTAATTTGTTTTGAATGGCAATAGGCGACTTTTGGGGTAGCAAAATGGTACGCATATCGGTCAATAACTCGTTGACACTTGAATAATTGGACTTTAATTGCAATTTTGCATTTTGAGAAAGCCTACTTTTTAATTTAAACTGAATCAAGTTCTTTTTACATGTGTCACTTTCTAGTAAAGAGTCATAGTACTCTATATTGTCAATAAGTTGTTTAGTTGGTAACTCTTTATCCGTTAGAGTTGGCAGTAAAATCAAGGCTACTTTTAAATTAAAAGTCTCCATTGTTTTTAATTTACGAACTACGCTACTACTTGAATCTGAACATAAATTCAATATTTCCCTTATCTATTTTATTTAATAAACTTATCTATTACAATTCTCTCTTTTGAACCCAAATTATCTCTTTTTATATCACTATTTATGTCATTAATTACCCTTTTATATGTCTCATAAATTGCTTTCGCCTCATTTAACTTTTTATTTACTATGTCACCTTGCCTTCGTTTGGGTCCAATTTTAACTGCAGTGGGGACGTAAAAGGGCTGGTGATGATGATGATGATGTCCTAACATCATTTTTGCTTTATATCATTGAAAATTACACTAATTAGTGAACATTTATGAATAAAAATTTTACTTATTATAGGTACTTACTCTATATACGAGTATTATTTTATATCATTATTTAATAAACACAACTATCAACTTTATAACGAAATTTCGTGCTTACTACAGATTTGGTAACCGTTCGACACAGTACTCGTAGAGACCATGGAACTGAGTTTTTTTTTATTTTTAACTACACCAGTATACCACTTTCACTTCACACTGTACGCCCATTCACACTTTACTGGTACTCGTGCCGCTCTCTGGAACTCTCCTTAGTCCTGACATTCTTGTCAGCACATTTCTGTATATTTCTCGGTTAATCCACCTCTTGTGGCACCTCTTATACATCCGATAAAACAAAAATAGTGCTCCCAATATCAGCATCAGTAGGATAATTAACATCAATATGGATATCGTCGATACGTGGAATCGCAGCTCGTCCACCTTGCCGTCATAAGACCCAGCGGCGGCGTTCTGGATCACCAAGGACTCTTCTTTAGTCTGTTGTCCACCCATTGTATACTTTGATTTTTGGCATCGTAACTTTTATTTGACTAGTGTTTAAAACACAACTTATTAATCGGCTCCAACAATTTAAATGCATCTTAATGTATTAACTCACTGCACACGCGTAGATTCCGTTCCCTTATATGGAGGGGTGGTGTTCGGTTCGCGGCAGCGGGGCAAAGTCCAGTGGCAGGGTCGCCATGTAAGGACGGAAGATCGGGAGACAAATGAAACTAACGATTGCTGGAATAATATTAAGTTTATTCGGATCAGACATGGTTTATATAAGTGTATGTATGACGTGTACATTAGACAATATTTTACACTCACACAAAAATTAATGGTCTGGCATTTTTGGTTACAAATAGCACTTAAAATAATTGTGAGCCCCTGACCTCCAAACTAGTATGAAATCTGTTTTTGCAAGTCAGCGATTCCTCTTATCTAAAGGAACATTTTGCAACTATCGTTTTTTATATTGGTAGAACTTGTGTGTGTGTGAGTATGTATATGTGAGTGCGTGTGTGTGTGTTTATGTGTGTCGTATTTGTGTGTGTTTATATATTCTATTTGGTTTGCCTACTTTAACATGTCCCCTGTTTGTGGTAGTTCAATGACAATAACAAACTCTCGATAGTGGTTTTCACAGTGTGCATGGTATGTGAATTTATTGATTTAATTTTATTTACCCCTTTCCTAGTGAATATACAAAAATAATGAAATACAAAGTTTTTATGATTCTATTTGGGAAAGGGGTACTAATTTTTAATGCCAGTATTTCTGTGTCGTGGGACGTTCAAAACTATATAATTTGGTTAACTTAGCTTCACACCCCACCAAAATTGTTAAAAATTTTAAAACTGTACGGGGTACATTTTTGATGAAAATATGACCGTATTACTGGCGTTAAATCCAGCTCAATCAAATGGAACTTGATATTGTTATCCATCTGAAGATTGTTACATATTTATGGGATATATTAGCTGCTTACATATGAAATCGGTGTTTGGTATGGGAGGAACAAAACGTCATTTTTTTAAATATAATACCTCCGTAGCTGAGTGGTTCGCACGCTGGTTTCAAGGTGTCGCCATCTCTGAGGTCTCGGGTTCGATTCCCGGTCGGGTCGATGTAGAAAATGATCTTTTCTATATTGTCTCGGGTCCGGGTGTTGTGGTACCTTTGTTGTCTCAGATACTCCATAATACGGGGCCTTTAGCTACACATCTTGGAATCTGAGCAATATATGTATGTGATGTTGTTATATATTTATTAATTCAAAGTCTAAATCATTGTTATCCATGCCAAAACCGTTGTTTTTTTTGCCATGTCATAGGTAGTTGATTGATCTCCTTACTAAAAAACTATTCGGACGGGAATTGATAAAATCTTTGAAGGCGATTTGCAAAGATTGCCCTATCGGAGTTGATTTTTTCCCTTGCAAGAAGTTATCCAAATTTCGAAAAGAAATGGTTATCTGTTGGAGTAATGTCCGAGGAGTACGGTGGATATCTTAGACACTCCAATTGAAGCTTTTCTAATTTAGTAGCAGTCTGTTGTGTAGTGTGTGATCTAGCGTTGTCGTGAAGTAACAGTGGCGTAGAGCGATTGACCAGCCTCGGTTATTTAACAGTTAGTTTTTCTAGCATGGTTTGCAATTGCTGATAATAAACGTCTGCCGTAATCGTCTGGAAAACAATAATGAACAACACCGGCACTAGTCCACCAAATGCTTACAAGTAACTTTTTTGGGGTCAATTTTCATTTGGCTGGCATGCCAGGGTCCAACTATTGCGATGAGTGCTTCCGATTTTCGTAGAGAATCCACTTTTCATCACAGGTAATGATTCGTTTGAAATACCCTTCATTATTGTGCCGGTTCAGTAATGTAACGCAGCAGTCGAAGCGCGTTTGCTGGTTTGCTTCACTCGATTCGTGAGGTAACCCACCTTTCAAGCTTTTTAATCTTTCCAATTTGCTTCAAGTGGATTATAACAGTTTCAATTCTAACGCCGCAGCCTGCAGCTTACTCATACGTGATTTGCGATGTATCCGCTTCCACAATAGCCTTCAATTCTTCATTATTAACTTGGGTCTCCGGCCGTCCACGGGGCTTGTTCTGCAGGTCGAAATTCCCAGAACGAAAATATTGGAACCAATAACGAACTGTGTTTTCTTTTGCGACAGAACCGCCATCATTAACCCTTCGAGCCTTTTCCGCAGCACTGGTACCACAGTGGAACTCGTATAAATGTCTGTCTATCCATCACGTTTCACGAAGACCTGCGAAAGTTTCGACCTGCAGAACAAGCCCCGTGGACGGCCGGAGACCCAAGTTAATAATGAAGAAGTTAAGGCTATTGTGGAAGCGGATACATCGCAAATCACGTATGAGTAAGCTGCAGGCTGCGGCGTTAGAATTGAAACTGTTATAATCCACTTGAAGCAAATTGGGTAGATTAAAAAGCTTGAAAGGTGGGTTACCTCACGAATCGAGTGAAGCAAACCGGCAAACGCGCTTCGACTGCTGCGTTACATTAAATCAATACATTCACATATCAAGTTCCATTTGGTTGAGCTGGATTTGACGCCAGTAAATAAGGTCATATTTTCATCAAAAATGTACCCCGTACAGTTTTAAAATTTTTAACAATTTTGGTGGGGTGTGAAGCTAATTTAACCAAATTATATAGTTTTGAACGTCCCACGACACAAATATACTGGCATCAAAAATTACTACCCCTTATCCAAATAGAATCATAAAATCTTTGTATTTCATTATTTTTGGTATATTCACTAGGAAAGGGGTAAATAAAATTAAATCAATACATTCACATACCATGCACACTGTGAAAACCACTATCGAGAGTTTGTTATTGTCATTCAACTATCACGAAACAGAGGACATGTTAAAGTAGGCAAACCAAATAGAATATATAAACACACACAAATACGACACACACAAACACACACACACGCACTCACATATACATACTCATACACACACAAGTTCTACCAATATAAAAAACGATAGTTGCAAAATGTTCCTTTAGATAAGAGAAATCGCTGACTTGCAAAAACAGATTTCATACTAGTTTGGAGGTCAGGGGCTCACAATAATTTTAATTGCTATTTGTAACCAAAAATGCCAGACCATTAATTTTTGTGTGAGTGTAAAATATTGTCTAATGTACACGTCATACATACACTTATATAAACCATGTCTGATCCGAATAAACCTAGTATTATTCCAGCATTCGTTAGTTTCATTTGTCTCCCGATCTTCCGTCCTTACATGGCGACCCTGCCACTGAACTTTGCCCCGCGGCCGCGAACCGAACACCGACCCTCCATATAAGGGAACGGAATCTACGCGTGTGCAGTGAGTTAATACATTACGATGCATTTAAATTGTTGGAGCCGATTAATAAGTTGTGTTTTAAACACAAGTCAAATAAAAGTTACGAAGCCAAAAATCAAAGTATACTATGGGCGGACAACAGACTAAAGAAGAGTCCTTGGTGATCCAGAACGCTGCCGCTGGGTCTAATGACGGCAAGGTGGACGAGCTGCGATTTCACGTATCGACGATATCCATATTGATGTTAATTATCCCACTGATGCTGATTGGGAGCACTATTTTTGTTCTATCGGATGTATAAGAGGTGGATTAACCGAGAAATATACAGAAATGCGCTGACTAGTATACCTCTACCGAATGTTACCCAACTTAATCACGCGATGTGCCAGGAACTTCGGACACGGGATCATCACTTTGATCCACCAATTCTTCTACAACCAACTGACCTTCAGGCATCCTTCTCAGTCTATCATGAGCATACTTGTACGTCCTCTTAGAATTTAACGCCTTTAACAAATCACCATCTAATAACTCCATGACCTTAAACGGTCCCTTTTATTTCGGATCTAGTTTGATCTAATTACGCTCCTCATTTTGTAACAAAACGAAGTCACCTACGGAAAATTTAATCAGCCTAGCTCTACCTGAGTCAAAATGTGCCCTGTCGTATTGAGCACTAGACTGAATACTCTCAGAAGCTTGATTACGAATTTGTTCTAGATCAACAGGCTCTTCGTCAACCACTGTTACTTGAACTAGTGGTCTCACTACCTTACCTATGAGAAGTCCTAGGGGACTTTACTTCGTAACGCGGTTATGAGTGCAGTTAAGGGCTAACTGCATGTCAGGAAGGGCTTCTTGCCAAGACCTATCACCTAACTCAACAGCCGTGAGCATATTTTTCAAAGTGCTCATAACACGTTCGACCTGCCCGTTGGCCCTACTACTACCTGTAGAAATCAAATGCAACTGAATATTAGATGTGTCACAGAACTCGCAAAATTCGTGGCTAGTAAAGCAGCGTCCTTGGTCCGCGATAATACACGTTGGCGCGACAAATAGGGAGATAACTAATTTCAAAGCGCGAATGCTATTCTTAGAGTCAATGTTGGGAATATAGACAAGCAAGGAAAATTTGCTAAAAGCATCGATCAAAACAAAAACGTATTCCTTTTTATAATTTTTGCCGCTTAGTTTTCCAGTAGCATCTACGTGCAAAGTGTGCCACGGAATAGCAAGCTTAGGTATAGGGTGAAGCTCAGCCTGCATTTAACCTATGTGGGTTTTAGAAATTTTGCAAGTGATACAGTTGTCAACGAATTTACGAACATATTTTGACATGTTTTCAAACCAATAATTACTATAGAACTTCTTCCAGAGTTTTCTCCCAGCCCAAATGCATAAGAGACTCATGTGTGCCAAAATGGCGGCAACTTGCTTTACGCTATCGAACTGTCAGTGTCAGTCAGTGTCACCATTCTAATAAAATTAAAAGTATCGATGATCAGGCCCTCTTTACAATCGAGTAATTAAGTAGTCGCGTAACTAAAAATTTAAAAAAAAGAAACTAAATCAAACGATCTTCGTAAAGGTGATGGAGATATTCTGCGAAACGGCTATTCTGATAGCCTCACGTATCCTCGCGTGGGGGTTCAATCTGAATAAATATGCAGCGCAGTAGATTCTTTACTCGGTCAGTTCTGACTTCAACTAGAGCAAGATTTTGAAACCAATCGAAACTTTAATAATTAGAGACCGTTTTTACTTTAAGTTTCTTTAGATTGTTAACTGATCAATTTACACTTTCATTAAATTACATTAAAATTAAATTTGATACTGTGAAGAGTCATGTACCATCGTTATCACACAATAATTCAAAACAATCTACCAATAAATCAACTTAAGACACTAACATATTAACTTCCAAAATACCCGAGTAAGTATCTCTACCGCCACGGCCTCCATAGCCGATGAGTCATCACCAACTCTCTCACACAGACGCGCATTTACCATTGTAAGTCTCTCTTAGACTACACACGGGACGGTCTATACATACCACGACCTCCGCTAGTACTACACGCCCACCGCACACCCACGGACTACTTGAGTTGCCCCAAGAGACACCGACTTCCAACGGGCTACGGCTACGTATTAGTTACTTGTACGGTCGACTTTCTACGGCCGGTAGAGTTCTTACTCGCATTCATATTACCAATTAAACTAATTTATTATCATCAGACATTTCATTAAACTCCACTTCGACTTCGACTGGTACATGTCCCTCTAGCATCTTACGTAAACGATCACTAACAGTTCAACGAAACTCATCAGACAAATTAGCTTTCTAAATCAAATTGGTAATCGTGGATTACATAGTAAAATAGTGTCGTATACAATGCTCTATAATTTCAGATGCTTCCATCCAGCACCTTGTGACAACCTCCATCCGGTCATCACAAAACAATCACGTGGTTGGGTGACCTCCATCCGATACCCTTCCACAACACAACGCATCCACAGGTGACCTCTATCCGGTACCCTTCCACAACACAACGCATCCACGGGTGACCTCCATCCGATACCCATACACAATATTAATCGTAGTCTCTATGCGACGAACCAACAGCGATCGTTTACATCTCCTAGCCAATACCAGTAATTTTAACGCTCACTAGCAATACCAGCAGACGAGCCATCAGGCTTGTCACCGTTGCATCTTCTTCAGCTACAGGAATCTTGAGAGTAGCGACCATCTGCTCCACAATTGAAGAACGTGACAGCAGCGTTCAGGTTACTGTTCTTCATATTAGGAACGCTTGGTTCTTTTTACGAAGGCTTCAAGTGATTCTTCTTGTATTTTGTCAGGATCGAATTCGGGCAGATGCACATGTGACTCGACGACGGCCCAGTCATGACGTAGATGAGGGCGAGAAAGTTTTGATTTTGTTACTGCAATAAGATTCTCCATATCCATGACATCTATGTGTCCACTTGGTCGGTTACATCCCAACTTCTGATGTCGGAAAGTCATGCGAGACCGGCGGAAAGTTAGGTTGGTCATCATCCGTCATCCGACTAGTGTTCGAGATATTCTTTCGAAATAAGATCGTGGATAGATCACAAATCAGTTATTTCATTGAATTAATTAGTTGTCTAATCGAAATACATTAATAATAACGTGTTGCAAACGGATTGCGATACGAAACGCGGAGAGTTCTGCGCTTGCGTCGGCTCAATATGGCCGCACAACGTAAAGTGCCATCTTCGAACAAGCATAGATCACTCCCAAACGATGACAGCCGTCAATGTCATAACTTGACGTTTCGCAAAGCACCATAGATCTTGACAGATGACAGCTGCAGGTGGCGTTTCGCACAATCGAAGCGCCTTCTCGCCGACATATATATGCAGAGAAACCTAAAAATAAGTATTGTATAGGTTTTATAATAATAATAATAAATCTTTATTTCAGACCCAATGATCCATATTAAATTACAAATTATGAAGATCAAAGTGATTTAAAAACTTTTAGCTACAAAAACAGCTAATGCATTAGCCCTAAAAATATCAAGAACAATTTTAGAAAATAAAAAAACAAAAAGATTCATTGTAACTGGTACATGAATATTTCAATTATTCATATTTTTAAAGAAATTTTCATACTGCATGAAACCAATTTTGATATCATCTAAGTAAGATCATGATTGCATTGCTTGATTTTGAATAAATTAAAAGACCTTATCCTCTTTTTCGCAATAATAGCATTATCAACACTCTATTTTTATGTAATACTTTATTAATTTATATAGTTTTTATTCTCTTAATAAAATATTGAAGTCGATGCGAATTCAAGGGTTCGTTGCACAGTTCTGCTGTCTCTTCATGCCGTAGGTACTTCAGAAAATCTATTTCTTTCGTAGATTCTCATTCTGCTCTTATTCCAGTAGATTCTGAGGATTTTGTTGCGTGCATGTTCATTACAATGTATGCTAATGTTGTTCAACGGAAATCTCTCACCGAATGCTTCGTAGGTTATTTTAATATATAATTAATTTTATAAGTAAATACTGTCACGCGGTAAGTTAAGTATAATCTTTGCACTAGACTTATATAAGCGACACAAAATAGCAATTTTTTGCTCTTCCTTAAATAAGACTCTATCATGATTTATGTATTTGGTTGTCATTCAAACTTAAATTATGGTGACAAATCAAATCAAATCAAAATTATTTAATCAGTCTCGGCTGTTACAAGCACTTGTGAAAGTCAAGAACCGTCAATTTTACGCAAATCTAATGTAACAAAATAAATTCATAATAACAAACATGGTCACAGTTTATTATTACGAATTTATAACGAGTAGCTCGGGGCATAGTGGATAAGCACCACAGCTTACGATGGTTGTTGATAAGCAACTTTCACAAGGGTTGGTCACGAGACCGGTGATCAAAAACCTATTGTCTCGAGCTACTCTGTGCTTCAGAAGGCACGTTTAGCCGTTAGCACAATGAGGATGACCTTCCAATCCTCATTGTCATGGCCCATCCTCCTTAACTATCCATAAGGAAGGCCTAAGCTCCTGCAGCGGGGACGAAAAAAAGCTGTCGAAGATGATGAAACATGCTCACAAAGGCAACATCGCGTAATAATGTTGCGCAAATAATTACAAATTTTTGGAATTTTCAAAGGCTTTTATTTAATATGTCACTATTATCCGAAGCGGAATGTAATAAGATCCACTTGCCAGCCAAAGGTACATGAATTAAACAGCGTGAACCTTAGTGTTAGATGATTTTGTCCTATGCCCCCGTCGATTTCCTTCACCGATGAACGTCCATGAAGAGGCTTTAACTTCATCGATAAGATGGACTCATTCGCATGTGGAGCAGTCCAAGTCCAATCTCTACTAGAGGTCCCAGTAACTTTAAAACTGTCAACATAAATTTTAAATTCATGAGTACAAGATAAAAAAATTAAAAGCTAAAACAAAATTTCTACAATTTCTAAGTGAATTTCTGAATCTCCCTGATGTTGTCAATTCCATGGAATGTAGTATACGGTGTCTCAGTAAGAGAAGCAACTCGGCGATTTGACAGCTGTTACATATATTAACTCCGATTATTAAACATGGAGCAATTTTAAAAAAACAACGCGTTATATTTATGAAATCTCATTACAAAAAAGTTTCCAGAACAAATAATCACACTAAATTCTGATGTCGACTGGCCGCCAAAATCGTGCAATTTAACGCTATGCAATTTTTTTCTGTAAGGTTTTGTGGAATCTCGTGTTTGTGCGAATAGATCAGATACATTCCCTGAGCCCACATCGGAAATCCAATGTGTCACCGAGATACAACCAGATTTCAGTGTAAAAGTCATAAAAATAATAATGACCTGTCATCAGCGCCATGGGAGCTATTTGCCGGATATTTAATTCCTTACCTAATCTCTCTCACAACACTCTCATAAAATACGTGTTTTTATTTTAAAATGAAAAGGTGCTCTCTTACTGAGGCACCCCTTAGAACCTTAGTAATATTGAAAGAAACAATTTGTCACTAGTGGTTATGAAGGTCCTCCTACAAATTTCTTCAACCGGACTGATATGAACGATGTAATGTAATGTACCGAATACCTCAATGTTATTACTTCTCTGACCAATGTTATATTCACGAATACTTGTTATTTATTGATCCATGATTAAAGTTTAATTTTGATTTATGAACATTCTAAATTTGAAATATACCCGTAATGCCACTTTGAAGTATTGATAATTTCAACGGGTGTTTGTGGAACTGGGTATATAAAACATGCATTGCTCGGATCCATAATGATCCCAAAGCCAGTTAATACTTTTTTTACTTACGAGTAAGTTGGTATTGGCTCTGGATGCCTACACGCATCGATTATAGTGGTATTAAATGTGGAGTGATCCTCCAGCACAGCAGGTGCAGCAATAGCTCCAGCCATCAGTGCCAGGATCACAAACAAAGTAAAGAGTTTCATCTGAAATTAATTTAGTTTCTATAAACACACTATTAAAGTATATATAAAAAATGAGGAGCTAGTTCGGTTACCAGCAGCATTTAAATAATTAAAATCACCTAATCCTATGCAGTGGACTCGCCTATCACGATATGTATTTTGTCTGTACTTATAAATGTAAACACAGCAGCAAATTAAGTTACTACAAAAATAAGAAAATGCAATTGATATTGATTTTTATTAGCAACGTATTAATATAAAATTAAGAGAAGAAATTTGTCAAGTTTGTATAATCTGATTTTCTGTCGAGTACACTTCTCGCTACGTGAATTTGCAAATCCCAAAACTGCACTACGAAAAAAAAAATTTTGATTAACATTAGATACATTGTACGGATTCGCTTGTATCATAGATAGCTTTCCAGTCCTGGTAATGTTATACAGTAAATCAAAATAATTATTTACCTTTAAACCGGATGTGCGCTTCTTGACGTTATTGCAAGAATGCTATTAAATAAGCCATTTGATCGCCTTTTATATGACAATATTAAGCAGCAAGATAAGATTAATATAATTATGACACTCATATTTGATTTACAATACGCAATTTGATTTAAATCTTCAACTGCGATGAGATAGGTACGGGAAATAAAAATGTTTTGAAATATTTTTGATGCCAGTATTTCTGTGTCGTGGGTCCTTCAAAACTTTATTTTTTTTTTACTTAGCCCACACCCCACCGAAATTGACAAAAATTTAAAAACTATACGGGAAAATATGACCTTATATGACTCGGGAAGGTGTACACATACAAAGAGACTTAGTGGGCTCATAAAATGTTATGCATTGAAATTGTTACGCTTTCTTTTTTGCTAAGTGGCACATGAACAGTTGAAACCGTAATGAGGTCCCTATTAAAAATATAAAAAGTTGTGTTTGAAAGACTAAACGACTGTTCAACAAGATGTAGCCAATTCTGGCACCTTATAGAACTATTTTCAAATATGATGGGCTTGAATGGCTTGTTTTGTAGGCTTCACTTCTTGCATATAATTTTTAATATTATAGTGTCAATAAAACGTGGGAATATAATTAAATCGTTTGTTTTATTAATTATGACACTCACTGACGCGAAATATAATGGATTACATCATCGTCATTGACATGGCTTTTTCATCTTTGACATCAAACCATCGTCAATACTTACTTTTAGGTAGGTACCTACTCCTTCTTAGTGTGCGTATTATGAAAGTTCATGTTGTTATGAGTATGGCAACACATCCCTAAGTGTTCCGTTCTCGGTACCACTATTTTTGATACACTGAGGTCGGTGACCATTACTATGTCTGGCTATAATGTCATGTTATATGTAAAATCTTATTACAATAAACTAAGTCTAAAATATATTAATTATTTGATTGCACCAACCAACACATGGTGTCAGAAGTAAGATCACAATCTGTGTCTAAAAAGTCGGCGTCATACAAATTTTTTAGTCAGCGTCTGCCGCCATGTCGGAGTCAAATCAAAAGTTCAACAAGAAAATTTCCGGAATGTCTATCCCGCAGCCCATGCTGATAACAGGTAATATGGCTCAACAATGGAAAAAATGGTTGCAGTCATTTAAATTCTATTTACGTGCGTCTGGAATGGATGAAGAAAGTGACGGGCGAAAGGTTGCTTTATTTTTGCATACCATCGGAGAAAAGGGCGTAGATGTTTTTAATACATTTGGCAAAGACGAAGATAATCTTAAATACGACGAGCTTATAGAGTTATTCAAAAATCACTTCGCACCCAAAGCTAACCTCACTTACGAATGTCATAATTTTTTCACACACAAACAAAGTGAAAGTGATACCTTAGACGACTTTGCTTGTACATTGAAGTTAAAGTCACAAAGCTGTGAGTTAGGACAGCTACAGGATCGCCTAGTAAAAATAATGTTTATCTGCAACATGCATCAAAAATACAACTATATCCGAGAAAAATTATTGCTTGAAGATAAACTAGATCTTGACAAGGCCTTAGAGATGGCAAAAGCTATGCGTGCTTCCAGATATCAAACTGATGAATTAGCAGCAGAACAAAGTTCAGTCTTATACAATAGAAGTCAGTCACGGCCAAGAACAACATCTAACTCGAGAAATGTCAGTCAACATAGCCAGCAGTCAAAAAAGCAAGTTTGTACAAGGTGTGGACAGGTGCATCGCCATAAATGTCCAGCATTAAGTGTAAAGTGTAGAAGATGTGAAAAAGTGGGTCATTATGCAATATGTTGTAAGTCAACAAAGTCAGTAAAATATGTACAGTCAGATACTAACATGCAACAGTTACAGTTAGAACATGACGAATTGTTTATAGGTCATATTCAGTCATCTGATTTGTTGTCAAGTGAATGGACAATTAATTTATATATTAATAATTCACAACTAAATTGTATTATCGATACAGGCAGTGATGTCAATATTATGTCAAAAAGTGTTTATGATTCACTTAATATTAAGAATTTATTATCTAAAACTGATGTCAAAATTAAGTCATACACTGGTAATAGGCTAGAGGTAATAGGTCAACAAAACTTAGAGTGTAAATTCCAATTTAATGACTCCTATATGACAAAGCAAATTAATTTCATAATTGCAAATGTGAATTCACCTACTGTACTAGGTAAACTTACTTGCTCAGATATTGGACTAATTAAAAGAGTTTTTTGTGTAGACACTAAAAGCATGAAATCATCAGAAAATGATAGTAATCAATTGTCTTTTGAAATAAACCAAAATGAGTCAAATTCAAGTCAAGAAAAATGTCCTAAAGTCATAAAAAATCAGTCACAGTCTATGTCATTACATTTAAATAATCTAATTGAATGTAATAATTCTGTTTTTACCGGTCTTGGTTGTCTTCCTGGTGAGTGTAATATAAGTACAAATCCTAAAGTCCAGCCAAAGGTTGATGCTCCGAGGAAGGTACCTTTTGCATTACATCATAGACTTCAACAAGAACTTAAGAAGATGGAAAACATGGATGTCATTACCAAGGTCACTGAGCCTACAGATTGGGTGAGTTCTTTAATTTTAGTAGAAAAGAAAAATGGTCAATTAAGGGTATGTCTAGACCCCCGTAATTTAAATCAGGCAATTAATAGGACTCACTATCCTATTCCATCAGTAGATATAGTTCGCGCCAAGGTGGCTGGTGCAAGATTCTACTCAACGTTGGATGCAAGTAGTGGATTTTGGATGTGTAAATTAAGTGAGAAGAGTTCTTACCTCACAACTTTTAATACGCCTTTTGGTCGTTACCGATTTAAACGTCTTCCATACGGAGTCAACTGTGCTCCTGAATACTTTCACAGAATCATGACTGAAATGTTTGGTGACATACCAGGAGTGGCAGTATACAGTGATGATATTTTAGTAAGCGGTCAAACATTACAAGAACATAATGAGCGTCTTAATATTGTATTTAACAAAGCAAAGGAATATAATGTCAAATTTAATAAAGAAAAATGTACATTTGCTAAGGAGAGTATTAAATATCTGGGTCATATTTTTTCAGCAGACGGAATCACAGCTGATCCAGACAAAGTCAGAGCAATCAAAGAGATGCCCTCTCCTAGCTGTCTAAAGGATTTACAAAGATTTTTAGGCATGCTTAATTATTTAAGTCCTTTTATTAAAAATATGGCAGGCGAGACAGAAATTCTACGTCAATTATTAAAGAAATCTAATGATTGGCAGTGGACTGTCAATCATGAAACAACATTCGGTCATCTGAAACAATTAATATGTCAAGTTCCAGTGTTGTCACACTTTAATGTTCATGATCCTATTGTCCTACAAAGTGATGCTAGTAAGAGTGCTGTCGGAGCTGTGTTATTGCAGAATCAACATCCTGTATATTATGCTTCAAAAACTTTGACAGATGCACAACAAAAAATGGCTCAGATAGAGAAAGAACTCTATTCAATAGTTTTTGCCTGCATTAAGTTCCATCAATTTATATATGGACAAACAGTAACTGTAGAGACAGATCATGCTCCTTTAATAACATTGTTTAAAAAGCCTTTAGTCGAGGTTCCAACACGTCTCCAAAGAATGATGTTGAAAATACAACAGTACAGTCTAAATGTAGTTTACAAGAAAGGTAGTCACATGTACATTGCTGATACTTTATCAAGAGCAGCAATCTCTGAAACAAGTTCAGATGATTTAGATGATGATGTTATTGTTCATGTAAATTTATTGATAAAGTCATTACCAGTATCTTCAGAACGTCTACAGTGGTTAATCAAAGGCACTAATGAGGATGAAAGTCTACAGATTTTGAAAAAATACTGTAAAGAAGGATGGCCGTCAAATGAAACTCAAATTCAAAAAGATTTACATGAATATTGGCAGTATAGATTTGATTTACATACAGAAAATGATTTAATTTTCAGAAGTAACAGTATAGTTATACCTAAAAATTTAAGACCAGAAATTTTGAAAATAATTCACAGTGGTCATTTGGGAATTGAAAGATCAAAAGCATTTGCTAGAGGACATGTATTTTGGCCATTTATGTCAACTGATATAAAAAACATTGTTCAGTCATGTCAAATTTGCTTGTCACATAGAACTTCAAATGCTCCAGAACCACTTCTTCCACATGATGTTACATTACTTCCATGGGAAAAAGTTGGTGTTGATTTTATGGATTATAAATCTAAAAAATACATAGTAATACAAGATTATTTTTCAAATTATATTGAACTAATGTCAGTGGCAAGTACTAACGCCAAAACAATAATTGTTTGTCTCAAAAGTATTTTTAGTAGACATGGTATTCCAGTTGAGTTATTCTCTGACAATGGGCCGCCATTTAATTCAGCAGAATTTAAGAATTTTATTTTTGAATGGGGAATAAATCATAATACTTCAAGTCCCTATATACCAAGGTCAAATGGGTTGGTAGAATCGGCAGTAAAAATATGTAAAAGATTCCTTACTAAGTCAGAGGAGTCAGGAACAGATCCATATCTTGCTTTGCTACAATTCAGGAATACACCTAGAGGAAATCTACCATCTCCAGCACAATTGTTAATGTCACGTTCATTAAGAACACAGTTACCAACAGTCACAAAAAACTTAAAACCAAGAACAGTTAGATTTCAAGAATATTTAAAAGTCAAGGAAGAAAATAAAAATAAAATGAAAAATTACTATGACAGAAAGACTAAATCGCTACCTGAACTACAGGAAGGAGATAAAATTTATTTTAAGAAAATGCCAGATACTCCATGGATTACAGGCACAGTAAAGTCCAAATGTGATCAGCCTAGGTCTTATACTGTTGAAGGGTCAGATGGATTTATAGGAAGGAGAAACAGACAGCATATTTTGAAGTATCCACAGTCGCCTCAAATTATATCTCAAGATGTATTACAAAAAAGCCCAAATGTCAAGACACCTAAATCACATACAATAACACCATCTATTGAAGAGCATACAACTCCAGTTGAAAGGCACACTAGGTATCGAAGAGTCATACGACCACCAAGACGGTTAGATTTATAAGAAATAATATTTTGTCAAGTAAACATTGTAGTAATGACTGTAAAGGACTGATTAATATGACTTAGTTAGATAGACAGAGACTTAGTTCAACAAATTGTCATATATTGAATTACTTTAACAAAATCCTTTGTCATAAATAGTTATTGTTAAGAATTTTGTTAACTGTGTCAAGTCGTAAAATTATAATAATTAAAAATTTTCTAATAAGGAGGATGTTATGAGTATGGCAACACATCCCTAAGTGTTCCGTTCTCGGTACCACCATTTTTGATACACTGAGGTCGGTGACCATTACTATGTCTGGCTATAATGTCATGTTATATGTAAAATCTTATTACAATAAACTAAGTCTAAAATATATTAATTATTTGATTGCACCAACCAACACACATGTAAGTCAAACTCGAATCATTAATTCAGTCTATGCTATTAGAGACACTTGTGAATGTAGATGTGCCACCTGTGCCACCAGCAGTGTTATTCTGATAAAAAACAGCTCCAAACTTTTCGTCGAAAGTAGCGTTGTCATGAAATAGAGATTCAATCAAATTAAACCCACTTCAAAAGGTATTTGTTAAAGGTTTCAAATTAATTGAAACTGTATAACGTGAAAGCGCTGAGCTTTACGGCGAGTTCGGGGCAGTTTTTTAATAGTTCGCTTATTTGCGGTAAGAGAAAGGTCTTCCTAAACTTTCAGAAAAAAAAATTTGAGTGGTTCCAAAAAAACTAAGCTATAAGAATCTTTGTCCTGACATGACTGCATATATGCATTGCTAATTTAATAAAATATTGCACAAATTAAAGGAACTGCAATTTAGCGATAGCTTTAAATTAAACACGACAATCTAAGTAAATACTGTCAAAAAAAAAGAAAAAGTTACAATGCAAGTGTACATAACGAATTTCTTTATAAGCAGTTACATGTTACCTAACACGTTCTTTGACGTCACCACAACGCATCACACCAGTTATACATATGCGCCTGTAATCCAATCTATATCTACATCTATATTATAATCACTGCAATATCAATTTCCGCTATCGTCATTTGCCCTAATGAAGATTAATATCAATTATCGGTTGAATTAATCATTTGAATCATGTGGGGCAAGAGTGTGCACTTTTTCTTCATAATTCGTTATTTCCACGTGGCCTATACATCGTACAGGGATGATGACTAATCTGTCTGATTCTGAGTCTTGTCCGTCTGTCCGGCGGATTATTATGAAAGAATATGAAACATGTATAATTTTATTTATTGCGTAATCGAGTAGTCACTACGATACATTGAGTTGAAATGTCGCATGACGTCACCTGTGGACGCACACCTGTGTATATTTTCTAGACAGGTGTGACCTAGCGGGCGCCTACTCTTCAATTTTAATGCCATTTTAATAAGAATTGGAGGAAAAAACAATATACTTGTATATTTATCATTTATCCGACTGTAGGACTAAATAAAATTTCTGTTTCTACGTAGGTATCATCTCACCTTAATTACCAGTTATTATAAATATATTTATTAGACTTTTTTGTTACTTTAATTTGTAATTTTAATTTGTTGTTGATATTCAAACTCATTAACTAGTTATTGTAATTATTACATGATATATTGGTCAATTATGCATTCTCAGTGTTATACTGAAAAATGCTTAAATGTATTAGCGAAAAAGTAACAAATGCTTGAAAAATTCGTCAGTCAAATCAGGTCCTGAGTAGTTCAGTGGTTAAAGCAGTTGCCTGGATTGTGAAAGGTCACGGGTTCGAGTCCCATCTAAGAGTGTAGGGGACAAAGTGTATTTTTTAAGAATTTTTCATCTAAATTTCACGATGGATCCCTATCGCACTGGTTATAAAACATCAAACGCTAAATAGGTACACTAAATAAAATCAGTAAATAGGTATCAGAATATTGATTGCGATAAAATTAAAATCCCACTCGCTTTTATAAGACTTATCTAAGTCAAATTACATAATGTTGTATGTATACATATAACTCACAAATAAGTGTATTGCGTATAATCATATCTTTTTATCGATTGATTTCATATAAAAGGCGATCAAATTTCTTATTTAATTACATTATAAAAGTAACCGAAGCTACGTTCAGGAACACCAATCCCTTTTAAAGGTAAATAGTGATATCTTATTCATCATCATCATCATCAGCCCTTTTACGTCCCCACTGCAGGGGCTCAGGCCTTCCTTATGCTAGTAAAGGCCGATGGGTCATGACCTTCCAAGCTGGCACAATACAGATTGAACGGTATTAACGACTGCAAATGAACCCGGACACAACGGCTGAACGTGCCTTAAGAAGCAAGGAGTAGCTCGAGTTACTGACCTTTGCGAAAGATGCTTAACATGTACGATCGTGGCCCGCGACGCTTATCCACTACGCCACCGAGCCACGCCGTATATATCGTTATATTATTATACTAATTATATTTAGCATTTTGATTTTTAAGCATTTTACATTAAAAAATGATATTTTATTATTACCTTCATATTTACAATATGTAAACTTCATATCTATCACCAAGTATTCCGCATTAAACTTCTTGCCGAATGTTGAACCGGGTAATATCAACAACCGGGTAGTTAGATCAAATAATCAACTATATATTGATACCTCTCCTCGAGTATATTAGATGTTAAAACAAAATTTTTTTTAATAAGAAAATTATGTGATTTGTAAAAAGAAAATAACGGCACCTACAATATCGCTTGGAATATTGAGTGACAATATGAAGTTTCACCATATTATTATAGTACTCCTTATTTAATTTCGTCTATAAGAAATGTCAATGTCCACAGCGGATATGATACCTGCTACTCAAGTTGTACTGTGTTTAATGAAACTGCATTACTTTCAGATGAAACTGTCTACTTTGCTTGTAATCCTGGCAATAACGGCTGCAGCTGTTGCTACCCCTGCTGTACTGCAGGATCAATCCGCAGCAGTTAGTGATCAAACCATAGAAGCGTGTACTGAAGAATCCGATATTGTTCTTGATTATGACGAAGATGTTTACGAGTAAATAATTTTTCGTGGATTTTTTAAGCAATTTTCATCAAGAATATTTTTCAGCACAGCATCGTGAATGCAAAATTGATCAAATATAATAATCGAGTCATGATCAATCGGAGGAGCTTTTCAAAGACGGACTTATTAATAACAATTTAAATTATTGTCGTCCGTTTATTATGTTCCTGGGAGGAGATAATACAAGACACACGCGCATTTTTAATATTAAAGAACGATATAATGTTTGTGTACTCGTAAATGTGTTTTGTGTTCATATTTATAATTTTATTTCCCAGAGATACTGTCACCGGTAGTCACATTAAGCGGTGGTCGTGGACTGGTGGCCAATATGACCAATTAGTCACCATAGATTTAACACCTCGTGGTGGGCCTGCAGAAGTGAGGACAATGGCCGGTGGTATCGGAAAGAATTTTCTAACACTTGAGTTCATACCTTATAGTACGTGTGGTTTTGTTTATGATATAGATCTCTTTTATCTTACGCCAATGTAAGCTTCAATTTAATATAAAACGTATAAAACCTCTATAAAACTCTTTTTGTCGTTAATAAAGAAGGCAAATAAGGTTTTACTATTTTTTACAGTTTTGATGATTGTAAACATGTTACCTTAAAAATAAAAAGAAATAAATGAGAAAGTTCATATTTATTATAAATTTTCGATTATATAAAGTGATTTACCTTTTTATTGTATATAATACAATACATAATGAAATTGCAATGAACAATGAATGAAATTGACAGTGGACAATTGTGATTCATTGACATAGGATGATAATAAATGTATCGTTATTAGAAAAAGTGGAATAATTGTATCAAATCGTCAAACAAATGTAGAAAAATGCAATTGAAAAATGTGAAAATTGTGTAGTTTTTTATTAATTGTTTTTATTTGTGAAATAAATGACTTACATCCAAATTGGGTTTTATTAAGAATTTAATTAATATCACAGTGTTTTAAAACAAACAAAGAGTTATATCTAAAGTATTATGTATTTGTTTCGTACAAGTAGCAAGGTGGCAAATTCAGTTTCATCAGAACCAGGTTTTTGATAAGTATATAGAGGTAAATCATCAAGTTCTTCAACAGAAACATATTGTAGAAAGAATTTGGAGCAATAATTAATTAATTTGTGGTATGAGGCCTCAAAGGAACAACATTGACATGATTACAACTTAAATTCTTCTAATTAGAATCACAAAACACATTAATTAAGCTCTTCTAGAAGTAGGTGTAAATTGGGGTTTCTGGATCAGAGGAGATCCAGAAACACCCAATTCACCCTATCATTCATTGTATTCAGAAATGGGTACAATTTGCTTTAATATTCAGTCATTCATCATTCAGTCTTTATTCATTTTATTATTTCAACCATCAAAGGAGATCCAAGAACGCTCAAATAGTAGTGTATCAATCATACATTAATATCGTGATTTATGATATTGTTCATAATATAGATTATCGGCTATTCTGTTCTATTTTATTCGTCACACCGCCATTTAAAAAAAAATTAACAGCTTATCCATAGCAGCAGCAGCCTTTGTGTATATAAGATGCAATCTGTTATTCAGTATATATCAATTGAACATTAACTGCATTCAATGTAATGATCAGCAATTAGCAGTCCAAATCAACTGCGTCAAATAAATTTTTGAACCGTTAGGGTTAAACATAAATAATATTCTATTCTACACTTTCAATCCATCTGGTAGTTATTTAAATTTATGAGTTAATAATTTTTTATAGATGTGGATAAGGATATTTCGCATCATAAGATAAAGAATATTCATTTTATTGAAAAACTTTATTATCAATACACCATTTATTTAAACATAAAACATTTTTTAAAGCACATATTGAGTCATGATAAATACAATTATACATGCCTTCATAATATTTATATTGATCATACAAGCTTAATAAATTAGGACAACCTTTATCTTCCAAATTAAACACGCTCTTATTATTATTATTATTTAAAATTCTTTTTAACCATAACATTTTTTCATGACCTTTAGTGTATATACACTTATCTCTTAAAACATCTAAAATTAAATGTTGATAATTTGAATAATGTATAAACCCTTCACTCCAATATATATGTCGATTACGTTCAATCCATGCAACTTGTCTTCTTTCCTGCTTTGTTAAATCGTAAAACGGGAATGGTGGCTTAATCAAAAACACTTGCAGTTTCTTATTACAAAGTATAGCAATTTCTTTTATTATAAATTCATTTGTTTCTGTTTTAAAGCCTTGAACGTCTACAATGGCAGTCATGATAGTCTACGCACAATATTACTCAGAGGTTTGTATTCCACAAGGCGATCGTTAATAATCAAACAATATGCAGTTGTTTTATCTGGTATTGGTGTATAAGTTTCAATTTCTAACCTCACATCCACTGGACCTGTTTTTAGACTATCGTTTTGTCTTGAACAGTCTAAGATAAAGAGGGGTGCTTTTTCTTTAAAATCTTTTAAGTCAAGCAACGGGTCAGCTGGACTGCTATAGTATAACTGACGAAATTTCACATACATTTCGTATAATATGCTGTATTTGTTCTCAAAAAATTTTAAACTTAAGGGTTCATATGGATAATACTGTGAATTTAAAAAAAGCGTTACGGATGTAACATCGCAATGATCGAACTGTGAACTGTCCTTTATTTTATTATTTCTTCTATTAGTTTGTAAACAAAATATGACATATCGGGGCTTCTCCAATTGTGAAGCTGTCTTAACTGACCAAGAATGCTTTGTGGTTTTAGGTAGTAGAGGATATTCATATAAATCCCAGTTTCGAAATGCCATTTGAATAGGCTTATCTCTTTCTAAATGCTTTAAAAGTGTTAATCGTTCTCGATCTGAAACTTTTATATGTGGAACTCTCCATTGAACCCTCTGTATATCAATTTGAAATTGAACTACATCATCAGTAAGAACAACACTGTTTAAGTTAGAGTTACTTCTATTCAATATAAGCTCGTGTTTACAATTTATTACAATTTTATTATAATCCTCTGCAAACCCTAAAATCTTATTTAACGGTATCACAGAACTAAAATGCCCATCATTTTGGAATCCATTCAAGTTCCAACCCCATAATGCGGCAACTTTGTTTTCTGCTTCATTTAATGAGATATATGATTTTATTGTTGACGTTATTCCTGAATTTTTAATACGATCTATTTCAATCCCGTTCACTTCGTACCTGATATCTTGGAACAAAAACAGAACAGGGTTATTAGTAAACGTAACAGGTTTCTTGATCGGATTCCCATCTTTGCCATACAGCTTTGCCTGGCCTTCGATGTAAATTGAACTGGCTGATGGTAGCACGTATATGTCTTGCTGGTGTATGGGGATTCTAATTTCATCGTTTTCTCTAAAGCTGTTATTGTAGGGATTATATGAATGGATTTCATAACTTTCTATTGAAGTATCGAAGTGTGGTAGTTCAGAAATCTGTAGTATATTCATACCTTTAAGCCTAGAGCTTTAAGAAAATCTTTATTTATTTCACTCAACTTCTTCACTATTTTCTTGCGTCTATGCACTTTAGTGGTCTTAGTTGGAATAAGACGTTTTATTTTTTCTGAAGTGTTTTTATTATATATTATCATTTTGTTTTTCTTAAATGAAGACGTAACTCAATATTTTGTTTTTCTCCAAAGCTAATACAATGACCAAGCTGATCGATAATCCTAACAGATATACAGGGTATTATATTTTTGTTAATTGGAAAGTAAATAATACTTCGTGGTATTTCTACATAAGAGTGATCTGGAGCAGTATCAGATACAAATTCATGAATAAAATGAGTTTGTAAACCATTGCAGTATGAACCATTTACAAGATCACATTCGATTCTGATAATAGATAGATTGCGGTTGCTAATCACATTTGATGTTGAATTTATTACTGAAAAGTAGAGCAATCCGCACTCGTATTGATCAGATAAATGCAGAGGTGGTTGAAAGTACGAAATCAATTCAGATGTATTGCCGGAGATGGTAACTGTTGTAGACATACTCGCATATTGAACGCATTTCAAAGATTCTGTTTATTTTAAACGTTTATTATACCAAAATTTTTGTAAAAAATTTAAGCAGAGATGTCCACAATTGAATGGGTGATCACGCTGTATATTATCATAATTATACTGGACTTTAGAACCCACATATTTTATGAATTCCTTTGGAGGCTTAAGATTTCCGTAACTGTCAAAGTACTCTACGTAATCATTATATTTTACATAGGCTACCCAATGAGAACCGGTATTTTTAGAGCTATCTAAATTAACAACTCCACATTCTTTCCTTAAAGGATATTTAGGGAGCTCATCTCTCATAAATACTCCTCTAAAATAAGGTATATTATTTCCATACTTTAAAATATCGAAATTAGTTAAGGCTCTTTTGGGTAACCGATATCTTAGTTTTTTTGTTTCGATACAAAAATTCCAAGCCCATCTTTATGTGGTTTTAGTTGTAATCCTTTCCCAATACATAGAGCTTCCATTTTTTCATTATGTCTTTTCGATTCAATCAACATCTTTTGAGCCATCTTGATTTCGTTAATGGTTTTAGCAATGCCAGCTGCACCACCAGCTATAGCTCCCACCGCTGATAGACCGGCAAATATAGGAATCAAGGGCAATACACCACCAGTTTTTGGTATAGGAATTACACGAGGAAGTTTAATGGATGAATTATCAGCTAATTCTCTGACAGCGGCAATAGCTAATTCCATGGCATCTTTTCTGGTCTTTGGTTTTAATTTTTTAATATGTTTTTTTGTTTTAGTAATAACATTTTTCAATTTATATTTTAATCCTTTTTCAGATAAACCTTTCTGAGAAACCTTTTTGGTACTTGACTTCAGGCCAGAACCAGTTTTAATTTTTGCCGACATAGCCTTGCTTACTAAACATGCCGCAATTTTTTCACCTATACTCGCATCTGAAGAAACTGCTCGATCTTTTGCCATTTTTAAAAGGATTAAATCAGCCTTGTGCCGATCTCTCAAATTTGTTGATTTGTGATAGGCAATGTCGTGATTTTTGCAATATTCGTCTAATTTGTTAATACCGTTATCTCCCCGTGTAAGCCTTTTAATTAATTTTGTACCTAGGCCACAATAATTATATCCCGGTAAATGTAATTCAAATGGTAAATTATTTATAAGCCAATTTAGAAGACTACTCTCTCCAAAACACATTATATGACTAATAAATGTAGATTAAGCATATTAATAAATACCTATTTAAACGATTCATCCATGATTTTGTTATTAGGTTAATGTTACAGTATTATATTCGATTTATCAATCCATGTATTTTCATATGATGGTAAACCTAACCATTTTACTAAAACTCTGTTAGCTTTTCTTCTAAGAACTTTTTCGACGAGATATACATTAGGATGCTTTGTTTTTTGAAGCTCTTGCTTATAAAATGCACCTAAAATAGGCTGACCTCTGTTGGCATCTTCGATTAAGTAGGTTACAGGAGTTGTATTTTGTATTTTACAAATTTTAAATATTTCTGTTGACCAATTGGGAGTGTAACCTTTTTCAAATGTTCCTTTGTATTTACTGATACGCACATAATCACCTACATGATACTTACTTCTTAGGTTCTCATTTTTTATTAACTTAAAATACCTATTTAATATCATATTTTTATTTATGTTGTTTACTTTAGCAGGCATTTCATTAATAGTGCGATGATAAGTGTGATTGTATCGATAAGTAACATCATTGAGCGTATTATGTATCCAATTGTAATTGCCTTTTAAACTGAATTCTTTATAGACCTTAGATTTTAATGTTCTGATAAATCGTTCAACTATTGAAGCCTTTTTCGTCGAGAAAGTTGAATAATGGTTGATATGATAGGATTTCATAAGTTTCTGAAATTTGTTATTATAAAATTCTGATCCATTATCTGTTTGCAGATTTTTAGGAACACGTCCTCTATCTAACAGACTTTTGAAAGCGTTACACACATCTTCTTTGGTTTTACTTCTCATAGGAAAGGTCCAAGCATATTTCGAAAATGTATCAATAACGGCAAGAATATATCTGTAATTCTTATTTTCTTTTGAAATTGATTGCATATCTATTAAATCTGCTTGCCACAAGTCATCTATATCTTTCATGATAACATGTCTTCGTGGATAGTTTACCCTCGCATTTTTATGAATTTCGTTCACCACATCACTTTTGCTCATGTTTACGATTATATGTGTGATATGTGTCTTGAATTCCGATATAGTACTGAATGAAAAGCATGTTATAATTATTATTTATTATTGAATTATGTCAGCTTCTCTTAATTCTTCGATTATTGATAAAATTTCATTATCATGATTTGTATTACCGGCATCTCTAGAAGCAATTAATAGTTTTAATCTGTCAACTAGCTCGTTAGGATCATCCCAATATACCAAGTCAGTATTTTTTCTGTATCTCTTTAGCATCGGTAAGCTTCCTCCAAAAGTAACATTATTATTTTTCAAAGGTTCGGAAAACAATGGTTTGATTATTTCTCGATATTTTATGCCTTTATCACCTCTTATTTGTCCATTAGGATTAAAATCTCTCTTATGTGCATTTGTATAATGCAACATATCCTTATACACAAGTTTATCTTTACTTGTTATTAATTTTAAATCAGGTTTTCTTCGAAGTAAAAGTTCTTTTAAACCTGGGGTTAAATTGTAGGCTTTGTCACCTACTTTAATTAAAATCACACTATCGTCATTCAAGTTATCTATTTTAGAAAATGAAACTATTGAATTACCCATAAGGAATTTTTTGTTAACACTTCTTATTCCAAATGGTATACTAACACCATCATAAATATCATGGATATCGTGACCCTCTAATGAAATTTCTAAATCTTCTGGTAATGCTGATGTGGGAGACCTTTTAATTTGTGCAGAATTCAGTTTTGGTTCGTAGCAGTCTTCAAACCTTGTGGAGGAGCTAGTATTAACGTCATCCAATTCGATGCCCTCTGAATTGGGGTGTGAATCTTCTAAATTTTGGATTTTTGCTATTGTTTTATTCGAATTAACTAGAGTTTTAAGGGGATCTGTGACAGGTTTTAACATTTTATCAAGTGACAAATTCATTGAATGTTCCTGGCTCTTCATTTGTTTTATTTTATTCTTTATGGAGTCTATAGACTTCATTAATTCTATTTTAATATTTTTCTCCATGTTATAATACTTAACAACTACTTTTAGCTGAAGAAAAAATAATACTGATTTTGTTTGCATATGTGAACTATATATATATATATAATTTCAATCAAATTTAAAAAACGTATCAAAATTCTGTCTGTATCGTCCATTACTCAATGTTGATTCTTTGTTAATAAGTAGAAAATTGTAAGGTTTACTCCATACACTTTGACAAATGTTTTTGAACTGCTTCCATTGTAAATCAGAATTAACATGCTCTTCATAAATATGCTTTAAATTCACGTCGTCTTGTTTAAATATTATAACCAAGTTAACATTGTCACGTAGCAATTGTTTTGGAATTTTAGAATATGTTTGAGATAAATAGAAACAATCGATTTGTTTATGCCGACCCATACAGAAATAATTGCGCATATTTACTTGATTTTCACATGCAACATCGTCAAATATGAATACAGAATTGGTTAAAGCTTCATTCGGAGAAATGACATCCTTATCATCACTGATCTCGTAAAAATTAACCTGTGGTACTCTTTTCAATACTTCAGTCAAAAAACGGTATTTGGGTTGAAATAAAGTTTTAGAGTAAAGGTAGAGATTTCTAAATTTAAGGCCATTTTCGTGCAGCAATAAACTAATCATAACATTCGTTTTACCACAGTTCGATGGACCACATATTATACAGCGAATGGTATTCGGCAATAGAGTGCTATGTCTGATATAGGGAGCAGATTCAATTAATCTAATGTTATTAACGTTTAGGGATATGGGTTGCTTGATCAACTTCATTTTGCCGATTAATGCAAATTCTATTTAACATTATATATATATATATATATATATATGAATGTTAAATAGAATTTGCATTAATATATATATATATACAGTATGCATTAAAAAATAAAATTAATTCAATTCAAGAACGATATTAAAGATAAAAATAAAAACAGGTTTGTAGGTTCAAAGTATTTTATTTAAGTATAATAAAACATGTTACATGTCAAATATAAACTTATATCTATGTTTAAACTATAACCATATATGTATAATCTAATTACAATATAGTATTAGTATGACCCCAGGGTAGAGTATTTATTTGATTCGTTTGAACTTGCACTTTATCATCGATTCTTTTTAATATCACTTTATTAACTTGCTGTGAATACAAAACATGTCTAATTGATTTGATCATATTCATTTTACGCTTTAGTTCAATATTCTTAAATAAAACTTTCTCATAATTAGATGTGCTTAATTTTTTTGTGATTGGTTTTGATACTCCTTTGGCTTTTCTGATTTGTGTTTTTAGTGATTCAATACAATACAATTTCGCTCTCAATCCTACAAATTTAGTGATCACATCGCCTCCTAATTCATCCTTAAACAAGCCAGGTACTTGAGCGTTCATCCGGGGCATACTATAAGGATTATTTATATCAAAATTACTAGTATCGAATACTTGTATATTATTACACATATCTTTATAAAAATCTTGTGTTTGGATTAAGTACATTAAACTATCAGTGTCAGTGTAGCATAGTTTGACATTACCACCATATTTATTCTTAATAAAATTATAATGGAAATTGTACAGATGTTGTTTTGAGAATTCGAGCACTGTAAATCCTACATATATCGGTCTATCTAAAACAAGTTTTTCATGATTCAATTGAACAGCAATAAAATTTTCATTGATAATAGAAATACTCTTCAAATTGGGTTTTGTAATCATTTTTTCTGCTCCTACTGACTTATTTGTTTTATTACATTTATCATTCCATTTAGTTACTAATTTACATTTACCTGTTTACGTTTGTTTTCGATTGTTTTACCAAATATGGAATTATTTAAGAGCTTGAAAAAATCTTTTTCAAATGATGTTGAAGCTGCTTGTCGTAATTTAGTATTTAAGTCTATATAGTTTTTTAAAAAGCTGTCTTGTCTAAATTGAAGTATTCTATGAATTTTTTTTAATATAAGACCGCTTTTAAGACATTCTTTTAGGTGAACATAGTGTATTATGTAATTATATTTATCATACAAATTAGCGATTAATTTAGGTGTCTTGCCACCAATAGATATAAATTTTTCTGGAGCGAAAGGCAAATCACTATGCAAATCATGTAAATGCTCCGGGTACATCATATCAACTTCTAAAATATAACCGTGACTAGCATCATCAGAAACTTCAAACACATTAAAGTTGACAATATCCTCCTGTGCCATAAATTTGAAATCTGATATGGGTAACTTCTTTGTCATAGCATAACCGTAAAGATTGTTACAGTCAAGATATATCAAATATGTTGACGGTTTGGAATCATCGAAATTCGGTAAAGTAAATATTATTAGCTTCGGCATAGCGGTGAGTACACTGTGCTAGCCCTCCACGTATACCTTTTTCAATCATTTCATAAATTTCTAAATCATTAATTAGTTCTAAATGAACACCTGTGTAGAAAAGCATAGCGTCCCAACTAAGACTAGGTGAAGTGACGTAGTATGCGGGATCAAGACTATAATTCTTTAAACATATTTTCCTAAAATTTTCGAATATATCGCACAGTAAAAGTACATCATTTTTTAAATACAAATCTGTGTATTCACCAATAGAACTAATATTAAAACGTTTCCAAACATTTTGAGCATGTTTATAATCATCATCAGTGATATTTTTCATTTTTAAGCTATTGTAAAAATAATCTTTTGATGGCAGCTCGGTTTCATTATATTTCTGCCATGAATTGACATATTCATATGGATATATACCTTTTGTTCTTATTAAATTGAATTGGTCCTTGTCAGGATAATGAAACGACAAATTCGTAAAGTCTTCGTATGATAAATTTTTACTCAAAGTATCAATGCTTGAACTAAGAAACTGAAAAGAATCTATAAATTTAATTTGAACAGGTACTCTTTTATTATCTGTTTTAATGACTTTTGTTATTGATAAATACTTCTCTTTTGTTTTAGGAATGATTTTTATTTCACCATCGTATTTAGATAATTCTGTAATAAATAAGTGCGCATCATAACCAGATAAGTTATGGAACACGACAGGAATGAATGAACATACTTTAAACGATAAATTACAATATGAATGAGCTGCACCCTTATATTCACCAGTAATATGATCATGGTCACACACCTTATCATCGAATAATAAATGTTTGCAAATGTGACATATGGTTGAATTACGGTAATCATCCGTTTGTTCTTTGGACATTGGTTTTATAGGCATTTATGAAATTAATATCTTATGAATGAACTGTGCGTCCGTAATCAATTTTTTAACAAATACTTTTACACAATCCGACCCTCTATACGTTACAAACTTATTCAAACTTTTGTCATGAGAACAACATATATAATAAGCAAAACATGATGGTTGGTGGCATCTATTTCTTATTGTATTTTTATCAGTATTCGGTTCAATAAAATCATATAATAAACATTCAAAATCTGCATATATGACAAAGTTAATTTTTTGTTGTCTCTCATAATGCATAAATTTTAAGAAACTGTTTTCATCTGGCATCAATGTTAGAATTTTAGAACAATTATGTGAAGAGTATTTTATTTTACTAGTATAAAACTGTAGGCACATATCGCACAAATACATTTGGCCTTTATGATGTGAGACTTGTCGTCTAACTAGACGTAAAAGATCTTTTATCAAACAGTAGTGAGCCTTGTTGTTTTGTTCGAAATATAGCAAGTTAATGTGTTTCATTTTCTTACAACTGGTAACATATAAAGGACCAGTAACATTATAATGCTTGTCTAATCCATAAATATTGACACTTATTTCACGATTATTTTTTTCAAATAACGCAATATCTTTACATGAGGGTGGAAATGACATCCCCTGTGTATTAAATATTGACGTTAATTTGGGGTACGACTTTGGTCTGCAAACATTATTTTTAGCAGGATATAATGCTGCTGCTAAGCTCCACAAAAAACAGTAATCATCATTATTTTGTATGTTCAGACAACTCTTGGTATTTTTAATTTTAGCGGGCAGCTCCATGTAAGAGCCGCCTCGCATGGGTGAGTACTTATTTATATTTATTTCTAAGTAACTCAAAGTCAAAAATGTCCATCCAGATTTACAGTGCTCAAACTCGGATAATTTCATTTTAAAAATATCTTTTACATGTGAATATAATTCATCATAATTCATATTTTGATATACGATCTGATATTTAGTGTTAAATGACTTCAGTTGCTGTTCACCTGATACAGGTAACATGAACTTAGCATACAGCTCGAAGTTCACTTTGACAGAGACATGTTTTAATAATGTTAAGTCAATTATTTTAAAAATGTAATCTCGCTTTCCATCTAAGAACGCCTCTATTATAAGGTACTCGTCTTCTTTAGATGGGCATAAGCGATAAGTCATAATTTGGTTTTTGAATGCCGTGGCAACAATATCAACATTTTCAAACTCTGATTTTATAACACAATTTGATTTATGAATATTAGTTCTCATATGATATCGGTATTCATGTTCAGGGATCTTAATTTTACATTTATCACAAGTAATATAAGTACTTGAAGTTGAATTAATGGGTGAGTCGACTGAAAAGAAAACAAATACATACGGTTAAATATTTATTTTTTAAGATTAAATAATGGAATACAATTTTAAATATTACAAAAGATATTTGAGTAAGTAAGTGAATATATTTATTTTTATTGGTAAGAACTTATGAATGTAGGCGGATAGTCTTTAAATTCTTTTCGGACACTTTTTATGTACGAATTTAAATGCTTCCAGGACTCGGACTCGGTTTCACATTTATTTTTTACTGTCATGATTGAGTGCCGCCATCTATTCACCGGTGGCACTCGCTCGATATCATTGCAGTTATATATTTTTAATTCCACATAATAGTGGCCCGGTTTGTTTTCAACCATTTGTCTTGAAAAGCCGTTGGCTAACCTACGTGTGATGTATGAGTAGATTGGTTGACATTTTTTACCCATTGCCTCCAACTCTTCGTCGCCAGAATCGCTGCCAAACAAATCGCTGGCTGTGGGTCTGGAATACGGCTTCTGTCTTTTGCTGGTCGATGCCTGGCACTCGGTGGATGCAGGTGACTTGCGCTTCTTTTTCTCACCTTTAGTTTTCACCACGGTCTCCGACACTGACTCATCGTCTGAGGGGAAAAGCTGATCAGCCATTTGCTTGGACCTGAAAAATAAGGAGAACTGTTTCAGTGACTAGTAATTTAACTTTAAATTACCTTAGACAAATGGATGAAGTGTAGCTCTGTTACGTGCCAATAACAATTATTATAAATATCAAATCAATAATTATTGAATAATAAAATAATAAATAATTAAATAGCTGAATGATTGAATGTAAGTACTAGTGTGATGAATAATTGCAAACTAGAATAAATAAATAAGGGAATGATTAAATAGTAAGACGAGATTTTAAATAAATGCACAAGTGTTTACACAATTAAATTCACTTACATTTTGTAGATAGAAGATCTGGTAAACTTGTAAATACTGGTTGTAGTTGGTGATGATGACGCTAGCTCTTGAAGGAGGGTTTTGTGGTGAAACTTCCAGAGACAGTCTCTTAAATAGCGATAAATCCACGTGATAATGTCCCGAATATGGAATAGAGCACGTGGTGGTAAAATGCTGTGTCAGATCATTGCATCCAAATATGATTTAATTTTAAACAATATTAGAACACCTACTCCTGTTACCTATCATTTCCATTAGGTTTGATACTCACCATAGCAATCTGGATGTAATAGTTCAGGTGCGAAAATTATACCTTAATATGTTCTGTTGGAGTCTAAAGCTGTAATGTTTGTAATTTAACACTTTAATATTTGGGTGTTTTCTATTTATATTATGTATATATGTTTGTATTCCCCGTTGTTTCTGATATCCGTAACAAAAGTGCCTAAGCTACTTACCTCGGAATCGAATCAATGTGTGTGATGTTGTCCGATATTTATTTATTTATTAATGTAACAGTTGAATACCATTAATTAGGTATATCGATTTAACCTTTGTATAACAATAGGCAACTTTTTATTTCCATATTCTCACGGGATGGTAAACCTGTGAGGCATGGAGCTAATATTAGCACCTATGAATTATAAATGCCATTTATGGGCTTATAACGTTAAATTGTTAAAATGCTTATTAAACTGACGCACTATCACTACATAGTACCCAATACATTGCAACGACTTCAGTATTGTTACATTACATATGATTGCTCACAGTGAGTACTCACCTCAAATTTTAACCACTTGCGATAAAGAATGAAGAGTTGTGTATTAAAATTATATAATTATGTTATAATTATAATAATAAATAATATAATCATTTATTTCAAGTCTTTTACGTAAAGTTTTAAAATGTTTGGTATGTATTAATCATAATTTTAGAAAATGTATAGCAAAGATCCATTATACCATCCTACTAATTAATCAGTATGTTGAAAGTTCATATAAACGGATATAGATATAGTGATATATGTATATCTGCTCATTATCTATTCTTAGTGACTTAGAAATTATAAGTTAATTATATTAATAGGTGAAACCAAGCGCCATAATTGTATGTTGATATAACATAACGATTTTGTTTTGGTTAGTCTCCTTATAAAGAATTACTTACACAGCAAAAGGTAAAGCTAAAGGTACGACATACTACTTAGTTACACCGATTTCGCCTACCGATTATTCTCAATAAAGTGTATGAAAAAATATTTTGCGTACAAATGCACAGTAGTATGTAACTTATCAATATATAATTATGGTAAACAATAATATATTAGTCGCCATGGTGTCTTACGGTTTCAATTACATGATTCCATTTTTGATTTAGAATAAACATGCAACAAAAACAACACGATTTTGAACTCTATAGAGGAAAAATGAAAGATATGTAAGAAATGAATAAAAATATTTCGGCATCTATTCTATTTCTACATCGAGCGACGCAACGTAACGTTATTATAGTGAAATGTCGGTAAGGAATATAATAATTTTTTAAAGTATTTTTTAATGCTACAATTAAAATATTAATACAATTTAATTAAGCAGTTATTTGTTCATATTCATACAATAGTAATGTTATATTGCATTTATTTTTATACTCCAAGTTATTTATTTTTTTTATAGAGGCTTAAACTATATTTCTAATTATTTTACAGGACGCGGAAGATCTTTTCAATTTTATACCCATGGAGCAAGCAGCAAATCAACAAAAACCTGGACAAAAATCGCTGTGTCTTACACGAAAAAGACCAAAAACAGATCAAACATTTTATCAGTATATAAAAAAACCCGTCATTCGAGGGACAAAAATAATCAAGATAGAAATTTACGACACCGAAAATTTTCCAAAATCCGAACAGCCGATGTGTAACTGCGAAGCTGATGTTTGTGTTCAACACGTAGTAAAAACTATATTATTTGATGATATTTACACCAGTACGAGAGAATTAATATCTAAAATTCAAGATGACATTGAAACTAAGGCATAGATTAAATAATTTACAAAATTAAATTAAAAAATGTCTGAATGTTGTAAAATAAATATCAATAAGCGTGGATGTAAAATGTATAATTTGAAATAAAAATTATGCTTATAATATTATTTAGTTTTTTTTCTATCTCTTAAATTAAAATGCATTTCGCATTTATAGTGGGCATATTTCAAAGTTAAATATCACATAAGCATATTCCAATACCAGCTATATCTCATAGCCTACGTGCTGCATTCTTGCGAGATACTGTTACCTAAATATGCCTTCTTGAATAAAACATGCACTTTGTAAACAAGTGCAGAATTAGAATTAAAACAGTGCATTTAAACAAATTAATATTCGTTATATTGGTTTAAAATGAGTACTGAAATAAAGTAAATGGTAATTACAGTAAGTTGAATTTAAGCTTTATCGATCCTTAGAGACCGCATGCATTTCGTTTCTATAATTTATTTGTGCCATGGCAAGTGTTGTGGGAAGATAACGCATTAATCTAATATTTCAAACAGTTAATATACTATTTCGCTATGTAAAGAATTAATGAATGATGATTGAAATTGGGTGTTTCTGGATCTCTTATTATTCACTATGTATGTGGTTTGTGATACTGTTCTGATTATATGAATATCTTTTTTCAATATTATAAATGAATAAATAAATATCTCGGACTCTTTCACACACGTTTATCTAACCCCAAACTAAGCAGGGCTTGTATTATGGTAATTAGACAACTGATAAACATACTTATATATTTCTGAATACATACATATCAAAGATAAATTACATCCAGACACAGAACAAACAATCATGCTCATCACACAAAGTTTGTACGGGGTGGGAATCGAACCTACGACCTCCAGTTTAGCAGTCAGTTGTACTAACTACTGCATATAACAACTTATTAAATAAACGAGTTAAAAATCATGTTTTAAAACACAAACACATAACGCAGGTACCTATATAAGTATGGTAACATGGCACATCCGAGCGCATTCCATTCTCGATAGCTCTCTGGCTCGAATGGACTAAACATTTCATCACTGATATTGTGAATTGATTGAATATACTATTAAAGTGAAAATTTGAATAAAATTAATGAGCATATTTAATAATTAGAGTAAAATAACTGTATAAAAGGTTTTAATTGAGGACTGTGATGTTTGAGTACTAGACTACCTAAATTATTGATGAGATAATTGAAATATTTAGAATAACTAAATGACTGAATGATTGCATACCAGAGTACAAATAGTTATTATTTCTGAATCCCATTTAATGATAGGATAAAATTGAGCGTTCCTGGATCTCCTTTGATGATTGAAATATTAAAATGAATAAAGACTGAATGATGAATGACTGAATATTAAAGCAAATTGTACCCATTTCTGAATACAATGAATGATAGGGTGAATTGGGTGTTTCTGGATCTCCTCTGATCCAGAAACCCCAATTTACACCTACTCTAGAATATTAATGTTTTAACTAAAAACTGTTTATTTTCTATTAATTAAAAAGGGAAAACGTGTAATTTACAAATATATATTTTTACGATAATTGACCGATGGTAAGTTTGACAGCTCTACCGACGGTTCGATTTTTTTATTAAAACACCCATTTGCGCTAATTTTATACATATTACCTTGAACAGTTAACAATATACATATAATACATATAATAAAATACATATAATACATATAATAATCTTTATTTAAACCCAAACAGAACAAGTTTTTATACATATGTAAGGTCGGAAGATCGGGAGACAAATGAAACTAACGAATGCTGGAATAATACTAGGTTTATTCGGATCAGACATGGTTTATATAAGTGTATGTATGACGTGTACATTAGACAATATTTTACACTCACATCTCTCATGGCAGAGAAAAAAAAATAAACAAAGTTACAATTTCTTTTTTTATTTTTTTTTAAACGACTACAGTTGTCATAATTTCCCATTATACATGATTGGTTATACTCGTACAACAATATATGATCAAATTATATATGATTGAGTATACATTAGTGTTAAGTGGTATACATTTCAGAGAAAAATGTAAGTAATGCTTAAGTTATGCTAAATTTATTGTTATTATGGCTTATGATATAACTTAGTTCTATTTTTATGTATAGTGTCTACTTTTCCATTTCTAATTATTTTTACATTTGGTGATTCGTCACAAATAACTTTATAAGGGCCTAAATACACATTTTCAAACTTATTATTACATTCATTTTTGACCAATATTAAATCATCATATTGGTAAGTTATAGGGTTTATATTTTTATCGTATTGGCTCTTCAATTTTAATTTACTACGTAATAAATTATCCCTAGCTTCTTTTTGAGATTTTTGAAGCCTGAACTTTAGCTCAAAAGGATAATAGTCGTAATTATATAACGGATCTACTACAGAATTTGTTAAATTACTTGGTAAAACACTTTGTTACAAAAACTAATTCATAAGGAGTGTGCTTAGTTGACGAATGAACTGAAGTATTGTAGCTAAAAGACCAGAATGGTAGCCACGTACTCCATGTCTCGGGGTGATTATCAGTTTGTATTCGTAAATACGCACCTAGGTGTTTGTGGGTGTTTTCTAACGCTCCTATGCTTTGATGGTGGTACGCTGTAGAGTTCAATTGTTTAATATTTAAAAGTTTACATACCTCCTTGAATACTGGATATAAAAACTCGGTACCCCGATCTTTCGCTATCTGCTTTGGTACTCCATATCTTAATATAAAGTTATTAACTAATGCTCGCGCCACTTCTTCCGCTGTCTTGGTAACTAAGGGATATGCCTCGACATACTTTGTAAGCTCACATTGCAACGTGAGAATATAGCTGTAATTATTATTATCCCTATTCAATGGTCCTACTAAATCTAGAAATTTTTTTCGATCGCATAATGCGAAGTGGTGGTTATTTCCATTGGTTGTTTTACATTATGAACAGAGTGTTTCTGTTTTTGACACTTATCGCATCGTTTAATATACTCTTTTATATCATTTTCTAACCCTGTCCAGTAATAATATCTTTTTATGTTATTGAACATTCTTCTCGCGCCACTTGTGAGCAGGAGATGAAAACGTTCAATATAACTTTCTTGTCTTGTTTGTTCTCTATTCTTCGTACATCCTTTACTACATTTAAGCATGGTCCGGACCAATCTTTAACACTTTTTTATCTCATTTAATAACTTTTCTATAAATATATTATTCTTGCAAGTTTTAATTATGTATAATTCGTTTAAATTTATACTTCTACAAAATTCTTGTAACTCTCTCACAAACTCGGCTCGCGATATTTGTACTCGAGAAGCTACGTATTTAACAAAGACAGTTTTCTCATTTTCAATATAAACAAGATTTTTACTTTCACTATTAATAACCTTCATTTTCCTAACTTCTTCTAATTGTTGTCTATTAAGAAAACGTAATTCTGCTGCTTGTTTTCGAGGGATATGTGAATCTGTAACCCTTGGCTGATCAGACCTTGTGTTGACAGATGTTCCCATATCCGACGAAACTGCATTGCTCGATATTTTTTTACTTTGATCTTTAGTCATAACCGATACACATAACTCGTGCATGTGTTTTAATTCATTGCATGATATAGAAATTCGTGATAAAGCGTCTGCAGCCGCATTATCCGAACCCTTAACATGTTCTATAGTAAAATCGTATTCCTCCAGTAATAGCCTAAACTTTAACAATCGGCTTGACGGGTCTTTCATATTAAACAAAAATACTAATGGTCTATGGTCAGTTAAAATTTTAAAATGCTTGCCATATAAATAAGGACGAAAATGTTTGATGGCCCAAACTATGGCAAGTAATTCCTTATCAATTGTGGGGTAATTTCTTTCTGCATTATTGAGTGTCCTACTCGAAAATGCTACCGGTTTACCATTTTTATTAGAGGGAATTGCTCCATTTGCATGATTAGAAGCATCTGTTTGTACTATAAATTCATTTTGTGCCAGAAAATCTGGATATTGTAAGACGGGTGGAGATAATATTTTTTCTTTAAGAATTTCAAATGAATTCTGGCATTTTTCATCCCATTTAAATAACACATTTTTACGACATAGTTGATTGAGAGGATAGGCCAGTTCTGCAAAGTTTGGTATAAACTTTCTATAAAAATTGCCAAATGCAACGAATCTTCGAACCTCGTCTACATTTGTGGGAACCGGGTAATTTTGAACGGTCTTAATTTTATCTGGATCAGGTAGTACTCCGTCACCAGAGACAACGTGACCCAAATAAAGCAATTCCTTTTTTAGAAAAGTACATTTTTGTGGGTTAAGTTTTTAATTTACTTTTCGTAATCTTTCGAATACACTATGCAAGTTTTGGTTATGAAGTGTCAAATTACGCCCAAAAACTACTAAATCATCTAAATATATTAGACATTTTTCGTATGTTAAGCCTGACATGGCCATTGTTATCATCCTAGAAAAAGACCCCGGACTAGTTTTTAGTCCCATAGGCATACGGGTCATCCTGTATTGACCTGAACAAAATGCCGTAAAGTCTCTACTCTTTTCATCAAGCTCAATATTATAATAACCTTGGTACAGATCGAGATGCGAAAAGTAAATAGCACCTGATAACGAATCAAGAATTTCGGAAATATTTGGTAGAGGAAATTTATCATCTACGATACAGTTGTTCAACTTATGATAATCAATAACTAACCTCCATTTTCTTTGATTAGACGCGTCACTCTTTTTCGGTACTAATAATACGGGGCTACACCACTCACTCCGACATAGCTCTACTATCCCTTCACGGAGCATTTTATCATCTTGTTGTTTAATTTCATCTTTTTGTGAATGAGGTATTCTATAAGGCTTAGTAAAAACAGAAGTGACATTCGGCTTTAAAGTAATTGAGTGTTTGTAAATATCAGTAGTCGATAATGAATCTCCAGAAAAAGCATGAAATAAAATATATCGGCGTACTTCGCACATAAATTTTCAATAGATATTTGTTCCTCTTTATTAAGATATTGTAATTAAAATTTCAGTAAAGAAAACAATTCTTTTACTCGTTTGGCATTGTTTTCCGTTTCGTGAAAATGACATATTTCGTTACTCAATTGGTCTATGCATGGATTTAGATCTGTTATCTTAAAGGACTTATCCGTTGTGTTTAATATTTTAATAGGAATGAGTCCATTTACTGGCGTCGCAATACAACTGCCTAAAATTATTCCGTCACTAATTTCTTTTGGATACTACCACACATTCGTCAGTCATTTTAGTGTGAAAATAGTGAATAGATTCACATCTAGGTGCGACTTCTATATCTCTATTATTTTTAAACATCGGTAAAACTAATTGAAAATTATTTTGTGTAAATAATGTTAAAGTATCATCGTTAAAATTTAATATTGCCTTATGTCTGATTAAAAAGTTCTGACCAATGATGCCATTTGCTCTACATGGTAAAGAGTCAAATAAATAAAACTTAGTATTAGGAAAATGCTGATCACCCGAAGATAAAGTTATAAAAACATATCCAATAGGTATTATAGGCACTTTGCCTCCAATTCCATTTATCAGTACGCTCTGTTTATGGATTGGAATGTTTAGATCCACCGCGTGTCTGTATTTCAAAGCTGAGATTGTGGCGCCGGTGTCAACTAACCACGAACATGACTCACCGTATACAGATAAATTAATATAATAGTTATTATCGGTTGCAAGAATTATTTTATTATTCACGAAAAAACTCATTTTCCGTATTGTTGCTATCCGATTCCGTAAAAACTCGCATCGCATGCTCATTTTTATGACGTATCCCTTGGTTACTATTATTTCTATAATGTGGGTTACCTCGATACCACGTAGCCCGAGGCGCGGACCCTCGGCGGGGCTGCTGCTGCGCTGTTCCGCGCCAGCGCTGCTGCTGCATGCCTCCGCGTGCATAGTAGTGACTAGTCAATTTCGTATCTCACCCATCTTTATGTAGGAATGAATATTCATCCAAACGCATAGACATAAATTCATTTAAAGAGTATAAGGGATGCTGAATAAAAAAAAAATTAATTGTTCTTTCGAATTCGTCATCATTCATGTTTTTGATACTGAGGGGAAGCTTCAATTTAATATAAAATGTATAAAACCTCTATAAAACTCTTTTTGTCGTAAATAAAGAACGCAAATAAGGTTTTACTATTTTTTACAGTTTTGATGATTGTAAACATGTTACCTTAAAAATAAAAAAAATGAAAGAGAAAGTTCACATTTATTATAAATTTTCGATTGTATAAAGTGATTTGTATGTAATACAATACATAATGAAATTGACAGTGGACAATTGTGATTCATTGAGACAGGATGATAATAAATGTATCGTTATTAGAAAAAGTGGAAAAATTGTATCAAATCGTCAAACAAATGTAGAAAAATGCAATGGAAAAATGTAAAAATTGTGTAATTTTTTATTAATTGTTTTTATTTGTGAAATAAATGACTTACATCTCAATTGGTTTTATAAAAATTTAATTAATATCACAGTGTTTTTAAAACAAACAAAGAGTTATAACTAATGTTATGTGTATAAGTTTCGTATAAGTAGCAAGGTAGCAAATTTAGTTTCATCAGAACCAGGTTTTTCATAAGTATATAGAGGTAAATCATCAAGTTTTTCAACAAAAACATATTGTAGTAAGCATTTGGAGCAATAATTAATTAATTTGTGGTATGAGTTAATTTGTGTAATGATAACAACTTAGATTCTTCTAATTAGAACCACTGTTTTCGCTACATAAATGGGGAAAATAAGAATCCAAGTTGTATTTATTGACAAGTAAAGAATATTTACAAACATTAAAAATAACGAATAACAAATAGAATTGAAACAAAATGGTTTTCTGTCTTGAAATAAAAATAAAACTATATCAGACGACCGAAAGCCTTCAACTTTTAACACTGAAGATCTGTACTGGGTAGAGGGCAAAGACATACCAAAAGGCGCCACACGCACCCTCGAGTCGTAGCAATATCTGCTACTCTTGTAATCCCGTCTGGTCTAGGAAAAAAAATATAGTCACCCTTCCAAGTCTCCACAGAAGCGATGGGGATTATCCTCCTGGAGCAACACCAAATCACCAATTTTTAAATTCGATTAATTTAGTTGAGATTCACTATATGTTGTGAGGTCTGGAGTTGGTAATGGCATTAATTTTCGTCCTATAAGAAAGTATCGCGGAGAAAGTGCTAAAAGGTCATCAGGAGACATTTAAAATTGCCTCAATTTGAGCAAATAAGGTACTTAGTTCCTCAAATGTAAAATGCAAATTACTCGTCACACGTTAAATATGATGTTTTGCCGATTTCACGCCTGCCTCGCAAATGCCGCCAAATGAGGAGCATATGTGAATACGAATTTGAAACCTTCTTGACTTGCATAATCAGAAAGAGAGTGCAACCTCCAGATGTATACATTTATATCTCAAACAAACAAATACGATTTTTGCAATTTAGCTCCACGTCCCTTCCACGTTTAGAGTATAAAATGGACCTGCAAAATCAACTCCCACCGAATCAAAGGGAAAGTTTATTCGCTAAGACAGGAGATCACCCATTTTGGGGCATAAAGTTTTGCCTTGTAAACGCCGACAAACCTTACACTTATGCACAGTGTTAAGAGCAAGCCGTCTGCCATTTACAGCCCATACAGTTTCGCTCGTAACAGACAATAATTGAGGGCCAGCATGTAATAGGCGTTTGTGTTCGCGTCCGAATAATATTTTTGTTAAAGGATGGGAGCCATCTAAAAGAATTCGATGCTTCTTTTCATATTTGTATGATGCTGCATCGATACGATCATCGACACGAATTAAATAATTTTCATATATAAATGAAGATAACGACAAGATTTTAGATTTTGTACTTATAGGAACCTTTTTAATTAATTTATTATAGTCAAGAGGAACCTTTGTCTTTGGGAAATAGAACAAAGAAAATTGAATGACTCATTTAATTCGTCTAACTGTAAGCAACCTGATTTTCGTTCGTGTGGATGTTTACGTTGTAAAATGTTTCAATTCCATTTGTTATTCTTTTTCTTTTTAATGTTATTCTTTTTCTTGTCAATAATAATTTTTTACTATAATCATCTAAATATAACTTGGATTATTATTTTCACCATTTATGTAGCGAAAACATACAGATATAAATTGGAGAAGGACCACATATACCGGACCTAAAATATATTAATAAAAGGTCCAGTTGTTATGAATTATGTTTTATTTTTTAATATACTTTTATGTACAAACAAAATTATAATAAATATGTTAAACCGAACCAAAAACAAAAAAAAAATAAAAGACGTTTTAAACAGTTAATTGTTAACTAAAACCTCACTTTCAATCATCAAACTATTTATTCACTAATTTGCATACATCACACATAGCTATCAATAATCACAACACTTTATTTTATAATTTACACTAGTTGTCACAGCGCGAGCGGAACTAAGACTGCCATGCTTAGGTCGGTTGCTTGCTTATATAGTCGCCATCTTGCACGTGAACGTCATTGTGCGCCGCAAGATGGCGTCACCGGCGTCAACTTCCGGTCGATTAATGTTGATTTCATTAAGTTGCCAACACGGCCATTCTGCAAGGCGTTTGCCCCAGACGCCACAATTTTATGGAATATACTGAAACTGATAATATGAAATTAAATATGAAATAATGTAAATGTCACACGTATAATGTTCAGTCTTCTTAACATGTTCACATACTGATCGCAAACAGAATATTTTGAAACTGAAGACCACTCGCACTTAAAGGGACTTTTCCTCACTTAAGAGACCAAGTTCGTCTTTGTTTCCATGACGACTAAACTGAAGACCACTTGCACTTAAAGGGAATTTACCACACTTAAGAGACCAAGTTAGTCTTAGTTTTTGCAACCACTCGCACTCAAAGGGCAATAACCTCACTTAAGCATACCGAGTTGGTTCAACACGTCCTACCTCACTTATATACGAGTCAGTATGTTTACACGCATGAACTATATTTAGGTAACTTATTTATTTACCTTGGAATACCGACGGTTTTAGGTATTTTTAATTTCTATTTATTAAAATAACAAGTCAGTTACAGGAAATATTTAAAAGTTATATGTTATTATTAGTAGTTTAACATATACTTAATAAAGGTGTAAGGTAATGCGGTCATATTGTTACTAATATCACACATAAGTAACTGTTTCCACATTTGTTTGTCTGTCAGAAAACTACTTGCACTTAAAGGGACTCTGCCGCACTTAAGAGACCAAGTTAGTCTTCCACCCTGCACAATAGAGCCACTTGCACTCAAAGGGATATATACCCACTTGAGCGTACCAAGTTCACTCAAAATTATGCCTATGTACCTTTCAATATGTTTACAACAATTATTAATGTGTGACATAAATATAAGTTAAAGCATTTTATCTTGACTCGCAAACCTTACGTGTATACTCGTATTACTTTATAAACCAAATTGTTATGCCTGATGTAATATTTTACTTGTATACATAATTTTTTTTTATGTGTTCTATTTTTAATAAACTATGAATTAGGTAAGATACCAAAAACAGTATATTAAGGTGTTTACCTTGCCAACACGAATATCTATTATATACATAATATAATCACGTAATTATTCAGATTCATTCCAGTTGTCTATTTTAATCCACGGCTTCATATTTTCAGCCGCTATCACGCCAGTATACTTTTTAAAGGATCTTTCACTTCCTTTAAGATCCGTTACCTCATATCTGTCATTTCCCACAAGTTTTTTGACTTTGAATGGACCCAAGTGGTCTAAATGAAGTGTATGAAAAGGTTGAGCATATTTTGGCATTGGAAATAATTCGCCTTCCTTGGCACCCCCTTTGTTTTTGAAGTATATACAATTTAAACAATTTTTTATGTACTTTTTTATAATACGACGCATGTGGGGAACCAGTAAAACTTTGATATTCTTTCTACAGTTTTGTCTACAGAAAAATGTCCAATGTCATCATGGTTGTATTTAATTATTTGCCAAATACATTTTTTTGGTACCGACCATCGACGACCCTTTGCTGTTCTTCTGTAAACTTTTGACCCAAGCAATTCGTATTTGTCAAAAACATCTCTATTTTGGTCGGCCTCTCCCGATTCTAAAATTGATTTTAATTGTTGAATTTTAGAGTCTTGTGTTTGCACTAACAGCAACCAATCTGCTTCAGTAATGGACATAATGATTTCAACTTCAGACTTTTCCCCCCGAAACTACAGGATTTCGACTTAATGCATCAACATGCAGCATACGTGTACCTGCTCTATGGACAATTTCAAATAAAAATTCTTGTGTAGCTAATACCCATCGAGCTATGCGTGGGACAATATTTTTTTTTTTTAGTGAGCGCCTATCGTACAGCACTGCAGTCAGTTATGATTTTAAAATTTGAACCTAACAGATATAGGCGGAATTTTTGGAGCGAACAAATAATTGCCAACAGTTCTAATTCAAATGAATGGTATAATTTTTCATTTTCGGTAGTTTGCCTACTATAATAATGGACTGGTTTTTCTCCCTCATTTGTAATTTGCATAAGTATTCCTGCAATACCCTCTCGACTAGCATCAGTGTATAAAACACTATCTCTATTGGGATCAAAAATAGACAGGAAATTATCTGATGTTAATTTATTTTTTAACGATTGAAATGTCTCTTCTTGTTTGTCTTCCCAAGCCCAGGTAGTATCCTTCTTTAACAGTTTTGTCAAAGGCACCAAAATCATTGCGCAATTTTTAATAAATTTCCGAAAATAGCTTATTAGACCAATGAACTGTCGAAGTTGGTGTACTGTTTTGGGTCTTGGAAACTGCCTAACTGATTCTAATTTCGCTTCATTTGGCATAATTTTCCCAGACTTTACTCGATAACCTAAGAACTCTATTTCACTTTTGAAGAAATGACACTTTTTTTAGATTCAGAGTCAAACCATTCATCCTAAAAATTTGCAATATCTGTTCTAATAACTTCAAATTTTCTTCCACCGTATTTGTTACAAGATAAATATCATCTAAATAACTATTACATTGTTAAACCTTAAATTACCTAAAACTTTATTCATCATATATTGAAAACAAGATGGTGCATTAACTAAACCAAAGAGGAGTCTGAGAAACTCATAATGGCCATCTTCCGTGATGAATGCAGTTTTGGGTATTGAATTCTCGTTCATTAATATTATAACCACTTTTGAAATCAAGACTTGAAAAACATTTGTGACCAGAAAGTCTATCAATAAGGTCATCAATACGTGGCATAGGGTACTTATCCTTAATAGTTATTTTGTTTAATAACCGATAGTCTATACAAAGTCTTTTTTCTCCATTTTTTTTTTGTTACAAGAAGTGCGGGGCTCGCATAAGACGATCTACTTTCGCGTATGATGTTATTTTCTAAAAGTTCATTTACTATATCACGTATTATTTTTCTATCGTTATTAGAAGTCCTAAAAGGTCTGCACTGAATCGGTTGTATATTGTTAACGTTAATTTCCATTTCGTGATGATTAACTTTCCCTAACTCTTTAGTATTGAGTGCTACACAATCTCTATATATACTGAAAATACATTTTAACTCGTTATGATGAGAGTCGGTGTCTAAATCTAGTTCATTAGTACTTTTACAGGATTCGCTGTACCCTATTGCATAATGAAACCTAAAGGTATTTCCTACACGTATGTACATCAAATCTGATCGCTCAGTTACATTCCTACCTATCAAAATATCATAATCCATCAAATCATCAAGCACATAAATGTCAATTTGCGTTAAAGCTATAGAGTCCATTTCTAAATCAACGGTTATCTTATGACTCACAAATTTTGAGGATTGTTTAGAAAATCCTTGCAATAAAATCGGAGAGGATGAAGGACTAATTTCAAAGCAATTATTCTTTGCGAATGACTCTGACACTAACGAACAATTACTTCCAGTATCTATAAAAGCTTCACACTTCACGTGATTTAGTATTATATTTTTAACGAATTTGTTACGAGGGTTGGGGGTAGAAATAAATAAAGTTTCGGTTTTCGTCAGTTTTTTGTGAAAGCATACAGCTTCTAAATGTCCCCTTTTCCCACAGAAGTCGCATTTATTTTTATCACATTGATTTCGTTTATGATTCCCACCACAAATGAAGCATTTTAACGATTTACGTTGTATGTTCTGCATGGTCGCTAGTGAACCAGATGGAACAGTTTGATCTATTATGGTTATACTACCTCCATTTGTGGAGGAAGTAGTTGGTTGTGCGACGGTTTGTCGTGGTTGGTTTTCACAAGGAACATTTGAAGATTTAGGAAATTTGGATTTGTATATTCGACCATGCAAAAAACTTGCTAGATTATCACATGTTGTAAACTGATTAGCGTCTATTGATGCTAATAAATTTGCCTCTCCTATGTTCCCTAAAATAATAGATATAATATCTTGTTGTGTAAAGTTTAGTGACAAACGATCGATTTTACATTTTTGATCAAAGTAAAAATCGTATAAAGATTGATTTTCTATGGGTTTTTTATCGAGTATTTCTTTTAGAAGATCCAAAATATTTCTCCTACTTTGAAAACAAGCCGATAGCTTTATTCGCCAATCTTTCCATTTCCAAGATGGCCACTGATATTCAGTATGTAATAAGGAGTCGTACCATGTTTTAGCGGAACCTTTCAATTTGTTCAAAGCTTGATAGCGAATCACTTCATCCGACCAGGCAAACGTTTGAGAGTAAGATTCGATAATATTAAGCCATGCATTTACGTCGTCTATTAACGGGTCAAATTCTGGTATGATATTGCACAATATTAAGCTGTTGTTTGTACTTACAGTCGCGGTGTCAGTTTTGTGTGCTACCTTTTTCCTTTGTCTCGGTGAGGGCGACGGTGTTCGAGCGCTACTCGAGCTACTCGACGTCGAACTCGAGCGTCTTTCGCGACGTTTAGAGCGCTTCCTGCGAGAGCCCATTGGCGCCTAATATCCCACTTCTGATGTTAACTAAAACCTCACTTTCAATCATCAAACTATTTATTCACTAATTTGCATACATCACACATAGCTATCAATAATCACAACACTTTATTTTATAATTTACACTAGTTGTCACAGCGCGAGCGGAACTAAGACTGCCATGCTTAGGTCGGTTGCTTGCTTATATAGTCGCCATCTTGCACGTGAACGTCATTGTGCGCCGCAAGATGGCGTCACCGGCGTCAACTTCCGGTCGATTAATGTTGATTTCATTAAGTTGCCAACATAATAGAATATGTAAAGGAAAATAAATATTACAAAAGAGTTTTTATATACAAATAAATATATGGTGGTGTCATCAACAGAGAGTTTTGAAGAGATAACTTGCCAGTTTGTGTTAAATAATAATAAAACCCAAATAATCTTGACCCAAACAGAAACTACAGAGTTTGAAATAAAAAAAAGGTTTTTGGTGTTGTAAATTTGCAAACAAAAGTGCATTTAAAAAAAATGCCAAATCACTTAGTCTGTATGTTATTTTATAAACATCCTCATGTCTCTAGCTATCCAACGAGGTAAAAAACAATGACACTTAGTTAACACTCTTAAAGATTCACTAGGTCCCTGGCACCCTGAGACTGGTGCCAGTATCGACACGGTGCAAAGATCGTCGTTTGATTGTTGGAAAACGCTCGGTCTGCGATACGGTTGTTCGAAAGAGCCGTTCATAGGATGGGTGACCAAAAATTTATTATCTCAAACTCCTCCCTGCTTCAGAAGGCACTTTAAGCCGTTGGTCCTGGCTGCATTAGTCGTCAACACCGTTCACCCTATAAGAATCGGATTCGATTCCATCCATAGGGAAGGCCTGAGCCCTAGCAGTGGGGACATTCATAGCCTGGTAATGATAATGAATGTTCAACCACATCAGTTATTTAGGTAATGTTTCCAGTTGATTTCTACTATATTTTTTTATTATTTGCAACATGCCACTATCATTACAGGCTTTCTTAATCCGATAGCGTAGACATAAATAATAATTATAACAAATAGTGGTGTCATAAGAAATTCGTTTCATGAACTAATAAATAGATCTATGAACTTTGGAACTACATTTAGACAATGTAACGTTTGTTAATTTGCATTTGCAATATATCGACGGATTTAGCTTAGATATAAATATGTTTGTAGATGTACTTCTTCTTGTTCCGAAAGCTATTGCGACTTTCAACGTTACACAATTCTCAAAAATACCTTTTGGTATTACGCAAAAGAACAACATTCCTCTAATTAATGTTTTTCAAGATTAAATAACGAACGATGTAGCATTTAAACTATTTCAATGAGATAAATTAGTGGAGAGTATTCTATTGATTCCGTTTTGTGTATAAAATATCAAAACAAGATCAAATATCTCTTTATTCAAGTAGGCTAATACAAGCACTTTTCAATCGTCCAAAATTTTTTTCCCATACCACTTGTTCAGGACGTCTTTTAGCTGACAAAAGAACAAGCGAAAGAAACTTACCAGCTCTTTATCATAAGTAATGACATTTACATAAATCATGTCATTACCAAAATAATATGTATTATTACAATAATAATTACAACTTTCAAAGTCTGTAGGACATAGGTTAAACATATAATAAGACTTTATAGTACAAAGCGAAGGCTATTAATTCCATGCATTGCGATCTTTAAAATAATCATCAACTTTATAATAGCCTTTACTCATAAGTATGTTCTTTACATGAATTTTAATGAATTTATTTATGGGTAGGCCAACTACATTTTGTGGAACTTTATTGAACATAGTAATGCATTTACCCAGAAATGATCCTCTGGTTTTCTGAAGTCTGAAGCTTGGAACGGCAAGTTTATTTTTATTTCTTGTGTTAAGCTTATGAACACTATTTTTTTTTGTGAAGGAATCGTAATGTTTTCTTGCGTACATAATATTTTCATAGATGTATTGAGAGGCAACAGTCAAAATATTTATTTTTTTAAATATTCCTCTGAGAGATTCTCTAGACTGTAAATTATATATAGCGCGGACAGCTCTCTTTTGTAGAATAAAAATATCTTGAATGCTAGCCGCAGAACCCCACAACAATACACCATACGTCATTACACTATGAAAATAACTAAAATATACCATTCTTGCCGTTTCAACATTTGTCAAGAATCTAATTTTCTTAACAGCAAATGCTGCAGAACTCAGTCTACTTGACAAATTATCAATATAAGGATCCCATTGCAGTCGGGAATCTAGTGTAATACCAAGGAGCTTTCTCTATTCCACCAACTCAACTTTTTCACTATTTACATATTTACATTAGGTAATGCAAACTTTATACATTTCGTTTTATTTGAATTAAGCTTTTCTATCAAACCACTGTAGAACATTGTCGAGAACATCATTTACATCGTCAAAACAATCATTACCCCTCTTAACTTTAAACACTAAAGAGGTGTCATCAGCAAATAATACTGTCTCGCACAAATTCTTTGATTAAAGAAGCCTCAGATTTTCCTGCCCTATGTCATTTCAAAACTCACTTCATCTCTGCCACAAAACGTAAAGAAATCCATTTCAAGGTTAAGCAGGTTGTTTTTCGAAGTGAGTTCTGTCACCTGAGTGAACAAACATTCGTAGCACCTAACAATAATTTCATAGCAAACACACTGCTAGAATTTAGCAGACGTTACATTTTTCACTTACAACATAAACTATTAGATTTATCTTTTATGAAATGCGAAAGCAAATAGCCGTTCTCTCCCTCGAATATGTTTAAGGTAAGAGGCGCCTCGCGTCACCTGTGTCGCTTATGTGTCCACAGTTGAATTTACACCTAAATATGAATGAGTAATTAGGCGTTAATTCAACTGTGCAAAGACTTAGGACTCTTCTGAACAATAATTAATATGTCAAATCACTCCAGTTACAAAATCAGAAATCCGACAGAATTGTATAACTGACGTGTGTTTGACAGTACATTGTTACATATTTGCTGGGATCAAAACAGTGTTCAATGAGAAATTAAAGCAGTGAGTACCCTAAGTAAATACCAGTACAATATAGAAGCCCCAGCTATGACAGATGGAGGGACAGACAAATAAGTTATATAATTTCCTCTCTGTATCTATTCCTAAAGATGTGTAACACCGGTGTATTTGATTACTTAGTACACTCCATGATTCATTGAATCCACTGAAATCGATAAATATTGGTATAATCTTATCTTATTGTTTTCATTTAGGTATAAAATGGGATCATACGTTCTAGAACGTGTAGAACGACTGAAGTGTCAACTGTCTGAAAAACTCAAACCTTTTTGTTTGGTTAAGAATAGTTAAATACTAAAAGGTGAGTTATATATTACTACAAAGATAGTATACGTGAAATGCCTTGTCCTTCAATTTATTTAATATATATTCATGTGTGGTGTGCTATTTCCCGATGTTCAATCGCTGACGGTAAACCAATTTCAACTATATAATTCATTGTCATAAATTTCAGTTTAATACATGTTAATTACTTCAAACATCAATAATTTTTAACTGTACACAAGTACAAATAACGTCCAATAAACTGATTTAAAAATCAAAAACTACGTCTAAAGGTACTATCATAGACAAAACATGAATATTCTAAAGTTCTTTCGAAAATATATTAATAAAGTGAAAAATGGTGGTAGATAAGAAACGTATATTTAAATGTATTTTTAATTAATTGATTTAAAGGATCTGTTTTTACCGACATACATTAGCTTTCAACAGATGGCGCTACTGTATTAGTCTATAATTAGACGTTCTGTTTTACCAATCTCTCTCTCTCTCTCTCAATTCAAGATGGTTAGTGCTTTTTGTTCTCCTAATTAACAATTTAAGATCTTGGATAACTTTCACTAAATACTTACCGCAATTTAAGGACTGATACTCATCAAATGGATTTCACTTCTTTCCATTTCTTGATGTAATTAACATTTTTTTTTATACAGAAAAACGATAAATATTTGAGACACTTTGTAGCCGCTGGAATTAATTTATTAACTTTAATAACAATTAGGTAAAAGTTTATAAAAAAACGTTTTCGCCGCGCAATTGGTGATCCTCTAGACAGGGAAAACTTTCCCTTAACGTCTCCTAAATTGGGATCTTTACCAAAGTCGATGTTGTCCATCGGTTTTGGTTATATGTGCTTATTTTGTTTACAGATGAGATTCTCAATCCTCCTTGTTCTATCTGCTCTGGCAATTATCCAGGCTTCTGTGATAAAAGCGCCGACAAGTAGAGCCAATCTCAACGTAGGGTATGCTGCTGCCGGTGACAGACTCCTATACAGGTCAGTATTATATTTATAAATGCACTAGTCGTTTTTTAAATTTTATTATAATTTATGTCACTCGCGTATAATGTAGCTATCCGTAGGTAAAAGAATTGTAAAATACTGTCTAATAGTTGCGGAGCCTATTCAAAGCACATCAACAAACAAAATTTTGCTCTTTTTAATATTAGTATCGATATATAATGCCAAAAACCTTTCTCAGTGGTGATTGATCAATTAGGCAAACTATAATACCGGAACGAAATCACAAAGGCGAGAAAGCGCTAGGCACTATTTAATACATAAACAAATTTAATAATAAGGCTGCTAATTCTTTTGGATGTAGATATATAGAAGCTAAAAAAGAAAGCTACCTACACTTTCTTATTATACGACTGCCATAAAAAACAGACTGTTTAAGGTAAATGTATGTATGAATGTAGAATAGAATAAGTTTTAATATAACACCACATATCGCATCATTTAAGCACACAGTTTACAAAATATTTACTAATATAACAAAGAGAAGAAAAAAGTAACAACAATTAATACAATGAAAAATGGTTGTTGTGTGTGTTCCCAAACTGGCTTCAACTCAGTAATATAAGCAATTATCTTTCATCTCATCATCAGCCCTTTTACGTCCTCACCGTAGGGGCTCAGGCCTTTCCTTATGGATGGTTAAGGAGTATGGGCCATGACCCTCCACGCTGGCTCAATGCGGATTGGAGAATTTTTTTTTATTATCTTAGGCTTAATATAATGTGGGAGTAAGATGTATGTCTTCATTCCACCATAACGGATTTTTAACACCATAATACTTCCTCAATGGAAGCTTGCTTCATGTAAAATTGTATCAAGGGTAAGTTGTGGGAACATTTGCGCAAGTTTTCTATATTTACATAACATATGTAAATCCTATTAATATTATAAATTTGACAGTTTCTTTGTTTGGATATTTAGATGTTTGGATATTTGTCGGTCAATCACGCGGAAACTACAGAACGGATTTTAATGAAATTTGGTATACGATAGGGTATTAGCCGACTTATATAATAGGACACTTTTTATGTATATGGTAGATTTCTATTTCATTAAGCTTAATCAAGTAATATATTTATAACACTGAACTTAATTTAGTAATATAAGTATATCACTAAACTTGGACCGCTTTATAACTATTTTCCTAGTGAGATAGTAATGAATCGTTTCCATATAACTATGTTACGGTATATAATTATATCCCTATGGATATAACTACATTACGGCTATATCTATATATATAGTAGAACCTTAACCATATCACTTATTTTTATGTTTGAAGATAAAAAACAAAGAGGCAATGTAACGTAGTCATATCCCAATATTATACAACAATCATTATATTATCTTGTACGCTGACTATATATGACACCAGAACTATCTTCAAATATGATCCACTTAATATATATTATCTTATCTTGATGTTCAAGAATAACATTCGCTTCCAATTAGTTTATCTGAAAAACGAATTACCATTGTCAGTAGTGTTATGATTTGTTAAGTAGTGTTGCGGTACAAAATGTAATTATTCTCGAAACTTATGCATTTATTAAAAACATAACATAATAATAAATATTTCAATTCGTCTTTATTTTTATATTATTTATTTTATAATTTGCTCGTATCCCTATACCTATACGAGCAAATCTTAGGAAGATTTTAAAACTTATTGATAATAAATTAAATAAGATATGTGATAGCTATACCATTTCATTTTTTACTATATTAAACTATGGAAGAGCAGTATATTGAAAAAAAAAGTTGGTATCAGAAATCGGTTACTTTACTTTAGATGTTAAATTTTTAATATCATAATAGAAATAAGTAAAAAACTGTTCCACCGTTTAAGGAAATTCAATAAAAAAGATTAAAGGAATTAAGGGTTGATTTAAGCCCATCGGTTTTGATATCAGACATGTACAGGTATTTACTTTATTTATAATTAGTAGGCCAAAATATAAAATCTAGGCGTACGAAGCTAGCAGAAAGTTAGAGAGGTATAATGTTTATATACTATTTTACAATCACCTACTTACTTCTTTTACAGGACTTATATCTACAAGCCGGCGATACCAAATAGTGTCCAGCGCGAAGATCTCGTTTATCGTGGCAATTCCACAACAAGGATCAGTGCTATCACTGCAACAGAAGTTGGCTATACTCAGTATGCTACAGCGTGGGTGATCAGTGGTAGTATTGGTGCTAATAATGTGACCATCAGGTTCCAATCAGCCTTAGGTTGGGGCTACTACTTCCTCGTCGATATTTGGGGTCGATAATTTATATTGAATTACTTAAATATGTATGTAAATAAATATTCTTATGGAGCAGAAATGCGGGTGATTTAAAAATAAATGCAAAGAAATCCTAACGAGCGATTTAATTTTAACAATCAAAAGGATATAGTTAAATAGTAAGTTGTATGTTAATAAACGAGCCAGCAACACACTGCACTAAACACGTCCGTCCCGCCCGAGCGCTCGAAACAAAAGTGACGAGGCGCGCCCGCACTGCGTCGCGACTGGCGCGCCCTCACCCCTTCCACCGTAGATCATACGACTGACGACGACGCTGACGTCACTAGGACGTATGAGGCTACATTTCTAAGAATATATTATTCGTTTTATATATATTTTATTTACGTTGTATTGAATTATCTTCCAAAAACGAAATATAAAGAAATAAAAACAAAGGAATGAATGAAATAAAGAAATTGCATATCAATTTTCAACGAACCACAATGTAAAAACTATAGACCTAAGATTTCCTTTCAACACCTTAGTTAACCAACCACAGCTTATTTTGTCAGAAATTAATCCACGACCAGCAAGTTGTTAGAATAGTGTTTTTTTTTTTCTTTACTATTGATTTTACAAAGGTGTTTGATAAGGTCATCATAACTTGTTTCTGTCATAACAAAAGTTTTATAAGACGTTTATTTCAAATCTTCTGTTACAGTCACAGAATAATTTTGTTAAAGATACATACCCAGTAAGTTATTAAAATATGATTTTATATTTACAACTGATTTCGTCAAGGCGTTTGATAAGGTCAATCATAGTTTGTTTTTCTTTTTTGTAAGGTGAAGTAAACTTTCGAGATGGTTATAATCCTATTATAATCTACACTAACAGTCGTCAGGAATCCTGTTCTGCCCATCTCACAAGTTTACCCACGTAACATCAAATAAATCTAATACTTTAAGGTCATTCACCAACAACAGTCTATTCCTGTATGTTGTGTTAATTAAATCTATAAATTATTACCAAAATCCCAATAATCTATGGCAAAACAAAATATAATAACCGGGTAAAAATTAAAATGTTTACTACAGTCCTTCACAAGTCCGAAAATAGAACAAACTAAAAAGTTAATAAAATATATACCCCGAAAGTAAGAAACTACCAGTATAATAATCAACTACTTTTCCGACCAATATTATACCTAAGTCAATTCGATAATAATAGACAGTTCTCATCAAGCACAACATAGTCATTCCAAAAATATCAAGAATTATTTTCTAATTAGCATTAGCTAGCAGCTAGTTTATCTAACAATGTTGCCAGATATAAATTAAAACGAAGAGCTAGAATGATGAAAGTAAGTGGTAATCCCACAAAATAGGCACTATAAAAAATGCTAGACTTCACGCTACAGACTACAACTACAGCTTTTTTCTTGAATTATTAAACACACACACATAAATAATTCTTATCTCTAACAAAAATATGGTGCAACAACTTCTTTGTCATTAAGAAATTCTGTCACTTACATTCTACCGAGCAAATCGGCCACAACAAACGTTTTGGCGAGTCTCAGTTATATTAAAGATTTAGGTACTGACATGGTATCTGGACATTATATTACTGAACACCTATACCCTGTATCTTGAGATCTTACCCGTTATTCTAATTTCAACAACAACCCCTATTCTTTATTAACTACTAGATTTCGCCAACGGCTTCATCCGCGTGGGTACTAGGGATATTTTTAATGGGATAAAACGTATCCTATTATCTAAGTCAGCTAATACACTATCTGTATACCAAATCTCATCAAATTCCGTTTAGTAATTTCGGCGTGATTGACGGACAAACAGCCAAACATTTATATATCTTATATACCAGTATCAGTTTAGTCTAGGTCAGAAAAGGACTGTAGGATTCTAACCATCTTAGAAGACCTCACCATTATAGACAGTTTTGAAGAAAACAAGATATGGTTGACCTTATCCATTAACGAACGGTTTAATGAAATCAATGGTAAAGAAAAATATTTCATATTCTAGCAACTTATTGGTAGTGAACGTTTATGGAGATTCATGTTTTTAATTTTTTTATGTAATAATAATACTCATAATCTAAAGGACATCGTATACAACTTTAATGTTTTTTTTACGAACTGACATTCATAAAGAGAATATTGGATTATAAAATTTCAAATTACAAAATGTGAATAATAAAAGGAAATGATGTTGAAGATCAGAGACAAAAAGTTTGCATGCACATGCACACCGTTAAAAACGTTTTAAAAAATCCGTTCTTAGAACACCTCTACGTAATAAGATGAATGTATCCTCCAAATTTGAAGTCTCTACGGTCAGCTTCAGATAGCATGCTAACTTGGGGCAAGTTTGATTTTTCTATGATTCTAAATCGCTGCGTCAAATATACGAAGCAAGTTTGTGGCTATGTCGCTGCAATATTGTTATGTTAAATATGAAGTTTCAAGTTTGTTACAATATTGTTTGAATATTGTTATGACAAAGATACTTATTTGTAACACACCCATCATCTTCATAGGTGCCCGAATAGTTCTAAGTCTGCAAACTAGATGACGCTGTTCATTTAATGCATCACGGTATCAGTTTTTATTGTTAGATTGTATAAGTATTATGCCGTTTACGGTGATCTTCACAGAACACGGAAAAGAGGTTAGAAAGGCGATCATGCATCCTTTGTACGAAAACCGATGTCACCAGTGTTGCCCCACTTTTAGTCCGCCGTACATCAGACAAATATCAGACCAATTATACAAAAGATATGCACACACTTGCATTTTAAACATGCCAATCAGAACGCTCCAATATAACTATAACCAATCACGCTCAACCATAACATACGTCTATAGTGCGCAATAAACGTGTAAAAGCCATTTTAGATTGACATAAAGTTATTTACTATCGATATTGAAAAACAACAAGTCGATTAATTGAAAGGATACTAGAGTAATGATTTCTTTATATTATTTGGGATATACATTGAATTGTATTGATTAAATGTGACATTATCTTTTTCTTTAGATATTAATTCTTAATTAGTTAGATGATTCAATAAGAAATATTTAAATTACTAATGAACTAATATTGAATCGGTACTAGTCGAGCTTAAATATTTATTTGCATATAAATATGTTTGTTTATTAATAATAATAATAGGTATTTTTTTACGTTACGTTACTCGATTTCGTATCAAGTATACAGATAAGATCGGCAACATCGCTTAAATGAAACTAGTAATATTGACAAACAATATAATCTAAATAAATATATACAAAATAAAAAAATACTATCAGTACAATAAATGCTATTGGAACTTATCCTGAACGGATTCCGATGATTTAAAAAGTATTGGCGTTAATGATTCAAAATATTAAAAAAAAACTAATTTTCTGTTACAATATTAAGAATATAAAAACTTATTACCACACTCATTATTAAATTATATATAATTATATATACAAACGAATACCAAACGAAGTCAATATAGTTAATCTCTGATTAAATTTATTTTTATTACCACTATTTTTATCGTCCATATTTTTATTTAGTTTTTACTAACTAACGCACCAAGAATCGACTAAATGTTTCCAGGCACTTCACTACCCATCTACCGTAATCTATTATGTTGCTACTTAAAACGGTGATTTCGCGATTTTCTTTACATTACGTGCTTAGTACGACGCAATGTAATAAATATGCGCACTTCTCCAGCAATGTATATTTTCTTGGAAATATTTTTTGTGATTCACACTTTTGATAACATTTCACGAATTTCGACTAAAAATACTAAATTTGAGAAGTGTTCTACTTACTAATGGAAAGAAATCCTTCCTTTGGATCTACTTGAGGATGGGCTTCTTGTTTTGCAATTAATAACTGCGCAAGTCGGCATTTTTAACACTTTTAGTGGCGTATTTCACAGTACTTACAGCGCGCGCGTTCGTGAATGACTAAACATCGCGATCGCGTGGTGAAGTCACGATCCTGTACATTTGTCCAGGATCGTGGCTACACTGCCACGCCCACAAGACCCTTCTAACGTCTTTCTGTGTTCTGTGGTGATCTTACTCATCCGATCAGCCGTGGACTATGAACCGCCCCCCTCCACCTCTCCTCTCGCCCGCAGGCCTAAATCGGTTCTTACCGATCCTCCCTCCAAGCTTTCCGCTGACCTGGACCTCCTCCTGGAGGCCCAACAGGCAGATTCCGCTCCTAGCCCTTTCGGCCCTTCAGGCCAACCCCAATCCGTTTTAGTTAATAGCTCCACGGCAGGGACTTAACTTTACATAAATTCATTCAAAATTATATTTAATATTGATTTAATTAAAATTTAAATTCAATTCATTAAAATCCGATGAGCCGTTACCCCGGGGATAACGGCTAACAACTGGACGTCATTATTCATGTAAGTGAATAGGGACGTCTGCGCTGAAGAACGCTCCCATGAAGGTTCGTTGCCCCATCAGGGCACGTAACCAACTGTCCAAGGCGGTGTTGTCAGTAGGAAGAAGTCTGACATAACCTCACAACCGGCTTTGAGGTATCCAATGAAGGATTGACTGCCTCCTTCCGCCGCTGGGAAGGTGGTTCCGAACCGCTAAGGTTGAGACCCGAAAAAAAAATGATCCTAATATGGGATTCGAAACCAACCGTTCCAGTTATTCAATTCGGCTCCCAGGCCAGGCTCTGTCTGTGCTGTGATCTGAGTTTAATAAGTCGCAATCGCTTTTTGACCAAAAGTTTTGAATAATCAAAAGATTAATAAAAACTTAGTAATATTTGCCTGGAAACCTATAATCCAGGTACTCCAGTACCCGAGTACCTGCCAGGTATTCGAGTCAGTACCTAGGAAAATTATCATTACTACTACGGTAGTAGTAATAATAATTTTCCCAGGTACCCTTGCACTACCTTTGATACGTCAAAGGTAGTGCAAGTCACACTGAAACTAGAAATTTGATTTAAACTTGCTGCAGTTGTCATGGCAAACTTGAAGCAAGTCTTCTTTTTTGATGTATCAAATTTTTTGCAAGTCAGAAACAAGTTTAAATTGCTATCTGGGGCAATTTACGCTATGGATATTAAGAAGTAAAATGATTTCATTTTAATTATTTTTATTCTATACTAGCTGTGCCCGCGACTTCGTCTGCGTGGTAAATATATATCGAATTTATCGAAATAAAAATATATCGAATTAAAGTAAAGCGATTTCAATATTAAAAAAAAAAACCAAAAGAGTAACATAAGACTATTAAGAGGAAAAAAAATTGATATAAGTAACTTGAGTTGTCTTCATTTATTCGAGAAAGTGTAAACTCAGTTTAGATTCATGCTGAGCTAAAGTGTCTGTAGGGCGTAACCTGGCTTAAAATTCCCTACGTCTCGCTGCAGGATCTACTTGAGAATCTTATCCTTTTAGCAGTTTTGCAGGTTTGACCTTTTTTCAAGGCATTTACACAATTTTTAACATCGAGGAAATGCTTATGGCTCTTTTCCTGTTATCCGGTAAGCAACATAAGGTGAGTAGGACTCTTCTCAGTAAACCCACCCAGCCGCAGCCGAGTCACCAGGACACTCAATTATTGGACCATTGATCCCATCGCAGATGGAGAGGTTCGGGTCCATCGAGAGCCTCTCCCAGACAGGTGGCTGCTAGCCACCACCGCTAGCCTCGGAGCCTAACCTTCTTGATAAGAATTTACTATCGAAAACCTTATACTACGTGCGTTCACCGTAAACTATTAGATAATCTCCTACTCGCGTGAACATATTGTCCGTTGGTATTAGACGTGTGCGCCGCGCTGCGCCGATGACCGACGCCGCCGATCATGACACGCCGCCGCTGACCGGTTAGAAAGATCGGCGTAAACGGCGCGGGATGGGATAAGCAACGTAGTGCATCCTCTGCGACACGTGTTGATTCCGTTCCGTATTCCATCCGTATTTCCATATCTTGTAAAATTTTAATGAATACAAAAGTAAACTCAATGATCAGATGCAAACAAATAAACAATCGAATCTTTCTTCTTTAATTACAGCTGTCAAAAATGAAATCTTGTACAATCAATATAACACCCGTTTACAAGATGGAATTGGCAGAAATCATAAATTCAATATTTACCCTTTTTTGTCTACTCTAGCTAACCTGCTACAAGCTCACCTAGCGAACGTGTATTCTCTGTAGCTGGCCTTACTAAAATGGCTAAACGATTGCGTCTAACTGAGAATAATATCAATAAAATAATTTCTATACATGATAACTATTAGGTTGGGGAAAAAGTCTTTTCGCATATAGTATGCATAAAGTTGTGATAAAATCTTTCTGGCTCTACCATTTCTATGTGGCTGGTTTCGGTATAATTAAAAAGTTTAAAATTTAATGAAGATTTTGAATTCAAATTGAGAAAATGTGTGATTTTCATTTGTTTTTGTTACTGTCAAAATGAGTAAATCTAATAAAGAACTTAGGTATATTTTATAATTTTATTCTAAAAAGGTAAAATGCAACGGAAGCCGCGAAAACAATTTGTGACGTTTATGGACCTAGTGCAGTTTCTGTGAGAGTATTACAAATTTGGTTTAAGCGTTTTCGGTCCGGAAATTTTGATGTTAAAGATGTACATACTTTGCTGCGGTCGCCCTGTTACGAATAAAATGAATGCTATTTTTTGAAAAAAGTGGAGCAAGTTCGGCAGATCAGTAGTTGCGACGAAACCGAATTCACTGAAAGAAACCGAATGAACCGAGTATTTTTTTGTGATTTTTTTTATGCGGCGTAATGAAACCGAACCATTTTTGAAGAAGCTGATAACTGGTGATAAAAACTGGATCACGTACGACAAGAACATGCGAAAAAAATCGTGGTCAAAGATCGGTCAGGATTAACTGGCAAAAAGGTGATGCTGTTTGTATGGTGGGTTTGGAAGGGCATTATTCATTATGAGCTGTTACCACCAGGCAGGACCACCGATTCTGAACTCTACTGCGAACAACTGATGAGATTTAAGCAAGAAGTTGAGAGAAAGCGGCTAGAATTGATCAATAGAAGGGGGGTGGTTTTTGATTAAGTTAAGAGATTTTGGCTGGGAGTTGTTAATGCATCCGCCGTATAGTCCGGATTCTCAAAACCACTTCTCGCGGTTTCTTGATTAGAAGCCCCAAAATTTCTATAGCAATGAGATCATATCCTTACCTACAAGATGGCAAAAAGTTACCGAACAAAATAGTACGTACATACTTTAGTCAAATGTGTTTTTATTAAAAATGTTTAGAATTATATTCTGAATGAAAAATGTTTAAAAATTCCACTTTGTCCCCGGCATTCTTAGATGGGACTTAAACCCATGACCATGGATTGCCAAAAAATGTTGTTTAATATCATTATGACTATGTTACATTATTTAGAAGAGTATAGTTGTACCATATTTGATTGTTACTTTAAATACTTCAGAGGTCTTATTAGTTTTAGTAGCTCTTATATTTGTTATGTCAATAAAGGCATTCTGAATTATTTAACTTTTTTAACTTTGAATTTTCCATCATTTGACATAACGACGCCGTTTACGCCGCCATATACGCCGCCGCCACTGAATTTTTAGCGCCACGCCGCCGCCGAAGATTTCGGCATCGGCGCACATGTCTAGTTGGTATTATAGTACTCTTATTCTGTCCGATATTTGATATTCACTTTTCACTATTTGAACGGATATTACTCCATCAGAAGGTTGTAAATGAAAACACTAAGATTTATCACTGGAATTAGTTATATTGATCATAATCAATGAAGTATATATATATATTACAGAATTATATAGTCTATAAACTAGGTGCGTACTGAAAACAGTTATCAACGAGTTAGCGCTAGGTGTGTCGGAGAACGACTGGCGAGCGCGAGCAAGTGTGCTCCGATGCAAGCTAAAAATGTTAGGTCAGCTAAATACATTTATGCTGTGTCCCTACGTACATCCTTCCCAAAATTTTATGTTAACGAAAAAACAAAAATTTTAAAAAATCATAAAAGGTAACCCTATGTTGTCATATAAAAGTGACAACCCTAGGTATAGTAATACAATGTTGTTACACGGTGAATGAAATTCCACACCTAGCGTTCTGTGCAACCTTATCGCTGAATTACTTTGAATTGAACTTTGTACATCCTGTGTACCTATTGCGATATTGAAATCTAAATATAACTTTTAATCACAAGTTGTATTACAAAATTATAAACTGAATTACATACAATGATTTTTCTTACGTAATCTTGCGTGAATGGAAACTACAATGAAACATTGAAAAAAAAGTGTAAATATCGTAAAACAAAAATAATAAAAATATCAGTTCCTAAACAACATAAGTATTATACAATTTTGAATAATATATATTATATAAATCCCATTTTACAAATATATAAAATACATTTAATAATCCCATTAGTTATCTTCAATAACCATAACTTTCAGAAATACCTTAAAAAATAACACAGATATTAAAAAATATATATATGTAACACTTGTTACGTACGTACGAAAAAACATTGTTAAAAAATTAAAATCAAAACTATCTTCACTCCGTATTCTGTTATCAGTGTCTACACTTGCTGCATTTCGCTTATTTGCGACAAGAACGTGACAAAGTAAAAATCTAAATTTGTGATAAAACGCTCTTGAAAGTTTGAAATTCCTGTAACTTTTTAATTATTTTGTTTAGCCTATTCAGCTCAATACAACTTAACTTCAAGGTTTTCGGTTTTTGGATCAAATTGCATTCAGACCTTTAAGTTAGTTGTTAAATTTATTATGATTATTTATTTAAAAAATGGACCTGCTTGTTGCGTTATTCTTGTAAAAAAAACAGATATGTGCAGAACAAACAGATAAGTACCGATTTTCTTGAAAAAAAAATTGGAAAAAATCTAAACCTTTACAAGTTATGTCGTATTGTTACGTTTTTATTGATAATCTGTAATATAAAGGTATGGAACATTTTAATTAAGACATGTTACTGTCGTAGAAATCTCTTTATTTTTGTATTTTGTTTTACAAAATGAAAGATATTTTAGCGAAGTTATTGTGTAACTTTCGCTGAAATAGTAGTAATAATTAAAGTCAAAATCGAAATAATCTTTATTCAAATATACTTCTTAAAAGTACTTTTGAATCGTATAATATTTTTTCCCTACCACTCGTTCAGGATGTCTTTTGGCTGATAAGAAACACGAGCAAGAAACTCACCAGCTCTAATAAGAATAATCACATTTACAAAAACCATGTCATTACCAGCTTAATACATTATAAACAGAGAGAGAAAAAAAAAACTATGGTCTTATAATGATAACATAATCATTTAATAATAATGAAAACAAGATGAGTTTAGAAGTAATCACCTATCCAGTTGCTGGATCATCTCAAGTCCAAGCGTTCTTATCTGTTATATATTCGGATATTTTATAATAAGCTTTTTTAGTAAGTATTTTTTCTATAGTAGATTTAAACTGCATAATATCTAATTGTTGTATTTTACTTGGGACTTTTTGCAGTCTAGTGACAGGCACCGTTAATTTATTTTTATTTCTTGTATTAAAATTGTGTACATCACATTTTATAAAAGACAAACTAATATTTATACGAACGTACTTTAAGTTCTCGTATATGTATTGAGAAGCAACAGTCATAATGTCTATTTCCTTAAATTTCTCCCTTAAAGAGTCCCTAATCCTAAGATTATAAATTAATCTAATTACTCTTTTCTGAAGCACAAAAATTGTTTGTATCTCGGCAGCATCTCCCACAATAGGATTCCGTACGACATTACAGTATGAAAGTAACTGAAGTATACTAATCTGGCAGTATCTATGTCAGTTGACCTACGTATTTTCATTACGGCCCACTTGCAATATAATTGACAAAATCTCGATTTAATTAAATCCAGATTTAGCCTTAAACTCGACTTAACTTAAATCTAACTAAAGTTATCTTGCAGATCCCAAAAACATGACCGGTTTAACTAAACCGAGATTTAGCATATCATTCGTTCTCCATTCATTCTTTATGTTCCGTTTTTGATAAAAAGACTAGAGTCCGGCGCCATAAAATCAGTTTAGAAAAACAAACGTCATCGTCGTTGTTGTCAAAATTCAATATCAAAATATGTTTTTTTTTTTTTGAAGACGCCGCGCCATTTCAACATTCGTAACATGTTTAAATAACAATTAAACGTCATTGATTTTATCAAGTAGGTACCTCATTTTATATGGGTTTTATCACTAACCTCATCAGCTTACCTGTTAAAGTCATTAGGAAACTTGTGTACCATTTTATCAAGAAGGAACACTGCACTTTGTTTACTTAGGCGGAACCGTTTCACGAATTCATCATCTCGTAATGTGCCGAATAAATCATTTTCAACAAAGACTCTTCGAGAGAAAAAGGGAGTATCTAAATATTGCACAATTTCTTCATCATCATCGGACAATAAATCATGATCAATGTTCGAAAATAAATCCATTATTATTCAAAAATAAACAAAATTAACAAACAAACTGAACACAATAAATCTTTAGCAGTAGTACAAAAATGGTGGCAAAATCGAGATTTAGCAAGTTAAACCGACCCAAATGCCGATTTAAGTTTGACGTCTACGTAAATCGAGATTTACACTAAATCGATGAAGTGCAAGACGTTAATCGAAGTTTAAACTTAAGTCGAGTTTATTTTAAATTAAATCGAGATTTAATGTTTCGCTGCAAGTGGCCCTACGACATATGCTGCAGAGCTAAGTCTACTCGACAATTTTTCAATATATGGGCCCCACTGTAGTTTAGAATCTAATGTTATTCCTAAAAATACCGTGGTATCCACAAGGCCCATGTTCTTATCTTTTATATTAACATTTATATCTACTTTTTTAACATTAGGTAGTACAAATTTTAGGCATTTTATTTTTCCTTCATTAAGAAGAAGATTATTTATATTAAACCAAAGTACTACTTTAGCAATAGAATTGTTCACATCGTCATTAAGAGTTAACCCTCATTTAATTTTAAACAAAAGTGAAGTCTCATCCGCAAACAAAACTATTTCGTGATCAACCCTTACGAAATAAGGCAAGTTATTAATATAAATTAAAAACAAGAAAGGACCAAGTATTGAGCCCTGCGGAACACCCATCTTAACTTTCGACCCAGGGGATCTTTTGCCATTGGTATCAACCCTCTGTACTCTGTCAGTCAAGTACAACACAATAAAATCCAATGAGTTATCTGTAAATCCATAAAAATGAAGTTTATTAATCAATGTTTCATGAAAAACATGATGAAATGCCTTAGATAGGTCACAGAAAACATCTAACGCATCATGTGAATCCTCCCAGGCATTAAACATTTCTTGTATATACTCTACACCGACTTCGGTTGTTGAGCGACCCCTTGTAAAACCAAATTGTTATCGATTCATAAGCTTATTCATGTAAAAGTATGTTTGTATTTTATCCAGCATGATTTTGTCAAAAATCTTACTAAATGTAGGTAGCACGGATGTAGTTCTAAAGTTAGTTGGGTCAGATGTGCTACCCAATTTATGTAAAAGAATAATTTTGCTATATTTCATGAGCTCAGGAAAAATACCACAGTCTGTACATTCGTTAAATATATAAGCTAGGATTGGAGCTATTGTCTCAATTACCGATTTAGAAACTTCAATGGAATTACCCCATAAATCAGCGGTTTTCTTTTTCTTTAGCTGATTAAAAGATTTTATTATATCAATGTGTTGAGACTTAAATTGGCTATTTCAATTATTTAAACTTGCCTTTAAAATAGATTCAGCGACAGTGGAAGAGGAATTCTAAGATTGTGTAATTAAGACTGGAATTTCAGTAAGTAAATTTTCAATATTTTTATCATTTATAATGCAACATTGTAAGCTATTCGTTGTAAAAATGTATTATTTTTTTATCAAGAAAGTGTTAATTTGAGATAACCAACATTAGTACCAAACATTTTGTACTTTTATTATCAACTGTAACGGAACATCTCAAATTAACCTACAAAAATATTGTTTATTTCAGCAACAACGGTAGAAGTCTATGTAAACCATAGCATGCGATTACTATTTTTACTACAATAATGAGCCACATAAAAATGTCCCGTTATAGCTGCAAAAATAAATCACTAAAAAAACAAAAAGCTGTATTTACCTTTTCAACAAAACCGTGACACCATGAGCTGTTACATTTTTGCCGCAATCAGGCAGCACTTTCCCCCTCAAGCGAGCGGCGACAACTGACATAAACCGATCTTGCATTAAACTTAGGAGCGGAAAGAGATAGCGCTAAACCGATAGTCGCCAACCTTTTCTTTCATTACTCGGTCATTTTCGGCACTAGAAATATCGCGTTTTAGCAGCAAGTAGAGCACGATGCGCCGAATTCTACTGTATTATTATTCAATAACGATACATATTTGCATTAACACGTTCTTGTCGCAAATGAGCGATTTGTTGTGGCAACGACTGTACTCTAATTACGGGCTGTTCCTGTATGCCACCATTAGAAACTTGCTTTCTTAACCATGTTTTGGTGGTTTTTTTATACTGCTTTCTTATAACCAGAGGTCGGAATTAGGTAGAGTTAGTTATGTACTTGCATCGAAATGTTGATATTAATGTGGACCTTCGTGGCAACATCGCGCGTATTGGTATTTTGCAACTTTGGACACCCGATGTCATTGATGTAAGTTTGGCAACGTAGTGCGTGCAGTAGTTTAAATTGTGTAAAAGTAAATAACTTTTTATTTAAAAAATCACGGGATTTTTTCTGCTCTTTAAAATTAATCTCGGGATTTGAGGCATATCCACTTTATTCTTTCGCTGTTTGAAATCAGTGTAAGTACATGAATAACTCTACCTAATTCCGACCACTGCTATACACATAAAATGATGCACACTAATAATATGACTGCAACTAATACTATAATCGACAAAATAGTCTATCTTTGACTCGAATTTTGCGTTATTATCTGCCACTGCCTGAGCCTGAGCGACTGCTACGTTTTCTTGTTTGCTTTGTCCCCAGCCCATGATAATTAAATATTAACGATGTTGCACTGCCAAAATTTTATAAAAATGAATATAATAATTATCAGCTACTTTCTTTATATACTTTTATATTCATCGATTTTTGTACGTGCGTAAAAGTTACAACGTTTACAATATTTACTTACTGTATAGTGACCTAAATACCGTTAAGTATGTATTTTGCACCTTGGACAATTATGTTTGTCGTTTTGCGATAAATTTATACATATCAATAGATTCTGACTACACATTTCTTTTATTAATACGTCTCTAAAACACTAACCAATGTGACGTATTCAGTGGAATAGAAAATCATTATATAAAACAATCATGCTATCTCAATGTAACTCTATGAAAACAATTTGCCCTTGGCATCCCAACAAAGTATGCGACGTACCTGTTGAGCAACACGGCCTACGGGATCGTTATTGTATAAATCGAACTGGTGGTTTAATTGTACGACCACTCCTAGTCTTGAAAACAATCGAATTTCTTATTTTACTTGAGTCTACATTTACTTTATCACTACTTGGCTGAGTGACTGTGGGCGTGATGTCGTTATCGTTCAATACATACGCCGGTTTCAAGCGGTCTATCGATATATTTACTTTGCGGTCTGGCAATTGTATCAAAAATACTTTACTTGAACGCTTTAAAACACTATATGGACCATCATAAGGTGACTTTAAGGGTCGTCTAACAGTGTCATCCCTTACAAAAACACGACTACACGTTTTTCAAATCTGGATGAACGAAAAAAGATCGTGTGTTGCTATTGCTTTTTAAGTTGGGCCTATATTTAGCTATTGAGTGACGTATTTTCTCAACTAAATTAAAGTCGTCACTTACCTCTGCATTAGTGATGTCATAAAAATCACCAGGTAAACGTAAAGTTTGCCCAAATGTCATTTCGGCTGCGCTGACGCTGTTATCGCTCCTCATTGCTGCACGAAGACTTAACATAGCTGTGGGCAATTCGTCAACCCACGAAGAATTATTCAATCTCGCTGTTTTTCAACAAACGATGCCATCGCTCTACCATACCGTTACTCTGCGGATGATATGCAGTCGTCCTTTGTCTCTTAATGCCAAAATTCTTTAATAACGATGTAAACAAGTTACTCTCGAACTGTCTACCCTGATCACTGGATATTTTGCTCGGACATCCATAACGAGCAATCCATCCTTCAAAAATGTTTTTAGCTACGCATTCCGCTGTTATGTCTTGAACAGGAAATGTTTCTGGCCATCGGGTTTTTCTATGAATAGCTGTAACGCAATATCTATAACCTTGTGCCGTGGTCGGTAACGGTCCGATTATATCTACATGAATGTGTTCAAAACGATTTACTGTAGGAAATTCGCCAAATTCGGATACCGTAAGTCTTTTAATTTTTGATGTTTGACATTTAATACAACATTTTGCCCAAAAAAACTTTTGTGTAATTAATTTTTTGTCGTGTGTATCCCCGGATGACTTTAATTATGTAAAGCATCAAATGTAATTCTTCTGAAATTTTGTGGCAAATAGGGTCTGACATTGTTTGTTGAAGTCTCACAATATATCGATTTATTACACATAGGTACATATACGCTTTTAATGCATACCTTGTTATCGTTGCTAGTACGTGATGTTTGCGCAATGTAGTCGTCCTGTTTTTGCGCTTCTGCAAGCTCATCGTAATCGAGTACTGTGAGACAGGAAATAGTCTCGACGCGCGATAATGTGTCTGCTACTATATTATTCTTACCTTCTATATATCGTATGTCTGTTGAAAATTCACTAATGAATAATAATTGCCTAGTGCGACGTGGTGTTTCTTTATTACTATCTAACTTTTTTAATGCATGAATTAAGGGTTTGTGATCGGTAAAAATTATCAGTTGTTGCCCTTCAAATGATTTTCGAAAATATCTAATTGCAAAAAAGTTGCTAATAACTCTCTATCATACGTACTATATATTTTTTATATTTTTGCTATGCAGCTGTCATTCTTTTATAAAAGTAACCTAATGGTTGCCAAAATTCGTTAATTTTTTGTTGTAAAACTGCACCAACACATATGTCTGAAGCGTCTGTCATAAGCGCTATAGGTTTATCTATACAAGGATGAGACAATGTAGCGGCTTTTTGTAGGCTCGTCTTACACTGCTCAAAAGCTTCTGTGGACCTGTTCGTCCAAACAATTGGAGTTTTATCTTTCTTTTTACAATTATGCAAATATTTATTTAACTCTGCCTGATGCTCCACTGCCTTTGGAATGACCGATAAAAATTCAACATACCTAGAAAATGTCGAAGATCTTGAATCGTCTCTGGCTTAGGATAAGTTGATATCGCTGCGACTTTATCCTGTAGTGGCGTTATACCCTCTGGTGTCACTTCGAACCCTAAAATTTCGATTTTTGACTTACCGAAAGAACATTTTGAAATGTTAATTGTGATACCATACTCGTTCAGTCTCTGGAAAACCATCTCCAGATGCTGTTGATGCTCTTCTTCGCTATAACTACTAACTAATACGTCATCAACGAAAGTAAATACGAAATCTAGCCCTTGAAAAACTGTAGCCATGAATCTTTGGAAGGTTTGAGCTGCGTTAAGCATACCAAACATCATTCTAGGAAATTCGAAAAGGCCAAAAGGTGTGATAATCGCGGTTTTTTCAATATCCTCTTCCGCGATCGGAATAAAATGGTAAGCTCTATTAACATCTAACTTTGAAAAATATTTCTTACCAGACAACATATATGTAAAATCTTGTATTCTCGGAATTAGGTATCTATCGGGTTTCGTAACTGAATCTGTGATGGTACACATTGTGTTTAGGCGGTTCTTTAAAATTTACTGGTTTAGTAATGTCGGGATACTTGCTTAATAATGAATGATAAGGATGACTCTCTTCCACTGTCTTCACCACGGATTCCCTGGAATTTACAATAAATGCATTAACGTTTACAATAAATGCATTAGTCACATTATCTACAAGTTTCCTAGCTTTTATGTCTACTAATAAACCATATTTATTTAAAAAATCGGCACCTAATATTGGTTGCCGAATATCTGCTACTACAAATGTCCATTTAAATGCTCGCCGCAAACCTAAATTTAATTCTAAATTCTTTATACCATATGTTTTAATTTCTGTTCCATTTGCTGCATATAATTTATAATCTGAACATTCTATATTATTATATTTAGTCTTAACTGGTAAAACTGAAATGTTGGCACCTGTATCTATGAGGAAACGAAAGTTCACTGTTGTAGTCTGTGACACAAAGGCGGTGGGATGGCTCGACTGCGCAAGCTTTCGCCATAGCTCGCGCATCAGTTAGTTTCCCGCTTGCTGAATGCACCTTTGAGCTCTCTCCTTGTAACGAAAATGATATGAACAAAGCCAATGTGGGCTGTCCGGCGTTCGCCTCCTCGATGTTGAACGTCGTCTTCTATTATTGCGATCACGAGAAATACTTCTTCTTCTTCCACATGAACAATTGGGTCTTCTGTTCGGTTCTTCATTTCTTCCCTCTATGCTGGCGAGTCATGTACTTAGCTTTGCTATCTCCGCCAATTTAGTGTTGGATGCTCCATAATTACTGGTCTTTGATGAAGTAACCTCGGCTAGCTGTATTGGTCGTGTAGCTTCCATAACTGTGTCTGCAGTGGTTGCCAAACTGTCCAGCTTTTTGTTTTCTGATACAGCTAAAACTGCTCTCGTTCCTGGTGGAAGGTGGTTTGCCATAATATGCACAACGTGTCATCAGGTATTTTTCCGCGTGCCAAGTCACGCATGCGTCTCATCAGCTGTGATGGTTTTTGTTCTCCGAGTTCCATTTCGCCTAACAATTTATGCAATTGTCTTGTCGCCGATTCTTCATAAATTGACAGTAATTTATTCTTTAAACTTGTATATTTTTTCCTATCCGGAGGTTGTAGTAATAAATCGGTTATTTGGCTTATTATCTCTTTGTTTAACTTTCCGATGACGAGATCGTATCTTGCTTGTTCACTCAATTTTTGCGCATTCAAAATGGCCTCGATTTGAATGAACCAGAGTCTTGGTTGATCCATCCAGAATTCTGGCAAACGGGAAGATACCGTTACTACGGCTAAGTCCATTTGCGTCTTAGCTTCCCCTGGAGATCCACTCGGAACTGCTCCGCCCTTTGGTTGCGTATGATATTGTGGTTGAGCCATTGTATCACAATAAAAATACGTAATAAACGTTTACTTCGTTATAAAACGGTCGGTGAATTTTTTTTACCGTAACGCTAACCGTACCGCACGTGAGTCGCTCCCTATAATATTATTTATAAAGTCTGTGTTCTTACGGGGTCACCACTGTCCGTTATGTGTTATAGTACTCTTATTCTGTCCGATATTTGATATTCACTTTTCACTATTTGAACGGATATTACTCCATCAGAAGGTTGTAAATAAAAACACTAAGATTTATCACTGGAATTAGTTATATTGATCATAAACAATAAAGTATATATATATATATTACAAAATTATATAGTCTATAAACTAGGTGCGTACTGGAAACAATTATCAACGAGTTAGCGCTAGGTGTGACGGAGAACGACTGGCGAGCGCGAGCAAGTGTGCTCCGACGCAAGCTAAAATGTTAGGTCAGCTAAATACACTTATGCTGTGTCCCTACAATATTATACCTATATTATGATAATCATATTTAATGATTGGTCATATATAATTGAAATCAACCAACATTTCAGTATCCAAAATATTGACACTTATTTTTTTATTTATATTCATATAAATTTTGGCAACACTGTCTATAGTAAGAGAGCACCCATGTCGTCAAAATAATTGATTACATTTGTGATTTTTCAACAAATATATACAGTGTATTCATTGAAGAAGTTTGCAATCCAAGATTATTCTGCTGTACTGTTATCCAGAGAATTCGTTACCGATTACACCAGAAAACAATTAGTACAATATTTGTTTTTTTTTACTATTTTTTATTGATGTGACATAGCAAGACTGTGTGCAACATTCTGAGTTTACCCTCAAAGTGTAACAATAAAGTTGGCTGGCAGTATTCTAGGGTTGCCACTCTTAAATTTTTTCCTGATTTTGGGGCGAAAGATAAGTAAAAAGATACTACTGGATACTTCACGTTACCTATTACGCTAGCTAATATAATGTGCCACTAACCAGTTATTGCTCTGGTGCGCTTGTATTTTGTGCTGGTTTTGCTGTGTTAACTGCAACTTCACTTGGTCTTGCTTTTTGCTATTGTCAACATGAAATACGCATGCTGTAAATCCACTGTCGATGGTACCTCTAGTTCACTGTCATGCACCACGTGCAAATTGAATTATCATGTGGCATGACTATATAGTTCAGATAAGAGAAGGATCTTCCGTGCTGAACAAAGGCGGTCTTGGCTTTGCCCTGGATGTTCATTAAGTCAACCAAGAACACTAATTAATGACAATACTCCTGTTAGAACAGGCGCAGAAAATGTAAACGTTCGTAGAGGCGCATCATGTATTGATTCTCCTACTCAACATGTTTCTTATGAGGCAAATCCTACAATATTGGAAACTGTCAAAAGCATCATAGCCTCAGAAATGTCGGTCATGAGGGCTGAATTACGTTCGGCTATTGCTTAGGCAATTTCTAGGGATGTTGAACCAATTAATGAGGAGATCGCCTCGATTAGGGAATCCATGAGTTTTGTAAGGATAGCAAGTCGTATTCAAATTTGAAATCGAAAATTGGAAATATTGGAAAATCAATGGCTGTCACTGAGGTGGACATCAACAAACAGGAACAGTGGGCTCGTCGTTCTAATGTGGAAATATTTGGTATCCCAGAAAGAAAAGGAGAAAATTTAATGCAAATTTTGAGGGATATTTCCAATAAAACAAAACTTCCGCTTGATCCCTCAAAAGATATTGACTTTGTTACACGTGTGGCGCCTAAGAATAATGAAAATAAGAAAATTAAACCAGTTGTCGTCCGTTTCTTGTCACGCTGGAAAAAGAATGATTTTCTATAAACCTTGAAAAAACTAAGGCTTAAAAGTTCTGATATAAATATACAAGGTGACTCATTTATTCATTTCAATAATCACTTAACTAGTGCTATGAAGTCTTTATTGCAGCGTGTCAAGTCACTATGTAAGGAAAAAGCGTACAAGTACATATGGATTAAAAATTGTGCGATAAAAGTGCGCCGCTCGGATACATCACCAGTTATACACATTTCCAGTAAATCTGATTTAAACAAAAACAAATAAGATTTCCTTTAAAAAAAAATCTTGTGATTGCTTTGTATACTGTTTATTTTTTTAACGTATTTATATAATAGTGTTGATGCTTTTGAGCATATTTCCGGGCATTTTGGAATGTGACTTATTCAGACTTTATTGTTGGGACGTTTTTCTCTATAGTGTTAACTTGTTCGTGTATTCATATAGTACGGAGGATATGCTTTTCACCCTGTTTGGGGGCGTTTTGTTGAGTTTTTCAATCTTTTGCTTTTTGATAGTGAGCTTATTGAGTTATTGTATTATTATACCTAAGATATAGATGGATGTACAAAGTTTGCATGTATATTATCAGAATGTCCGATGTTTGAGAACAAAAACTAATACAGTCTTCCGTAACGTGTTGCAGGTCGATAATGACATTATTTGTTTGAGTGAGACATGGCTTTTACCCGGAACTTATGACTTGGAAATATTTGATTCACGTTATAGAGTTTATAGATGTGATCGTGACTATAAAACTCGAGGAGACAATATGGGTGGTGGTGTGCTTATAGCTGTGCGACGCGAGCTGCTAGTGCGATCATATGACGTAAAATCTATGCCAGATGCTGCACCCGAGGTTATTGAAGTGACAATAGAACTGAGGTATACTTCTAAACCTGTACATCTTCATATTTTTTGTGTTTATTTCCCACATTGCTCTCGGCATTTGGATAGTTTGACTCAGATGTTTGAAGTAGTATCTGATAGTATAATTATCAATACAGACGACGTTTACTTAATATTAGGAGATTTTAATATCTCTTCTGCTCAGTGGACGGTTAATACTCATGAGCCGTTCATGACTTGCTCCACACTCAACGGTGATACCTTGGTCCAATCCCTGCAGAGTTTTTTAAATTTTAATGACTTGAGACAGTATAACAACATATTTAATGTTAATAATAGGCTACTGGACCTCGTTATTTGTGGAAAAGACTGTGTTGTTGCTCATAGTAGGGACCCATTGGTTGATGAAGATGTTCACCATCCAGCTATGGATATTCAATTAAACTCAGTTTGCCTACGTATGATCCGATCTGCGTCGCGTACTGTGCATTTATTTCGAAACGCGGACTATGATGTAATAAATAATGAAAGAGCTTCGATTGACTGGGAAGTTTTGGGGGATGTAGGGTATCGAAGAAGCTGTTGCTAAATTTTATAAATTAATTAATGATATTGTATCTCAGAACATTCCTATTAAGACACTACGACGCGATGCTAGATATCCAATTTGGTTTTCTAGTCCCCTTGTTAAAATAATTTTGGACATTTATAAAGTTGAAAAGGTCTTCATCTGGTCTACCGGATAGAATGTTTTTTGACAAAGCTGCCTCAAATGACGGTGAAACTGTATGTAATATATTTAAGGGTTACTTTCAATCTGTTTTTGACCTAATTGTATCACTTTGTCCAAATTCATCGAAATCTTTAGTTAAGAATAATTTAACAGTCATTAGCACAGTAACCGTTACTACCGACCAGGTAAAGAAATATTTAAAATCACTTGACGTATCGAAAGGATGTGGGCCTGATGGTATTCCACCCTTATTTTTGAGGATGTGCCATGATACCCTTGCTGCTTCCTTGGCTTTACTCTTTAATGTGTCTTTGAAAGGGGGTGAAATGCCTAAAGTGTGGAAGAAGTGCCACCTAGTTCCTGTACATAAGTCTGGTGACAAGCACAATATTAGGCACTATAGACCGATAGCTAAATTAGTACCATTCCTAAGTTATTCGAAAAGATTATTTACGACATTATTTTTCCACTGCTGCGTCCTAAAATTATTGAGCAGCAACACGGATTCATTAGCGGGAAGTCTACTGAACTCATACACCGCGTAGCAATCGCTTTGGATTAGGGCAACCAGGTTGATGTTGTGTATACTGATTACTCTAAAGCATTTGACAAAATTTCCCACTCAATACTTCTAAGGAAAATTGGTGAAATCGGTATACATGGTGACCTTCTGCGGTGGTTTGAGTCATATCTGAGAGAACGAAGCCAGGCCGTTAACATTAAAGGTTTTTGCTCAACCTTTGTGCCCTTAACATCAGGAGTGCCTCAGGGTTCTCACCTTGGACCCCTTCTTTTTAATTTATTTATAAATGACGTGATTTCTATTCTAAAGAATTCTGACATTCTTTTCTACGCTGATGACATGAAGATTTTTAAGATAATTAAGGATCCCATTGATTGCGTGTTACTACAGGCAGATCTTGACCAATTGTGTGTGTATTGTTTACAGCATTATTTAATTCTGAATCCTGAAAAATGCAATACTATATCTTTCTCCCGTAAACTTAAGCCCATAAATTATAATTATAAACTGAATGATGTTGTGCTCAAAAGGGTGCCGGTGGTGAAAGATTTGGGCGTATATTTAGATGACAAATTAACATTTAATGCACATATTGAACACATAACTTCGAAAGCGTATCAAATGCTTGGCTTTGTCTTGAGGACTGGACGGGACTTTAAGTATAACTCCACTCTAATGTTATTGTTTAATTGATATGTACGATCTGGTTTGGACTACGCATCGACGGTATGGAATCCACAGTACAAAGTTTATATTGACGCAATTGAAAAAATCAACAGAAAATTTGAAAAGCACCTCAAATTTAGATCTGTTTGCGATAACCACTTACCTATTCGTATTCCTTCTTTACTCGATCGTCGTATAGAGAGGGATTAAATGTTTTTGTATAAGATTTTAAAAGGTCACGTTGACTCGAAATTTTTATTACAGAATATTAATATAAGATGCTCTCGGATAGGTTCACAGCCTAAAAAGTTTTTTTCTGTCCCATTGACTAAAACTAATTATGCAGGAAATATTTTTGTTTATAGATCATGTAAAGAATATGACATGAAATTTAACTCCATTGGCATTTTAAACTGCTCAATTCCTTCTCTAAAAAAACTTGTAAAAAATATAAAGGATAATCCTGACGAACATTAAACGATATTGTTATTATTTTTATTTATAGTTTTAATTTAATTTGATAATTAATGTACGAGCAATTAGAATATTGACCATTGTGTAACTTTGACATTAATTGTTGACATTAAAAATTCTTTTTGTTAGTGATTAATGAAAATTAAACCAAATAATAATTTATTTATTTTTTAATGTGAAAAATGGCATGTATATTGTAAAAACTATTAGTGGAAACTTTACTGATTAATGTGTTATTTTAAAATTTTTCAATTGTATTTATTATAAATATTGTTTGTTTCCCAAATATAATAAAATAAAAAAATATTTTTACAGACAATATTAATAAGTAGCTTGGTAGCGCAACGGATAAGCGCCGCTACCCGCGATTGTTATTCACGGGATAGGTGACCAAAAAATTATTAAATAAAGGCCTGAGCCCCACTGCATGGGGATGTTAAAGAGCTGACAATATATCAGATAAACAATATATCAGAGACTACAATTGAATTAAGCAATTAATTTCATAACAATTTTGACGAACACAGTACTTCAAATTAATATAACTTTTTTATTTATAAACCGATTGAATTAAAACTTACACTAATTGTTAACGGAAGGTTACTACAATATAAAAGTGAAAACTAAACCAAAATCGGTTCAGCCGTTTTTGAAATTACAAACAGACAAACCGACAAACAGACAAAAAAAATAAAAATCGTTGTTTTGTGTTCTGTTACGTTTATAAATGCCTCTCATAACTGTTTTTTCTTTTTATATATCTTTAATGTACAGACATCGATCGGTTACGTTTTCATTAAACATAGTATAGATTGTATTTATATAAATTTAAATGATTTTATATAAATTATCGGCCCCAAATATTGACGTTGTAGTAGTAGCCTCGACCAACTGCTGATTGGAACCTGATGGTCACATTGTTGGCACGAATCCCACCAGCAATCACCCACGCTGAAGCAAACTGACTAACACCAACTTCTGTAGCATTGATGGCACTAATCCTTGTTCCAATACTGCCACGATAAACCAGATCCTGGCGCTGGACTGCGTTTACCATCGCTGGCCTGCTGACATATGTGCTGGAAAAGAAGTAACTTGGTAATTTTATTATAGAATAACTATCTATTCTTCTACAATATTTTAAGGCAATCGTTTTAAAAAATATGGTATGATAAAATTGATATCTCGCTACTTTGCTCAGTTTATAATTTTCTAAGAACTTTCAGTTTGACCCTCGTAATTTATGGCAAAGTAGCTAGTGTAAATAAAATATAATACTGACCTGTATAAGAGTCTGTCACCGGCAGTAACATATCCTACGTTGAGATTAGCTCTACTTGTCGGCGCATTAATTACAGAAGCCTGGATAATTGCCAGAGCAGATAGAACAAGGAGGATTGAGAATCTCATCTGTAAACAAAATAAGCACATATAATTAAAACCGATGGACAACATCGACTTTGGTAAAGATCCCAATTTAGGAGACGTTAAGGGAAAGTTTTCCCTGTCTAGAGGATCACCAATTCAAATTTATAACCAAATCCATACATTTCTAAAGACACCAATTTAAGAAGCGTAAAGCTAAAAAACTATCTTATTGCGCTTGGCAATTAGGCTGACCGGAATGATGTCAAATTATGCAGCAAAAACGGTTTACAATTAATTACGCGCAAACGATCACCTACGATTTTTTTAAAAAGCTGCATAATTCCTTCGGCTACAAAATGACTCACATATTTATGAATTTTGCCTATAAATGTAATCAAATCAGAAGCGGAAATAAAATAAGGTTTTTATGGAATTTCCTACGTTCATATTGATTTAACCGACGTGATGTTAAGAACACTTAGAAATATGACGCAGTATTCTTATTTTTATTACAGTTTATTTGTATGTTATTACTTTATACAAAACTAGTTATTGTTTTTCGGTGTTTGCGCCCTCTTAAATGAACTTTAACCATACAAATTATATTGAAATTCTTATCAACGAATAATACGATAAACATGGACCTACCGCCAACGATCAAACAAAAGGAAATAGTATACATGCGATATAAAATACTAAATGGAAGTAAAAGGAATTCTATTTTATTATCTTTTCTTTGTAAAAATACAAGTTAATAAATAAAGCATATTACAACAACTGAACCGTATAAAACTCACCTTTGTTAATTAAAATATTCTTAATCAAAAATGAAATCCTTTAGTTTTTCCAACTAGTTGAAACTACAGCTGTTCAATACTATTTTGGATACGTATGATCGCATTATATACCTCAATAAAAAATGATATGACAAGATTAAATCATTATTTATCGATTTCTGTTGAATCATTATATCAGGTAAATAGCAACATAGGTCGATAACATTACGCATCTTTAGGATTCTTTAATTGAATAAATGAAATAATGGAACCTTAAAACTCGTTTATCTATCCGTAAGTCTGTTACAACTAGAGCTCCAAATACCGGATTTCTCTGAATTATTTTTACAATAGCGGAAAGAGACAAGGTGGAAGTGCTAACTTTATGTAGTAATAAATATAAATGTACTTGATTTAAGTCTCCTACTTAAGTTATTTTTGAAAGTCAATTAAATAATGAAAACAAATTTCTAATAAACCATAACTATATTCTAGTCAAAAATGAGTTATAACTCGTAAAGAAAAACCCTGAGAAATTCCATTTTGAGGGCTCATCTAGAGGGCAAAATGGAAAGCTTGCCTTTAAGCCTTGGAATATATATAACACAAATTTAAGTCTAGCAATTAATACTTAAAATACAACCATTTTCTAACTAACGTACTCATTTACAATACGACAGACATCGTAAGCTGTCTCTTATATCGTAATTTCTTCGGTAAACAGGGAAAAATATTTATTTACCTTTCCCTGTTATATTCCGTTCTCCCTTCCTTTTTTATGTCCCTTTGTTTTTACAATAATATTTATGTTCATTGTTAACTTTAATTTTTTTTACTACTTTCATTTTGCTCTCAACTTCAAATTTCATCTTGCCAGTACGCTGGTATTATAATTACAATGCCAAATCTAAAACTTACGAATACTTTGCTTTGGTTATTGTACACTTGATTTGTAAGTAGTACATATTTACTCTCAAGGCAAAATAGTCTTATATCTTACTTAGGCAATTAAAGCTGAGAAATATAACGTTTTTGTAATATTTTTCTATGAAATGAACACATAGCTTGTACATTTTACTGGCTGATGCAAATCTGACTAAATGTCGTTGGTAAATCACATTCAGCTACGTGTCTCTTTGTGTGTATCATCACTCAAAGAGACACGTAGAGACACGCGATGGATTACATATTTTGTCTATAATAAGAAGTTTCCATTTTAACCCACTTCTTCCATCTTGTCTTCCCTTCCCCTACTGGTAAACAGGAATTCCGTTAATACGGTAATAAGTACGGTTCGATAGTCATCTCTTCTCTCTTAGGGATTTTCAAGAAGGAGCTAAGGGACCGTGATTCTTAGCTTCTTCTTAACATGTAAATAACTACGAACAAACTGATGATTATGTAATATGTATATGACAGCAGTGTTACCAACTCAGTCGTTAATCATCAAAGTAAACGAGATAACACCATAGTATTCGCTAAGATATCGTATATCGACTAACAATAAACTATTATAACCCAGTTTTCTATGTAAGAACAGTGGACGGTAAATCCTAATGTTTTCTCACTTAATATAAATCAAATCTTTACACTCTTAAATAATTACAATAATTTAATTTTAGAGTTCGCCATTGGCAACCGCGAAGAACAGCTCCTAAATTTCAAGATCTAGAAAAGCGGGTTTGTGTTTAATTTGTATCAAAGTATTAGAAATTCAATTTAAACTCATAACAGAACTTACAGTTTCATCATTGCCGTCCACGCTTTCCCAAATTTTTAAAAAGAAACGCAGGCTCTTTTTTGCCAAAAGTTTTGAGAAAGAACCGCAGGCTCTTTTTTGACTCACGATTGACTAGGTTTCTTAATCTAAACGGACACTTGCTTGATTTTAATTAATTTAATATCTAATGGGTAATTATAGCTTTATCATAAATTTTTATTTATAAAATAACATTTAGTGGAATCGGGCGTTATCTTGCGGACGTCATTGGTACTATGATATCTAGCAACTTCTACGACCAGTCCGTGTCTGTAGTCAGTATCGGTGGTTAGCTCTGTAAAGTCTACAATTCCCGTGCATGGTCCGTGGTGGGACGAAAAACGTATAGAGTGGTGATTTTTCCGATATTTATTTCCGTTTGTGCATGCATGTGAATTTGTCTATGGGGTACTGACTAGACGTGGGAGTTGCTATTTAGATACCGTAGTTTCATAGTTGTAAAGATGTATTATATACACATTTACTCATTCACACTCACACGCCTGGTTCTCAAAGTCAAATTATTTTATTTGCGCAATAATATGTATTAACATTGGAATGTTCAACAATGTTTAAAAACCAAATATTATTCCACCTCATTCTTGAAGAACGGTTCAATCACGGTTGAGCTGATAAAATAATTTGAAAATGTATTGTTTTTTCTTATTATTTTTGTACTAAATTTCTTAGTCTGAATAAGCTAAATGTAATATTTAGAGAGCACAGACTTCTGATATACAAGGCAACCTAATTTGGGAGATAGGGGAAATTGATTTCTTACGCTCTATAGTTACTCAATAAATAATTATTATTATTATATTTGTCAGATACTGCCCTCCTTTTCACTTTGAATTTTGTTAACGTGTACGAAAATTTTTTGATTATAGTTAATTATAACTTAACTTCTCTCGTTCGTACTATCCTATCTAATATAGGTATCATGTGGAGGAAACACCGATGGTTAGAGTCACAGAGGTTAGGGACTTTGGATTGACAATCACGACCAATCTCTCAACATCACAACTATTTGTAAAAAGGCCTTTCAAACTCTAGGATTCACCTTACGTACTGTTCGTAACTTTACTAATGTGAAGGCTATTGTTGCTCTTTACAATACATTGGTTAGGAGTCAGTTAGAATGTAATTCAGTCGTTTGGTCACCGCATGAAGTTAAATATATTTCTATGCTCGAAAAGATACAAAATAAATTCATTCGATTCTTGTATATGAGACTATACGGAGTGTATCCTTTCTATCTACTTATGTATCCAACCTTATTTGTGTTGGGAATGGTGGGGTACAACGAACTTAGCTTCAGGAGGAAGCTTACACTGGCTTCCTATATCTTAAAAATTATTAGAGGAAATATTAATAATCCTAATATATTGGAGTCAATACAGCTATATGTACCGGACAGATACGTGTGGCGACGCCGAAAACCGCAGTTGTTGTTTGTGCCGCGCGCGCGTACCAACCTCACTCTTAACCTTAACCTAACCTCGCGGGCATACCGCACTCTTAACCTTATCGCTGATCGAATAGATATATTTATTTGCTCACTGAATGAATTCACAAAGGCTGCGTTGTATATTATTTGTTATACGTATACGTCAGTGATTTCAAAATGGTTTATATTGATCGAATCGGCATTCGCGATGCTATACTGAAAAAAAAATGTTGAATGGTTTGTATTAATTTTTACTGTAATTTTTGTTATTTGAATTTTTAATGCCCTGACTACAATCATTTATATTTTATTTTTATATATTATGTATGAATATTTATTGAATATTAATTTAATGATTTTATGATGTTTTATTGTTAATTTGTGTATTATAATTTTCATAATTTAATTGATTAATTTTGCTTTCACTATCGCATTGGGCTATACCTGTAATGATAGTTACAAGATATGAAATAAATAAATAAATAAAATCATTTCTCCGATTTTTACAATATTTTCACTATTTGCAACCCCAAAAATCATCAGGGTTGTCAAATGTGTAATTAAAAACTTTTATATTTAGAAACCTTAAATCGAAAAAATACCTAGGTGTTGTGGAACATTCTAGAATAGGGGTGAATAAACGTGCGCCATTCTGTAATAAGTTAGTAGTGATCAAAATGGAGGGAAAACATATAATCGGAATTTGCTTTCCCTCCATTTTGATAACATTAGAGTCAAAAATCGTGAGAGTTCACAAAATATAGCCACATACGCCAGACAATTTTGCTGAAGAAAATATCAGCCTTGTAGATCGACATGTCTATGAAGTAACTGAAGCCCTGTAGCGCTACCATGAGTTGCTATCGTAAATTCTCATTACTTTACCGCAGTCGATAGCGAATAAACGCACTTCGAATAGTATTCGATAGAAGTTGTACCATGAGTCACATTTACATTTACTATACTCGCTAACGTTAACTCGAACATTCGAATAGTTTTTGTTACGTGACCGTGTATTGCGCCTAACTTCACTCCAAATGAAACTGTCTCGTTCTAATTATGCTAAATAGAGTGAGAAAGGATGACTTTGGACAAGAATCCGGCTATTTAGATCTTCAAATTTAAAAAGTAGATAAAACCCTACTAATTTTAAGCGTCACTGATCATTCTCATAACGAGAAGTGTAACTGATTATTGAATTTATTCGGTTATTTCCGTGTTGTGACAAATCATTGAGTATTACTGTTTCTTGACTGGCGGTTGTTTTGGTAAATTGTGCATAATACCTAAACATTAAATGCGGACTAGTGTATGACAAATACAGTTATTGGTTGAATATATGGAAAGGAATGTACTTCAATACATTTCTCAATACATACTTTGTACAGTAAAATGTAGCCCTCCAGTTTTTTTAGATGAAATATTTGTTTAAGTGTTCAGATAAAGTTAAGGAATGCTGAGTGCTCTTTATTTGATTAAGGTAAATTTTAGCGGGACTTTAATAATATAATACATTGTTTGTTGTAATTTATCGAACATAAAATTTTAAAAATAGACGCAGTTTATGAAATTTTTGAAATATAGTAAGAATATACAACCTAATCCAATGCTATCAGATCTAACCCCGTTATATTCATTTATTTATTTTTGTTGTTATCCGTATCACGTATCCCTTTTTAATGTTTTAACAGAAATGGTGACCTTAGTAAACCAAAACACTCCTTATTAAGCCTATATTATTTGATAAAATTATTCTCACTAATATTTCTCATACAACATCACCAGCCCTCTTACGTCAGTGCCTTCCGAAGCACGAAGTAGCTCGAGATAATAATTTTTTGGTCACCCATCCCGTGACCGATCCTTACGAAAGTTGCTTAACAACAAAGATCGCGGGCCGCGGCGCTTATCCTCTACGCCACCGAGCTAGATATTTTTGCCGATATTTCTCATATCCGCTTCAAATTTTCTCTATTCTCGTCGTTTGACTTCATATGCAGCTTATGACAACATATTCCACGCAAGATAATGCCTAGTTGACATTATTTGGGTCAATAATAACTGAAAATAATCTATGAAACAATACTCTAACGAGAGTAATAAGTTTTCACGCTACGTTTTGCAAGTGAGAGAGTTAACTACAGTCGCTACGGTATTTCTCGATGACGTTTGTCAAATTTGTAACTCATGGTACCGATATTCTATGGGATAAGCTACAAAACGTAAAAAACGTTAGTCGCTAGCGATTGGCTTTCGATAGGTAAATTTACTATAGGACTCATACTAGCAATCTTTAGTTTCACAAGTGACCGCTAGGAGCGCTGTACAGTTCTCCATACAAATCATTTACGCAGTCGCTAGCGAGTACGGTCGTTGTAAACTCATGGTAACGCTACTGATTGCTATGTCAAAATAAAGCCCTGAATTATATGTCAATCTGACATACATTCTGTCAGCAGACCAATCAGGATTGGTCTTGGAAATGGGCCTAAGATAGAGCTTTGCGGAACACCCATTTTTACATTAGTACACGATACTTCACACCATTTATATCCACTATTTGAAAAATAGCCCAAAATTAACATAACCATCATAATATGTAGAAGCGATTTTGTTCTACAACTATTTTAATTTTAATTAGGGTTTATAAAAACGTTATTCCGTTATCACAAGTAAACTAAGAAATGTAGTTGTACTCCTGTGTTCTTAGTAATGACTAGCTGTGTCCGCGACTTTGTCTGCGTGGGAAGTATTTTGGTAGAATTCTTTTTTTCCTATGAATGGAGTCGAAACGAATAAGATCAATGGGCCATAACCCACTATGCGAGCTTAATGCGGATCGGTGGGTGTTAACATTACTGATGGAGCCAGGACTAACGGCTTAACGTGCATTGTGCCAGTGCTGTGCACAGTGCTCAAGATAATAGTGTTTTAGTCACCCATCCTGTGAACAGTCCTTACGAATGTTATTTTTCTATCTTTTTATATTTCAGGTTTCTCGCGCTCTGATTGTCGCTAGTGTCTGAGTATTTTATTCGTACCTTTAAACCGTCCTTCTTTTATTTTTGATCTTTTTCAATTATTATTATTTGTCTATATGTATGCACAAACGGTATTAACTTACTTATTTAACTGCGATTTAAACCTAATGCTCTAACCCACTACGCCGTCGGATATCTTGTACCTAAGCTATACTAATATTATAAAGAGGAAAGGTTTGGTTGTTTGTTTGTTTACATCGAATTTGCTCCAAAACTACTGGACCGATAGTTTCAGAGCGATTCCGACGTACGGAAAGATACATCAGACGCGGATGTCATAGGCTATAATTTTGCGGTAAAGTCGCCGGAAAACAGCTAGTTCATTATACCCTATGAAACTTAACTGCCGTACGCCTGTGGAGTATGAAGGCAACACGGGTTGGTGATAATCGAAACTACTTTCTCGATCTCTATTGTGCAAACTGCGAGCTCTTTCAGAGACCAAGCGCATTTCTCTATAAAAGGAAGTTTCATACTAATACCATACTGCATGTATGTTACAATCAGCAATTAGACGCGCTATGCGATCTTCAGAAGTTTCCTGAGATTAAACGCTTGTTGTATGAGTTCTCCGAGAGCTCAAGAGATTGTCCCTGACGGTAAATGCTTCAGATTCAACTTTATAGTGCATGAGCCTCGCGATGGGCAGTTAAATACGCTTCGCGTATTTCAAGTGTCTCCGAGCGCTTTTCGTCCGATCTCTTTCTTTGTCAATAAAAATCGGTCGGTACATGTCTGACGGAAGATACGTGGAGTTTTATTTATTGATATAAAAAAATATACACATATTTAAATTTCGACTTTCCACACTCGAAGGAAATCGTCTCCTAACACATACTTCCGAGAAGTGCTTAACTGAGCTTCCGTCAGATTTGAACGGCCCTCATAATCATCATCATCGGCCCTTTTACCTCACCAACTGCAGGAGCTCAGGCCTTCCTTATGGATGGTTAAGGAGGATGGGCCACGACCGTCTATGCTGGCCCAATGCGGATTGGAGGGTAATAACGACTTCAAATACAACCGGGACCAATCGCTTTACGTGCCTTCCGAAGCTTGGAGTTGCTTGAGATAATATTTTTTTGGTCACCCATCCTGTGACCGACTAAATCAGCCTCTCCCAGACAGACGAAACCGTGCAATGCGGGGGCGGCTGCCAACCACCTCCGCTGCCCCCGACGACGACGTGAACCTAATCTGATGAAAATATGCGTTCACTGTAAACTACTCGATGCTTAATTGCATCACCGGAAGGCTCTTTTCGCTTGTTCTCTTACTCGCGTGATCGTATACCGACGTTTATTATAAGCTGAACCCTATTTAGTACGATTGACTATATATAACTGAGGCCAACTTACTTTGGATATGTCAAAATTTTGGAATCTTTTTTTTTTATTTGTCATCATACAAATTATCATTTTATAGACAATATTTATTCGTAGTTTGGTGGTGCTACGGATAAGCACCGCTGCGTACGATCGCTATTGCTAAGCAATTTTGGCAAGAGTTGTTCAAGGGATGGGTGACCAAAAATTATTAAACAAAGGCCTGAGGCCCTACAGTTTGACTGTGGAAGAGTTAATGATGATGATCAATATATCAAAGATGAAAATTTAATAAAACATAATATTTCATAGCAATTTAGGCGAACACGTCACTTCAAATTGACATAACTTTTTTATTTGTGAACCGATTGAGTTAAGTTGTTAAGCAACTTTCGCAAAGGTTAACGAAAGAATACCACAATATAATAGTGAAAACTGTATTTAAATCGGTTCAGCCGTTTCTGAGATTATCGTGCACAAACGCACAGACAAACAGACAAAAAAATTAAAAATCATTGTTTTGTGTTCTATTACGCTTATAAATGTCCCTCATAACATATATCTTCAATGTACAGACATCGACCTGTTACGTTTTTATAATAGTATAGATATGTGCTTAGTTATTACAAGTTTTTTTTTATAAACTTGTTCATTCACATAAAATTTACAATAGATCCTTACACACATGTTGCATATTTATCTCGGTGTTTTCTAATACGCGAAATGGTCACTTGGGTCGTGTCGAGATACTGACCAAGTCCGAAGTGGTAGAAAGTGGTAGAGAACAACTCTAATACTATAAGGCATAAAAAGGAGTAGTTGCGGTGAAAATATAGAGGGAAGAAGTAGGTTTAGCGAGTGTCGTCCAGCAGGCGCCGTCTTAAAAGCATTATATTTCATTACGCGCGTTTCATAAAACATTATATTCCATATTTTGTTATTGTTCTTTGTTGTGTAACTTTTTAAAAATTACTAGACTACTTGGCCCATCTCTAATAAGTAGTAAATTAAAAATTAATAAAATAAACTCCATAAATATGCTCATTCAATTTATTACATTCTGTAAATATTATATTAATTTCTCTTGCATGTCGCTGATGATGAATTTTATGCAGGCATAGCATGGTTACATATATTCTATTACTTCGGTAACACGAGCATTTTCGGATTCAATGTTCGTCCTCGATGAAGAGTCAACCTCATGTACCCAAATCTCATAGTCGTACTCGTACATTGTTTGATCGAAAGGTGACTGCAAGAACATCAGGGACAAATAGTTGGTTCCGGGTCCACCGCCCACCAGCGACACCGACGCATTTCCAGCGACTTGTATCAATACGTACCTAGTGATGACATAATGTGTACCAACAGACCACGTATGGGTTGTTGGAGAACTCTGTCTTATGTTGCCACTGTAAAATAAATAAGATATTTATTGAAATTGGCTTGAAATTACTAATCTACCTTACCAGCATAAATAGTTATTGTACATAAAATCATACATTCTGATGTGTAATATCTGATCTTCATTTGAAATGCAAGACTGTTGCAGTTAAATTTACTTATATTCAGTATTATTTTGATATTCGTCATAATTATAAACTATTTAACATTATATAAGTAGATTCCTTGGGTCTTTCAAAAACTCTATTGTCTCTTGGTATATTAACGGTAATTATTAGAATATTTTACAGTAGCCGACTGGTTTTTCTTGTGTCTACCGTGAATACGTACATCTCATGTCTCCTCCCAGGGCCAGACCAATATCGATCTGATAATGTTAATAGTATTAAAATGTACTTACGAAATCAAACGAAACTCATTATTTGTTCTGGACTTTTCCTCTAGTTCTACAGGCTTCGCGGCAACCAGAGCCAACAAAGACAACACAGACAATAGAATGAACAGCTTCATCTGGAATTTATTTACTTATTATTAACGCTAAATATAATGAATGATTCTTTATCCATGGGTGTACCTAACATTTCCTAAGGTTGAGCAAAAGTACTGAAACTCGATAAATAATTAAAATTGCATTTGTGTTTAATTAATAACATTATTCTAATAATAAACACTAGCATACATTTCAGTTTTTCATTTAATGAGGAAGTATTTAAAAAAAAAAGCACCTCACTAGATGGCGACTCTAGCAAATGGTTTTTGCAGGAAACGAACGGACCGAAGATAGTAATTTCCTTTGTTCAACTGAAATTTCTAAAGTTCGAACCTTAGATATAAATACAAATACGAAAATGTACAAACAGAATATGAATTGATTATTGAGTTTTGAAAATTAATTTACTTTTATATATGAAGGAAAACCGCAACATCTAGTTTGATTTCGGGAACTAATGTTTTTTTTTAAATATTTCCTCATTGTGATAAATAATATTTATTTTTGTGACTTTACCATACAACCTTCAAGTCAGGGTTGAGAGTGGGACAAGTGACCCACTTTGCATCATCATTCATACGTCAAATACGTAATGTTGAAAAAAATTCGAGACTTACAAGATTAACAAAAGAGAAATAGAGAGAACAAATAACATATGTAAGACACAAAGAACTGAAGGGCATAGGCCCCTTACTTATTCTACCACAACAAAGACAAATTATTAAAAAAATCTAATGCAAATATGGAGATATTACATTCGACTCATTTTTCTGGCAATTCTTGACCGGGTTAAGTTTAATAATAAAATTCTAACAGCACCGCTTCATAATTTCAGTACAAGTAGATATAACTTACAAAATTCTTTATTTCGGACCTGCTTGAATTATGATTTCTTTTTTTTTTCTTGAAATAAATAAATAACAGTGAAGCACTTACCTTTAGTGCGATTAATGTAATTACTGAATACTTATTTCGAAGTTATCTTAGTTATATATTAGATGTATATCCTATCGGACGGAAACAAGAAAAATAATTAGATAAGCCGATAGTTATGATAAATCACTTCTAAAAGACGTAAGTCATTATTCTGATTACAATCTTAAATGTTTTGTA
>OU893352.1:11998272-12224265 GCA_918026875.4 Diatraea saccharalis
TCACCGACTTTAAATCTTGATGGTGATTATGAATGTGCATTATTGCATTTCTCTACTTTTAATTCTATACCGAATATCACTAAAGCTAATAACAAATTTCACTATGGTAATAATGAAGTGGTCGAGATTCCTGAAGGAGCTTATGAACTTCAAGATCTTTACGACTTTTTAAAGTTTAAAGTAAAAGATTGTGATTTAAAATCATATTGCAATAACAATACTCACTTATACATGATCAAACGAACTTCACAAGTGAAATTCGATCAGTATTATATGAATACGCTTCATTCGAAGATATAATAAACTATGTAGTCCCTTTAACCTACAAGGCAATATCGCACGTATTTCAGAGATTGTCTATGGAATAAATTAAAAAAGAAAATTTCGCTGTCAACCTACTCGCATCCATAGTGCACATCGTCATTATTTTAGAGATTTTTGCCAAAACTTCGAAAGGGTATGGGTGGGAGGGAGATTATATCTTCGAATGAAGCGTATTCATATAATACTGATCGAATTTCACTTGTGAAGTTCGTTTGATCATGTATTATATTTCATCGCTTCATTCTTCGATATAATAAACTATGTAGATGTTTAGAGTTTGAAGTTTTGGTGTCATAAAATAAAAAAATATTGTGTTCACAATCAACTTTTATTTTACTGTTGAAGATCTTAAACCGTTTCAATTACAGTTGGTATTAATAATTATTAATCAATGAGTCTCATTATTATTTGTAAGACAAACGGATTTTGCAAAACTTCCTTCATCTGATATTTGGCGATGGTAAAACTTGGCGAAAGTTGTTGATTAGTTAGTCCAGCCAGCTAGTTTTCGAATGGTATCGACTGATACTCCTGCAGTCTTGGCGGCGGAGGTGGAGGCGTGCCGTGTACTATGTGCCGTGAATATGGAAATGTCTACGCCGCTGTTTGCTAGAACTTGCTTAATCCATCGACTTATGGTTTGCGATGATGCTGGCTTGTGAGGTGATTTAAACGTCAGCAGTAGGTTAAGCGATCCGTCAACTCTTAAATCTTTAGTAACATCTAAGTAATCTTTTAATGTAGTTGCAGGGCATATATTAATGTTGTCTATAAAATAAGGTAAATGCAAAATTGGTTGGTCGTGTCCTGGTGCTGACGTTTTAATTAAGTCTGAAATAACAATTTTGACTCCATTGTTACTTATCATAATATTATTTATTTTGATGAGGAAGAACGTTTGTACTCGGTGACCTGTACATAGGGCTAAGAGAATTACTAACTTCTTAGTTAAGTTTTCTATAGAAAGGTGCTTATTAGGGTACCAATCTGTTATGTAATTTAGTACTATTTGAGGGTCCCAAGTATAACTGTACTTGGGGGTTATAGGCCTAAGTCTATAAGCACCCTTAAGCAAACGTTTTATTTGTTCTTGTGAGCCTATATTATTGCCTAGTAATAACGATAAGGCGGATCTGTGGCTGTTTAATGAGCCATAAGATGATTTTTTATTAAATTGTTCGGTTAGAAACAATGAAACTGCAGTTACTGCAGCACAATATGGGTCAAAATTATTATCTTTACAAAATATCCACCATAGTTTGTAAGTGCTGTTATATTGCGACATGGTATTTTTTGACACTGAAGCTAGCATTAACTCTAATGATGGGATAGGTGAACCTCGTTTCGTGAACGCAACCCTGAGAGCTTCGCTGCCGCCAGGATATGTCGACTGATCCGTTGTTGGTTCCTGGAAGAGGACACAACAGTTTCTGTATTCGTATTAAGATATATTACGTCAGAAACAATAAGGCTTTGTAATAGCGGGAACCACGGTTGGGAGGGCCAAAAAGGGTAAACCAATATGCCTACTGCTTGGTCATTGATTATTTTATTAAGGCATTTTAATATTATAGAAAATGGTGGAAAAGCGTAGAAAAACCAGGGTTTCCAGTCAAGTGTGAATGCGTCTACGGCAAATGACTCGGGGTCGCGTTTCCACGATACGAATCGATCACATTTTGCATTGGTGCGAGAGGCAAAAAAATCAATATTTGGCTGTCCGAGCCTTCGCGTGATCTTAAGAAAACTTGTTCGTTTTAATTCTATTTCGGTGTCTGGATTAATACGCCGCGATTCCTGATCAGCTTCTATATTATCTTTAGTATTGATATAAGAAGCGAACAACCATATTTTTCTCTCTTCACACCATTGCCAAATATTCCTTGTTAAATTATTTAAGTGTGGAAATTTTACACCTCCCATTCGATTAATATAGCTTATGGCGGTTATGTTATCGATCCGCAATAAAACAATATAATTAGACTTATTATGAACGTAACATTTCAATCCGAGAAAAGCTGCTAGCAATTCTAAATAGTTTATATGGAAATTATTTTCATGTGTTTTCCATTTACCATTTGCGCGTTTTCCATTTGCACAAGCACCCCATCCTGTACGAGAAGCGTCAGTAAAAATCTCAATATCAAATTTCAAAGACCCCATAGGACAGTCAACATTTTCTACATTATTCATCCACCAATTCAAATCATGTAAACTTTGATTAGAAAATTTTATCTTTGTGTCATAAGAATTACCGTTTTGAAGTGCTAGTAGTTTCTCTCGTTCTAACTGCTTGGTGTAAAGCCACCCGTAACGGGCAGCAGGACAAGCCGCTATAAGAATTCCTATTAGATGCGCATAGTCTCTTAAGGGACGCTTGGGCAATAACGAAAATTGGTTAACTAATTGTAAAATATTATTGCGCTTTTTTGTGGGTAATGATATAGACATATTAACGGAATCGTATATGAAACCTAAAAATTTGCATTGCTGTCGTGGTTCAATATAACTCTTGCTATAGTTAACTACGAATCCAAGACATTCTAATACATGTAATGTTTCCTTCACATTTAATAGACATTCAGAGTATGTTTTACCTATACATAAAATATCGTCTATATATATTACCGAAGAAAATCCTCTATATCTTAAATAAGAAACAACTTCTTTCATCAATTTTGTAAACATTCGAGGTGCCGCACTCAGACCATAAGGCATTGCAGTAAATTCGTATGTTATATTATCAAATTGGAACCGTAAATATTTACGATGTGAGGGTAATATGGGTACAGATAAGTACGATTCTTTTAAATCGATGGTAGCCATATATCCGTATTTCGGTATTAATTTTGAAGCAGTGCGGTAATCTTCCATTTTAAAATGAAGCTTTTTAACAAAATTGTTGAAGGATTTTAAATTTAATATGAATCTAAAATCACCAGTTGATTTTGGAGCTAGAAAAATGTTTGATATATATTCCTTAGGGTCTGGTTGACATTCAACTATGGCTCCTAGGTTTAACAAATTTTGAATGGATGTTTTCATATAGAGGTGGTCTGAATTGGACAAATTATTATTGGGTATATGGGTCTGCTTAACCTGTTTTTCTAATGGGATTGGAAAACCTAATTTGACCCCTTTTAAGATAACAGGGTTTTTTGTAATTTTAGCCCAACAAGAATAATGATAGTGTAATTTGCCAGCATGTACCTGCGTTAATGACGCGTTGGGGCACGATACTGCTTGTAATTTGCAGATCTCGTCTGGTTGAAGGCAGGCTGAGTTTTGCGCGTTGCTTGATGCGTCCTCTGTGTAGCTCCTCGCCCCCCCCTGCTCGACAACTGAAAGCGAGGAGGGGCCGTCCAGTTTCCCTGAAAACGTGAGCGAATAGTTGTAGACTGATTTTGTGACGTAGAAGGGGTAGGCCCCTTCGTGATTAATCCAGTCTTCTATATCTGTAATCCTTGTTTCTCTATCGTTCTTGAAGCCTTGATTCTTTCAGCTAGCTTTGTACCAAAGAGGAATTCGTCGCTTTCTACCCCTTGTATCACATTAAGAAATGATTTATCTAGTAAAGGGGTTATCGCTTTTATCCTGCTTTGTGTTTCGGACGAATGTAAATCCGTCAATATACGACAAGCATCAGATAATATTTTTATCACTTGAACTTTTCCCTGTTTTTCATCATTGGTGAGAAGCAGGCTTAAAGCCCTGCTGACAGCTGTGATTCCCACTCCAAGTTGGTGTTGTCCACTCTCAATCTTCTTATCCCTGGCTTTTGTACCATCGTTTACCGCTGCCATTATTTCCGGGTTGAGATTCGGTGCTCGTAGCTGTTTGCAGTTTTCCGGTACCACATACTCCTTTAAAAGTTTTTCTTTTCCTTCCTTATTTAAACCTTTACGGAGGATCGGTAGCCACCTTTGCGCCAGATCTGGATGTATATTCTCTCCATATACAGGGGCATCTTCGCCAGTATCGCCCAAGGCTGTTAGTAACTCAGAATCTAATTCTGGTATATTTTCCGCAGGATGTACCAATTCAGAGGATAAAGTTTCGTCTATATGAGTGGTCAAGATTTCTGTGGCGGGATCACAAACGCCTTCACTCGGCTGGGTCGAGATATTGTCTATTCGTGTAGGTGAAGCATGAACTAGAACAAATAATTGTATTTGTTATAGACTAGCATATTAAACTATCTAACAGTTTTATGTAACTGTCTGATAACTTGTGCAATTAAAAATTGTCTATAAAGGACATTGAGGCAAAAAATTAAAAATTTGTATGGGGTTTTTTTACGATTATGAATACCTTCGTGTTAACTCACGGTTAACCCCCAGGCTAATAATAATAATAATACCTTCGTGTTAACTCACGGTTAACCCCCAGGCTAATAATAATTATACCTCTTATTAACTCACTTCATTTTATTAATAGAAACCCTTAAACATGTACCTGATTTTTCTTCGGAGTCTGACGAAGAATAAACAATCACTCGACGCCGATCCTTTAATTCCTTTTCTTGTAACCTCTTTAACTTTGCACTGTAATAATTTATTTTATCTTGTGCACTGCGTTTCGGCATTTTTCACAACAAAAATTAAATAATAAATAAGTGAGGGTAGGTTTACCTTACGCTGTTCCGTTAGAGAGCAGCGTGCGTGCATTGCCTCGCTCGAAAAAAGAATGACGATGTGCACTATGGATGCGAGTAGGTTGACAGCGAAATTTTCTTTTTTAATTTATTCCATAGACAATCTCTGAAATACGTGCGATATTGCCTTGTAGGTTAAAGGGACTACATAGTTTATTATATCGAAGAATGAAGCGATGAAATATAATTAAACTAGGTCATTCATTCCAATTCGCCTGTGCACTAATTAATTGTTGTTATATTTATATATGAAACCACGGAATCCATTGAAATAAAGCACTATAAGTTGCCATGGTGATGTTGCTGCTGCGGCTCTGAATTGCAGAACGGCGGGCCTGTAATCAATTAAATTAATTTACTACAAAATAATTAAAAAGTGATCCACATACACACTCTAATGTGCTGCTAACGATTTGTTACCTTGAGTTTTGGCCTGTCTTGCATATGATGGTGGGAGCCGGCAGTAGCATCATTCCTTAGCTGTTTGAATCTATTTGATTTCGAGGACCTTGCTTGTATTTCCTCTATAAAATGTTCTGGTATCACGTAGCCGCTACACTAGAAATTAACAATGAATAAGAGGTCACGAACATACATAATTATACCTAGATAATAGTAGTAATATCAACTAGCCGAAATAATTGTTACATTTCATCTAAAACAAAAAAATATATATTTTGTTTTGATTTAAAATTATTATTCACTTGACATAACTATTAATTAATATTAATCTCATAAGAATTTCCAATATTATTTTAAAATAAACTAATAAATACCTTATTGTTGTGTCCATCTAAAGTAACTTTAATTCATGTATGAAATTAATATCACTGTACAATCGATACATAATGTTAAATAACATGATTGGGAGTCACAAAACAATTGAAAATGTATTATCAATTGTTATAAAATAGCCCGCATGTAATGATTGATTTGGATGCCTATTGTTTGATTTCTTGTTAATTTTTGCATGTCCTTATTTCACACAACATGTTGTGTAAGCGCGACTAACAAATGCACAGTATTGTATTACATAATAATTTCTTGATATTAAGAAGTTTACATACCTCTGCGAATACTGCTGATGTGAACTCCGTACCCCGATCTGTGGCGATTATCTGTGGTATTCCATACACTAATATACATTTTTCTACAAACTGTTTCGCAATTTCTGTAGCACTTTTTGTTAATAAGGGATAGGTTATAACATATTTACTTAATTCATATTGAATTGTCAATATATACGAGTATTAAAATTATCTTCTTCTAAAGGTCCTACGGTATCAATAAATATTTTTTCAAAAGCCGAGTTTGCCGTTGTCGTGATTTCCATTGGTTCTTTTACATATTTACTTGTATATTTTTGTTTTTGACATTTATCACAACGTTTTACAAACTTTTCTATATCGTTGATTAATCCCGGCCAAAAATAATATTTTCTTATATTATTAAACATTCGCCTGATGCCTGCGTGGCCACTCGTATAGGCAAGAGGTGAAAATCGTTTAAAATAACTTTTCTATCATCTTTATTTTCAATTTTCGTTACATTTTTCAATACACATAATCGTGGTCCGGACCATTTACATTTTCTAGTAATTTCCTTCGCTAGCTTCTCTATAAAAATATAATTATTTTTATTTTTAAAAAAATATATTTCTTCTACTTTAATTTCACTACACATAACATTCAGTTCTCTCGCAAAAGCGCTTGGCGTCGGTTGCGATCGAGTAACTGGTTTTATATAAATTATTCTTTTCGAAGGAACATAACATAACATAGAGCTTTCATTTTTTATTTCATTTGATTTTCGTAATTGTGTTAAACTCAAGTTGTCTATAAACTGTAATTCTACAGAATCGTCCGGTTTGTTATACATTTCTAAGACTTTTGGTTGATCAGACCGATTGTCATCAGGAACAATAACATCCCTTGGATTCTCATTTAATTTCCTACTCTGAGCTCGCGTCATAACATTCATACATGTACTCAAATCTTTCAAGTCTTTCGATGTTACACACAACCTAGACAACGCGTCTGCAGCCGCATTATCTTTGCCTTTCACGTACTCTACCGTAAAATCATACTCTTCTAATATCATTCTAAATTTCATTAACCGACTGGATGGGTCTTTCATACCGAAAAGATAAACAAGTGGTTTGTGGTCAGTTAAAATATTAAATGTTTGCCCATAAAGATATGGTCTAAAATGTTTAACAGCCCAAACAATTGCAAGTAATTCCTTTTCTACTATCAGATAATTTTTTTCTGCTTGATTTAAGCCTCGACTGGCATAAGCTATCGGCTTTCCGTCTTTGTTTGATAAAACCGCACCAACAGCGTAGTTCGATGCGTATGTTTGCAATACGAAATTGTTTCTTTTTGAGAAATCCGGGTATTGTAGAACCGGATGAGTAGTAAGATTTTCTTTTAAAATATTAAATGAATTTTGACACTCTTGGTCCCACTTGAAATGGGCATTTTTCTTGCAAAGTAAATTTAAGGGATATGCTTTTGCAGCAAAATGAGGAATGAATTTTCTATAAAAGTTTACAAAAGCAACGAAACGTTTAACTTCATCGGTATTCTTTGGAACAGGATAATTTTTTACAATACTGATTTTTTCTGGATCAGGCGTAATACCTAAAGCAGATACCACATGTCCTAAATACAAAATTTCTTTCCTCAGAAAATTACACTTTGAAGGATTTAATTTTAAATTAACTTCTCTTAACCTTTGAAAAATGTCTTGTAAGTAGATGATAATTGGGTAACCTGGATCAAAAAAAGATCCAGGTTACCCAATCATCATCAGACAGCATTCAAATTATAATCTATTTCGTATTTACTAATGAATAATACTACTGAATTATCAAACACAATGATTGATTTTCAATAAATGCTATTTTTTTCATAGAAAATGAAATTAAAAAGTACCTACACTGTATTACACTAGCTATTACCTTTTATGAATGAATATAAAATATTTGGATTAGTTTCATTAAGTCTTTAGTTTAAAAGTCAATTCAATAAGTTTGAAGAAATAAAACACATAGTTAATTATAAGTCATATTTATTGTTGTATTTTATTTACAAAGTAGATGTAACATTTTCTCTGTACCACTTATCTAATAGGAATACACTTTTTAAAGCGCATATATTATTATGATATATACAGCTTACAATATCTGAAGAAGTTGAATATTTATCATACAAAGTTGCTAAACTTGGACAACTTTGATCCTCTAGATTATGTACATTGTTATTATTAAACATACCTTTGATCCATAAAACTTTTTCATGCCCTTTAGTTAATATACATTTATTGCTTAAAAAATCACTCACATTTTTATTAAAATTATAATAAGGTACAAATCCTTCATTCCAATAAATACCTCTATTTTTTTCTATCCAGACTACTCGCAAACGTTCTTTCTTCGTTAAATTATAAAATGCATATGGTGGTTTTATTAACAATACAATGAGATGCCTATTGCTAATTGACAGGATTGCTATTTCTTTTGGAATAAACCGGTTTTGATCATCCTTAAATCCTTGGACATCTACAATCACATTCATGATAATTTTCTTATGATGTTGCTGAGTGGTTTGTATTCAAAAAGCCGATCATTTATTATCAAGCAATAAGCAGTTGTGTTTTCTGGTATATTCTGCGAACATTCGATTTCTATTCGAACATCAATAGGTCCACTTTTAATTGAATCGTTTTGTCTTGAACAGTTTATTACAAACAATGGAGCTTTTTCCTTAAATTGAATCAAGTCCAGCAATGGATCAACACCAGCGTTGTAATACGACTGACGAAAGTTAGCATACATTTCATATAATATACTATATTTACTCTCATCAAATTTTAGATTAAGCGAGTCATATGGGAAGTATTGGGAATTTAGAAATAACTTAAAATTAGTAACGTTACAATGGTCAAAAATCTATGAACTTCTAGTCTTATTAGATTTTCTGTTAGTTTGTAATCCGATAATTACATATCTTGGTTTTTCCAGCTGAGAAGCAGTTTTGATGGACCATGAATGCTTTGTTGTTTTTGGTAATAACGGATATTCGTACAAGTCCCAATTTCTAAACGCTAACTGGATAGGACGATCTTTCTCTAAATGTTTGAGTAATAATAATTTATTACGATCAGCAACTTTTATTTGAGGAACACGCCACTGAACTTTTTGTATAACTATTTCAACGTTTTCGTTGTTTTCTAAAACTACACTATTTTCAACAGAACTACTTCTCTGTAATATCAGCTCATGTCTACAATTTATAATTATTTTATTATAATCTTCAGCAAATCCCAATATTTTATTTAACGGCATAATAGCACTAAAATTACCATCTTTCTGTTTAGTACCATTTACATTCCATCCCCATACAGCTGCTGCTTTATTTTCACCTACATTCATGGATATAAAAGATTTGATTGTAGTAGTAATTCCAGCATTTTTCGCGCGATCAATTTCAACACCATTTAATTCATATTGTATATCTTGAAACAAATATGACAGTGGGTTGTTGATAAAATTAATATTTTTTTTTGCTGCTGGATCTTTAGAAATCACATGTGCATAGCCTTCTATGTAAATAGAACTATCTGAAGGCAGTACATATACATCTTGTTGATGAATAGGTATTCTTATTTCATCATTATCTTTAAAGCTGTTACTATAAGGATTGTAACTATGGATTTCATAGCTCTCAATCGAATTATCATGATGAGGCAGATCTGTGATTTGCAACGTTTTCAATTTAATTTAAATCCAAGGTTTTTCAAAAATATTTTATTTTCTTTCGTGATTTGTTTCGTTTTCACAACACTGGCACGTCTAACGTCTTTCAACACGGAGAGTGGAATATTATGTTTGTCCCTTACAATAACACTTTTATTAAAAACAATCATATTTTCTTTTCTTCTTAGATAATAATAATAAATATAAAAATAAAATGTAACAAATTGGGATATACTCAGCACTAGTATCATCAAGCACAAACTATTATATAATACGCATGAGACAATTTGTTAAGTATTATATAACTTTAAAACTTCAATTTTAGAACTTTAACTATTTTTCTCCCAGAACGACTTTAAAAATTTTAAACATAAATGCCCGCAATTGTATAAATGTTTTTTTTGTAAATTATCATAGTTATAATTTATATTTTTTCCTAAATATATTAATAATTCTTTTGGTGGTTTTAGATTACCGTAACTATCGAAATATTCGATATAATCATTCAATTTCGCGTAGGCTACCCAGTGAGTTCCAGAGTTTTGAGATGTATCAAGATTTATAACACCACATTCTGTTATATAAGGCTTGTATGGTTATTCATCTCTCATAAATACTCCTCTAAAATAAGGAATATTATACGAGTATTTAATAATATCAATATTTGTTAAAGCTCTTTTGGGTAGCCTAGAATTTAGTTTTTTTTCTTGGTAACATATATCCCCAATCCATCTTTGTAGGGCTTTAGATGTAAGCCTTTGCCAATACAGACTGCTTCTAGCTGCTGATTATGTCTTTTCATCTCCAATAATTGTTTCTGGGCTGTTTTATATTCATTTACTGCTTTTGCGATTCCAGCAGCACCTCCTACTAAACTACCAGCAGCAGATAAGCCAGCAAATATCGGTATCAATGGTAGAAATCCACCAGTTTTAGGTATCGGTATAATACGTGGTATGTTTATAGGTGAGTCTGATGCTAGTTCTCGGGCTGTTGTATGTGCTAATTTCATTAATGCTTTTTTACACTTAGGTTTTATGTTCTTGAAAATATGTTTTTTAGTACATGCAACAATATTCTTAAATGTTTTCTTCAAAGAAGTTCCGGGAGGTGATATTTTACTTTTATTTCGTGTTTCTTTGTTACTTACTTCTTTATCAGGCGACTTATTGAAACGTTGCGTATTTCGTATCCCCTTCATTTTTTTTTAATTTTAAAATAATAATAATGTTTTTTCTTGTAACAGTCTTCGCTGTTTTAGGAACTAATATGGAATGAAGGAATAATAAAATACATTGATTTAAATAAGTGTTGTTGAATAAAAAAAATATACATATATCTACAATACATTCGTTTTGCTTATCCAACTATTTTCGCTTGTTGGTAGGCCTAACCATTTAACGTATACAGAGTTTGCTTTTCTCTTCAATACCTTTTCAACTAAATATATATCATAATGCTTAGTTTTTTGAAGTTCTTGAGGATAAAATGCTCCAAGTATTGGTCGACACTTAGAATCTTCTAATAAATACGTAGTGGGATTCGTTTTTTGCACTTTATTAATCTTAAATATTTCTGTTGACCAGTTGGGTGTATAACTCTTATCAAAACAAGCTTTGTGTTTGCTTATTCTTACATGATCACCAATATGAAAATGTTTACATTTTTTGATTCTTTTACAATGGTTTAGGTTTATATATCTTTGTATTATTTTTGTTTTGTTATCATGTGTAATCGTTGCCGGAGGTTGATCGACAGTTCTATGTACAGTATTATTGTATTCATTTACTTTTTTATCGAGTACATCATTACACCATTTAAAATTACCATTTAGGTAAAACTCTTTATACAACTTATTTTTTAAGGTTCTAATAAATCTTTCAACAATAGATGCTTTTTTTGTAGAATATGTAGAATAATGATTTATATTGAACTTACTCATTATATTTTTAAATTGATTATTATAAAACTCTTTTCCATGATCCGTCTGCAGATTTTTCGGGACATGCCCATTTCCCAGTATTTTTTGGAAAGCTTTACATACATGCTCTTTATCTTTTTTCTTTAGTCCAATAGCCCATGCAAATTTTGTGAAACAGTCAATAACTGCTAATATATATTTATAACCTTTGTTTACTCTCGACATTGCTTGCATATCTAATAAATCGGCCTGCCAAAGGTCGTTTATATCTTTCAGTATGACACTTCTTCTAGGATAATTAATTCTGGCATCTTTACAGATTTCGTTTATAACATCTGCTTTGCTCATAATGCTTATTTAGTTTCCCAGCGAAATCTTTGATAACAAAAGTATTTTCCAGTGTTTTTATTCTCTTGGTTAAAACTACGAGAGAGTTGTTAATATTGGCAATGTCCTTTAATATATTCTCTTTGAATTGATCAATACAGAATTTGTTGGAGTCGATGGTTGATATAGATTTATTTGACGTGGACATAAGTTCAATATGTTCATGTAAAGATTTATTTCGGGATTGATTCACAAGTTGAATTTTTGTCTCATGAACAGTCATGATCAATGTTTTTTTTTTTATACTAATAATTTACATTAGGTCTTCTGCTATTTATGGTTTAATAACACCAGCTTCTTTTAATTCTTCAATAATTGACAAAATTTCATTATCATGATTAGTATTACCAGCCTGTTTTGATGCAATCAATAATTTTAGTCTATCTATTAATTCATTGGGATCGTCCCAGAATATGTAATCCGTGTTGCTTTTGTATTTCTTGTATTTCGGTATGTAACCACCGCTTTTAATTTTGTTTATCGAAAATCTTTTTTTCTTGCTATTATGTTGTGAAAATAAAGGTTTTATTATTTGACGATATTTCAAACCTTTATCGCCCCTTATTTGACCACTGGGGCTATAGTTTCTTTTATGTGCACTCGTATAATGAAGTATGTCTTTATAGGTTATCTTATCTGTTTCGTTAATAACTTTAAGATTAGGTTTATTGCGAATTAAAAGTTCCTTTAAACCAGGTGTTAATTCATAGTGGCGACTACCAATGCTCACAATATTATTGGAATTCGAAGCATCGTCTGATAACGAAAACGATACTTTGGAATTCCCCTTCATTAAATTCTTGTTTTCACTACGTATACCGAATGGTACATTTATATTTTTATCATACATGTCAGTAACTTCTTTTTGTAACGATGATGGTGTATCATTTACATTTTTTTCTTCACATGTAAAATCATAATTATCAGAACTTTCACTTGATCCTCTTTGTGCGTTCTTGCAGAATTTTTCATAATCTAAAGAAAAGTCTTGATCATCTATTGTTTCATGTTTACTCATATCTATGGAAACATTTAGTGTTGGTTTATTTGAATCATTACCTTTAATCATGGTCTCTAAGTTATCAGTGACAGGTTTAAATACCTTTTTAAATTTTAAATTAGCTGCATCTTCTTCACTCTGCATTATTTTTATTTTATTTTTTATATTATCTACTGATTGAATTAGTTGCTTTTTGATTTCAGTATCCATTATAATCGACTGTTGTTTACTAATAATAATTCAAAACCAAGTAACTTATTTTTAGGGATATCATTGTTATATACATTTTCATAAGCAGATAAATGTATCAAAACCCTGTCTATATCTTCCCTTACTTAAAGCACAATCTTTATTAATTGTTAAAAAACTAAATCTGTCCTGCCATATTGTTGTGCACAGCTTTATGAATTCCAACCACTCCATATCACTCGTTACATGTTCATTATAAATGTGTTTTAAATTAATGTCATCTTGTTTGAATAATATGAGAAAATTAACATTATCGCGTATTAATTGCTTAGGTATTTTAGAATAGGTTTGCGATAAGTAAAAACAATCTATTTGTTTATGTCTGCCCATAGCAAAAAAGTTGCGAATGTTGATTTGATTTTCGCATGCAACATCATCAAAAATAATTATTGATTTTTGTAATGCATCATTAGGTGAAATAACTTCTTCGCTATTATTAAAAACAAAAAGCTTTGTCTCTGGTACATGTTTTAAGACATGTCTTAAAAATATATATTTAGGTTGATAAGACGTTTTTGAATACAAATAAATATTTTTAAATTTCACCCCGTTTTTATGTATTAAGAGATTGATCATTAAATTTGTTTTCCCACAATTAGAAGGTCCACATATTATAGCTCGGATAGTATCAGGCAGAAGTATACTATGATTACTTATGTATATATTTTTTTCTGTTTTTATATTATTTATTTCTAAAGTGGAGAGTTGCTTGATGAACTTCATTTTCAAGTCTGGTGAAAAACAAAAAGTTACCAATCTTTTTATACCATATTATGCGCAATATATTAGAGGTCTTGGGATTCAAACATTTTAGAACTCGGATCAAAATGAAACCAATTAATCAATAATTAACATGATATGAATAATTCACAATTACTTTAAATAAGGTGTAGTATACAATCGTATAAGTATTACATTTATGTAATTAGAATATAGTGCGGCAATGCCCCCATGGTAACGAGTCAACATGATTATTTAAAATCTGTCGTTTATCTTCATATCTACCATATCTACCTAACACAACTTTATTGACTTCCTGCGAATATAAAATATGCTTGATAGATTTTATTGTATTTATTTTGCATTTAAATGTTTTATTACTATTTAATGCGCGATTATTATCTGATAATTTAAGTCTTTTTTAGCTTTTGAAACTCCTTTGGCTTTATTTATATGGGTACTAACGCTATTTATACAATAAAGCTTTGCTCTCAATCCTATAAACTCAGTAATAATGTCACCACCGAGTTCATCTTTAAATAGTCCAGGAATTCTTGAATTCACTTGTGGTAATTTGTACGGGTTATCTTTTTTGAAATTGCTGGTATCATATGTTGTGGTAATATCATTTTTCATGTCCTCATATAAATCGTTAGTTTCTATAAGATAAAGTAAGCTATCAGTATCCGTATAACATAATTTTACTTTATTCTGATATTTCTTTTTCATAAAGTTGTAATGAAAAGAATATAAATGTTGTTTCGCGTATTCTAAAACAGTGAACCCAATGTATATGGGGCGATCTAAGACTAGTTTTTCAGGACTTAGCTGAATAGCTGCAAAATTCTCTGAAAATATAGATACACTACGTAAATTTGGTTTAGCTATTAACTTTTGTGCCTCCATGTGTTTGTTCGTTTTATTATTTTGATCGCACCAGGTTGTCACTAATTTTACACTCACTTGTTTTCGACGGTTTTCTATAGTTTTTCCAAAAACAGAGTTGTTTAAGAGTTTGAAAAAATCTTTTTCGAATGCCGATTTTGAATTTTGCCGTAATTTAGTGTTAAGATCAATATAATCAGACATAAAAGTTTCTTGCCTAAACATAAGCACACGATGAATTTTTTTTAATACTAAACCATTTTTTAAACTTTCATTTAAATAAACGTAATGTATAACGTACTTATATTTGTGATATAAATTAGCTATTAATTTTTTTGTTTTGCCCCCTGGTGGAATGAATTTCTCGGGTGCAAAGGGTAAGTCACTATGATTATCATGTATGCTATCAGGATATTCTAAATCAACTTCCAAAATATAACCATACATAGAGTCAAGAGATACGTCGAAAATATTTAACTTATCTATTTCATTAACAGTGAGAAGTCTGAAATCGGAAATCGGCAACTTTTTTGTCATTGCAAATCCATATAAATTGTTACAATCCAGATATATTAAATAAGAAGATGGTTTGAAAACATCAAATTGTGGTGTATATTTATTATTCGCTACCGCATGTCGAAGGGAACACTGTGATAATCCACCGCGAATACCTCTTTCCAACATTTCGTATATCTCCAAATCGGAAATTAAATCCCAACTAAGACTAGGTGCTGATACATAATATGCAGGGTCAAGCATATAATGCGTTAAACATGTATTTCTAAATTTTTCAAATATATCAGTGAGTAATAAAACGTCAGTTTTTAAATACAAATCTGTGTAATCGCCTAAAGTTTTTAAGCCGAATGTAATCCATACATTTTGTGCATGAGTATATTCCAATTGACTTATATGTTCACATTTTAAACTATTATAAAAGCATTCTTTTGACGGGAGGTTAGTTTCCTCATATTTAGACCAACAGTCTACATAGTCATAAGGATATACACCTTTTTGTTGCAAAACCTTTATTTTATAGCTATCTTTAAATTCTCTCGTTAAGTTTACGAAGTCATTATCAGATAAGTTTTTGCAAAGAATTTCAATACTAGAGCTCAGAAATTGATAAGAGTCAATGAACTTTATTTGAACTGAACGTAAAGCTGATTTATACTTTATAAATTTTATTATCGTTATATATTTTTCCTTTGATTTTGGGATTATATTGATATTTCCTTCGTATTTCGCTAGTTCTTTAATAAATAAGTGGCTATCATAGCCGCTAAGATTGTGAAATATTACAAGCACAAATGGACATACTCTGTACATGAGATTGCAATGCGAGTACGCTGCGCCTCTGTATTGTGAGGTAATATGATCATGGTCTTGCACTTTATCATCAAAAAGTAATTGATTACAGATATGACATGTAGTTGCTTTTTGAAACTGTATTTTCTCAGCTTTAGTTAAAGGCTTCATTGGTGAAGTATATGACAAAATAGTATTAATATTTTCAATATCTTTTATTAAATACTCTATAAATTTCTATACACAGTTTCTTCCTCTGTATGTCACATATTTATTCAGTGATGTGTCAAAGCTACAGCAAATGTAATACCCGAAACAAGAAGCTTCATGTAATTTATATATCTGCGTGCTTTCTGTGTTTCTTTCATGATAATTCAATAAAATACTTTCAAAATCAGCATAAATTACAAAGTTAATCTTTTGCTTTCTTTCATAATGTTTAAACTGTAAAATACTCTTTTTGGGAGGTAATAGCGTTAATATTTTAGAACATGCGTGGGTATCAGATTTTAATTGACTTTTAAAAAATTGTAAGCATTCTTCACAAATATACATTTTTCCGTTATGAGATGTAAATTGTCGTTTAACAAGTCTTAACAAATCTTTTATCAAACAATAATGACCTACATTATTCCTTTCAAAATATAGTAAATTAAAGTGATTTAATTTTGTATTTTTTGTTTTATATAGAGGACCGGTAACATTATTCTTTTCATCAAGGCCATATATATTTATACTTATGTTAGAATTATTTTTTTCAAACTCTTTTATATCACGAAATGATGGAGGAAAGATCATGTTGTATGTATTCAAAACAGTTGAATAATGAGGATAAGATTTTGTTCTACAAACGTTACTTGTCGCAGGAAACATTGCTGCTACTATACTCCATAGGAAACAATGATTATCTGTATTTTTAATATTCAAGCAATTTTTCGTACTTAGAATGACTTTTGGTAATGGTAAATAAGAACCACCTCTCAGTGGACTATACTTGTTGATATTTATTTCTAAATGACTCATACTGTAACAAGACCAGCCAGATTCACGATGCTCGAATTCTATTAGTTTGTTCTGCAATCTTTTTAATGTATTTATGAAAACTTGATCTAAATCCGAATTCAAATATATAGATTCATATTTGGTATTAAATGACTTTAATTCTTGTACACCACACGTAGGCATAAAGAAGTGAGCGAATAATTCAAAATTTAATTTTATACAATGAAGAAGATTAGTAGGTGCTCAGAATCACTTGAAACTTTTTAGGAATGGTGCTTCAGGGCTACAAAATGCAACTGTTTTTGTTTTATTTAAAAATTCGAAGTAGTTTTAAAGTTACAGACATTGGAAGTTAACCGAAAAATGAAATCTCCGTGCACGCGCGGGCTTCGCGTGTGACGTCATTGGACACCACGCGGTGCCTCGCGCGCTCACAGCTCTGCCGCAGGTCGCCACGAACACTGATACCTACTAACCGCGCGTTACGTACGAGTTTGTCTCCCGACCAATAATAATTATTTTTGTTTAGTACCTAGTTGTTTAATTTGAAACATGGAAGAAGGCTTTCAAAAAGGACAATCGAATAACTTGCCTAGAGTGGATGGTTTGATGGTGGCTCAATATTTCACGAAAAATGCTGATTTCGTAGCCGCTGAAATGCGAGGAGTAAAAATGAAAAAGTAAGTAAGAGCCTCATTTGTTTATGCACATTTACACATATCACATTATTTTTTACCGTTTAACGCGTTACAATAATACTGTATATATAGGTAGGTACGTAAGTACATTTGTATGTATGATCGTTAACATAGGTTAGGCAGTAGGCACAGTAGTATGATACGTACAAAATATAATCTAGTTACGATTACGACATGTATTAACACAAGAATTTATTTTAAACTTTACCTTTACAAAACATTGAAAACTTTGTCAGGGGTTCTAAACATTGGCCGATATGGAACTTTCATGAAACAGGTGGGTACTTAGTAAGTATACATTTTTTAATGAATGTATTGTAATGAACTATTTTATTTATTTATTTTTTAGATCAGGGAGAGATAGTTATGGAGATGATGCAATCGGTTATGTACAAGTAAAAAGACAAGGAGACATTTGCATCGTAAAGTGTAGAATCACACCGGAGCATCGAGTACGCACAAAACCTTACCACTGTTCACTGGAGTGCAATGAAAAAGAGGACGAGGTTTTGTTCGTTACTTGCGATGATTGCGCCGCCAGTAAAGGTGGATGCAAACATAGCATAGCGCTATTAATGTGGCTTCATCGTCGCACTGAGGAGCCGTCGCCGACAGATGTCAAATGCTACTGGAAGAAATCGAAGCTTGCAGGTGAGAATGATAAATCAAAATTCTGTAGTGTGTTTTATTTATGGCTATAATGTAAAACATATTTTATATTACTTTGAAATACTTTTATTCAAACAAGTTATTCTTTATTTCATAGGTGTTGGTACTACGGAAAAATTTATCAAAGCTAAAGACTTTGGTACACAGCTTCAAAGTGTTGGAGACGACAGTAACCGGTTTTTTGAAAAACTAGTTCCAAAGCTTTCTGAACTTAATGTACAGTGCTCACTCGCTCAATATAACACCGAAAAGCCGGAAGAGCAAAAAATTTCTATGCATTACCTAATATGCGCTTTCAAACAAAGTTCTACTGATCGGAGCGTTGAAAATTTTATAAAATTTTGCCAGAATGAAATGACTGATTCAAGATGTGTTCTTGTAAAAAATGCTACCGAGAATCAAGCTGAGTCTAATATGTGGTTCGAAATGCGTTACGGGCGCATTACAGCCTCAAAAATGCACGAAGCATCACAGTGTAAAACAAAGGACGGCTCCCTAGTGGAAACTATATTCGGAGCCTTGAAATTTAAAGAAACTGCAGCTATCAAGCGTGGAAAAACACTAGAGAGTGATGTTATTAAAGTCATATCAGAAAAAAAAAACCTAAAAATTATACAGTCTGGTCTTTATTTGAATAAAGACTGGCCGATGTTTGGTGCGTCACCCGACGGCCTTACAAATGACAGCGTCGTTGAAATTAAGTGTCCTTTCAAGGAAAAAACAATGAGAACGTACTACGAGAAAGGTCACCTAGGTAAAAAATATTATGCGCAAATACAGGCACAAATGCACATGTCAGCAAGACAAAAAGGTCTGTTTTGTGTAGCTAGCGTAGACTTTGAGTCCTCAAAAGAAGTAAACATATACGAAGTGCAGTACGATGAGGAATACTGTAAAAATCTTTTTGAAAAATGCAAGTTATTTTGGAAAAACAATGTTTATGATAAGTTAGTAGAGTAACTAGGGTGCCGTACCAAAAGGTCAACGGGACCCTATTACTGAGACTACGCTTTCTGCCCCTCTGTCTGTCTGTCCGTCCGCACTCGCACTTTGCCGGTTTTATTTGAGAATCCTAACATAAAATGCAACTATGTGTATTGTTTCTATAAATAAAAATAAAAGTTTTGGTACTGTTATGATACGAAGTTTTATTTATTATTATTACCTTGGAATCTATAAAATGAAACAGATAACATAAGCATTTGAAGGCAGAGCTAGTTGAATAAAAAAATACATATTATACATTCAACACAAGTCGTGGCTGAAAAGAGGACTTTGCAAGTTCACAATCCCACATGCTGTGGTAACTACATAGTCCAAAAGATCTATTTGCTTAGAGTCTACACATGCATGAGGAAGCATAAACCCAAATGTACGCAGACGACCTATAGCCCTTTCGACGTGTATTCTTATGGCAGCAATTTTTTTTGTTTCCATTACTTCTTGCTTTGTGGGTTTAACTTGAGCACTTACGCTAGGTGGTCTGATTAAACTGTGCCCGTGCTTATGTAACAAGTGCGCTACATTTTTAAATCCTCTATCGGCCAAAACAGCGGCACCCTTGGGTAACGTTTGCAAAATTCCACAATCTTCAAATATTACGGAATCTGATGCCCTTCCTCCGTATCCTTCCGATATAAAATTTATGAAGCCATCGGGCGTGATAGATATTAAATATTTCAATGTGTTGCAGCTTTTGTAATCAGACCATGTCAAAGCCTGTTTCACAGCATTGGTGGGTTTTTTTATTTGGATCTCAAAGCAGTCAATAATGCTTTGCACTTGAGAATACCTTCTTCGAAAAGGAATCGGTAAATTTAGTAATACATCTGGAGAAGGCGGGAAGTATATTATTGATTTCATCGAAGATGCTATATCTGGAATAGTACACCTTATCACTATTGAAACAGTACTTTCCGACAAACCAAAGTCCAAAGCAAGGATAGCATTTGATTGATGCAGGCGTATTTTCTTCAAAGTGATCATTATATCTCTTGGAGTACTTTTCGTAGTTTCGCACAAAAGGTTGATGCAAAAATAGCATTGTTTTGGAAGTCCTAGAAGAAGTTGTGGTTCCCTCGATATGCACAACAGAGCTGCTTTTTGCATGTGACTTTTAAATTTTGCCTGTTCCCATTCTGCATCTTCTGTCTCTGAAGATTGTAAATCATTCTCTGGGTCGTATTGCAAACTTATCAAAGAAGAAGAATCAGTAAAACTGAAAATAGAAGTAGACTCTTTCGGTGCTGATTTAGCGATTACTTTAGTATTTTTTTCCTTTTTTAAATATTTTTCTTGGGTATTGGTTGCTTTATTCTCAACTTGATTTTTAATTTTAACTTGTACAGCTTTATGACGTTTAGATTTTCCATATACGAGTCATTCTCTAATCTTAATGGGTCTTCTTCTATTTTTTCCTCTTCAGCACACACAACGAATATTTCTTCAGGCGCATCTGGCGTCAAAGGTACGGGATCTTCTTTTATAACTTTTTCAATTAATTCAATACGGTTTCGCTTTTCTACAGCAGACCTTGCTGCTTTCTCTTCTGTGTTTCTCTGACATTGAAATTTGTGAGGAACTACTCCTTTTTTGAGTTGTACTCTACCTCCAACCAATTTGAATCTTATGTAGTTTTCCATATCACTCTCAACCTGAAAAAATGATATTCAAATTTAATTTTGTATTTTTACCTAAGGTATTCTTACCATTTTTAGGGTGCCGTTAACGAAGGAATAAACGGTACGAGTAGTACACGCCAGCCAAGGGTGCCGTACTGTATTTTTTGTTCGTTTTATGGGAACCCCTCTTTTTATAATTCTTTTTGTTTTTAAATATTGTAGGTATACGTAAGTTACACAACATATGTTAATTTGAACTGTCTAGCTGAAACGACACCTGAGATATTAACATTTTTAATAAATCGTTGTATCAATGCCATCTAGCGGATAAAACTTTTTGTAGTTTTTAGTATTTGTCGTGGTGGCGGACATTCAAACTCAACTTTTGTCCATACATGACAAGCTTCTATCTATTTAAACTTCCGAGAAAAAGCGGTGTGACAGTCATAAGGTATAATATTTGGGTATCGACGGCGACGTCTACGTACGTACAAAGGTATAAGATTTTTCCTAGGTACAGCCAGTAGGAATCGAGTTGTAGGCACACTTCGCCACTGCTACCTACCTGTACCTACGTACGTGTGTAGACTTAGAGGAAGTACGGCACCCTTGGCCGGTGAGTATGACTCGCACTTGGCCGTTTATTACTATGCAATATGCATTCATTTGTAGTAAAACATGCATTAGCGAAGGTTAAGAACCTCTGGAGCGTTTACTTTTACCTAACCATTTTTTATAATGCTAAGCCAAACATTGAAATGTAATACCAAATGTTTCAAACCCCTGACATAACATATTAAAACGTGACACTACCCCACCCACGCTTATTTGTCATATTATTGTTTCAATATAAATAACAGTGATATTACGAGTACTTACATCGAAGTGATCTTCACGACAATAAACAGAACTTTTGTTACTGGACGGGTTATCTCTTTTGATAGCTTGCATCCATTTTTTTCTCATTTTGAGCTGAAATGGAACTTTGAAAAACAACTTTTCTGGCGAACTCACTGTTGTTGACACACATTTTGGTACTATACACCATCTATAAGTCTTTATTGACATGTCTGTAGCGTAAGTAAACATGTGTAGGAGACAGCTCGTCGCGTGGTGTGGTGAACAACGAACAGGCAACAAAGTGAGCTCGGTTCGGTGTCTAGCGGCGGCGGGACGGCGCGGCGCGAACATGTCCAGTGACGTCACACATGCGAGCGCGGTCGAGCGTTTCTAGCGAACTTTAAAAAATTAATATCTCGGAAACTACTAATCGTATCGAAGTAATTCTTTCGACGATTTTTTGCTTATTTTATAGACTATATGAATAAAATAAAATAAAATTTCAATAATGAGATTCATTATACTTTGATAGTGACTTATAAATTATCTTCAATAAATCATTCTTGTAATTCAATAAAAATTGTTCTGGAGTCAAATATTGATCAGTAGGATTCAATCGATACGTTATAATTCTTTGATTAAAAGCTGATGCTATAATATCAATGTTTTCAAATTCGGTTTTTATCAATAAATTAGATTTATGTAAATTTGTTCGTAAATGGTAATAATATTCATTTTTCGGTATTTCAATATGACAACTTTGACATTTCATTAAATTTCTTCGAGACTGAATTGTACCTACAAAAAAAAAAACATTGTTATGAATATAGGATATATTTATTGAAATAGGTGAATTTAATATAAGACAGTATTTACTAGTTTATGATAAGAATATAGTTTAATATCAAGAGTTTCTTATATTAAATTAAACATAATAATGTAGGCACTTTAAATTCACGTGTCATTAATATAAAACTATAAATAACTATGGTACCATGAAATATATCTAGGTGCTATATAACGTGCCTTTATGAAGTTTATCAGTTATATTTTTAAGTTATATGTAATAATTACGTATGTTTATCAATATACAATTCTACAAATACTATTACTTTTAAGGGTTTTATTATCGAAAGAAATTTGCGAGATTATATAAACAAACCGCTATGATAATTTTCCTGGAATAATTATAATAAACATTGTGAACTGATTACTATATGATCTGAACTGTTAATAATTTGTAAGTATGTACAGAAAATAAGTAATTGATAACTAGTAGTAGTTGCTAATAAAGGTGGATGGGCACTGCCTGTACTCCTTACGAGTAGAGGTTAAGAAATTTGATAGATGACGCCAGGCTTCCGAGTCATCGTTGGTGCGATTCTTCACTGTAATGATTCACTTCACTGCCTGACGCCACCTGTTTACAGGTTGAATTCGTTCTATATCCTCACATCGGTACACTTTTAAGTCGATAAAATAATTGCCTGGTTTTCTATCATAAGCCTGCCGTGATTGACCATTCGCTAGGCGTCTGGATATATAAGAAACTATTGGTGCATTTTTACCGCTCAGTAGCTCTGTATTATCATCATCTTCACTATCTGTCCCGAAAAGCTCCTTAGCCGTACAGGTATTCTTCTTCTCGGGGATCGGCTTGAAGTTGGGCTTCTTCGATGAACCAGCTCTGGGTGTGCTAGCAGAAGCTGATGACTTTCGCTTGATCGCTTTCTTCGAAGTGTCATCAGTGATTTCTCCTTCAGAGGGAAATAAGTCGTCTGCATTTGCTTTTCCAGGATTCCTGAAACAGTCAATAAATTTAATATAAGTACACGGAAGTATTATATTATTGTTAGGGCACTTAATTTTATTTAAATATTTGAATAGTATTTACACTATATTTCTGGTAAGTATTAAAAAAGACACATATCTATTAAATCACCGCACTATTATAGCACTCAATCATTCAGCAATTATCATAATTATTAAATTTCTCGTTGTTCTATTCAAGAAAGTGAACAAATAAAATAAAATCACTATATTTTTTGGGTAAGTATTTAAGAAATATATCTATTAAATCATCTTACTATTATAGAAGTCGATCATTAAAAAAAATCAATAGAATGCTAAATCAATTTATTGTACATACTATTCAACAAAGTAATTAAATAAAAAATTACTTACATTTTAGTAAATGGTTGTAGATTGCACTGTACAGGATCACACTTGGAGGAATAACTAGAAGCACCTGAATGTTCGTTAAGACCAGAATGAATACAACCAATGGCTACTGGGGGTTTAAATAGGATAAAAAATGATAACGTAGACAATTTTTTAATGAATCTAAATTAGGTATTGAGAAAAATTTGAGAAGTTGTTATGCTATCATAACAAAGCAAATCCCTGATGCGCCGGTTCCATTTTTGGACGTACATGTAAACATTCAGCTTACAATCTTTAAAGTCTGAACCTGCTCGTATACAAATTATATGCTACGGGTTTACTTGTTTTAATTAAATTTATAGTTTATATTTTGTAATAACTCATAAGATTTATTATTAAGGTAAAATATGCCTATTTAATTGATGAATAAAATACTGTTTCGTTTAAACAACATTAATAATATTGACTTAGCTGATTGTACTTGTTTACGTTACAGACAGATACATGTTATATTAAAATGCATGGCTTTTTTAGATGGTAACTATATTTACTCGTACATGCAGACCGCTCTACCATCCGCATAAGGAGCGAGTGGTGCCTATAAGTCGCTCAGGTGTTAAGTTTCTTACTGTATGTGCATGTGTTAAAAGATTATTTTATTGATTCGTAAAAGAAAAGGTATATAAATAGAAGTCTGATTTAAAATATTATTTCACATTTTCACTATGGCGCAAGGAAGAAGCACATCTTACTCGCCTGCTTTTAACTTTAAGGTAAGTCAATTAGGTATTACACGTAATTTAAATAATCTTATTATTTTTTTTTATATATCACTATTAAATTACCCTGACAATAAAAAATACTATTATATATAATATTAATTGTTTCAGGACTCCAATGATCTATTCACCGTACCATCATCATCGCCAGCACTCGCACAACGAGTTCGCAACTATTTTGAGAAAAGTGATAATGATAGCATGAAGCCTGCAAGTGGATCGAGTGTGTCTACAAGAAAACGAAGTAAAGAAAATATTGTATATTCGTTTATCAAAAAGCCGAAACGTAATAAAGCTGGCTCTAAAATTATACATGTGGAAATTTTTAACACCGATACGATGAAGGATTCGTCATCGATTTGCAATTGCAGTGCAGAGACTTGTATGCAGTACGTTGTAGAAAGTGATGAACTACACTTTGATAATATATAGAAAAATACAAAAGACCTGATAAAGTTAATGACCAAAGCAATGGAGGAGTAATGTTTATTAGAAATACGTCTTATTAAATTGTAATGGTTCATAATTATAATTTTATTCGAATGCTGTGTTATTATGTTCAAAGAGTTTTCTATTAGCAATAAAATGTGTATAAAAACTTTCTTGTACATGTTTTTTTTTGTTTTTCACTCGTATAGTCCCATAAACATGAAATGTGCACACCTTTTGTTCAGAATTCATCACTATTTGTGTAGATGCGCCTATAGATAGATACCTACGTATAGATCATCAGCGCTCATAATATATAATAACGCGAGCGCACTATACTATTATCGTATTCCGCCTCGAGTATAAAAAAATGGTTATATAATAATAATAACAAATATTCATAAATTTCACTTTTATCCAACTAAAAAATAGAAACATTAGTTTTCGAATACAGTGATTTTATTACTTATAGAATTAATGCTGTCTGATGAAGATTGGGTAACCTGGATCTTTTTTTGATCCAGGTTACCCAATTATCATCTACTCTTGTAAATTCTTATTATGATCAATTATATTTTTTCCAAAACAAACTAAGTCGTCCAAGTAAATTAAACATTTTTCATGTGTTAGACCCGTTAATGCTAAATTCATCATTCTTGAGAATGAACTAGGGCTAGTTTTTAACCCCATAGGCATTCTTGTCATTTGGAATTGTCCAGAGCAAAATGCCGTATATTTTCGACTGTTTGGTTCGAGTTCAACATTATAGTAACCCTGGTAGAGATCAAGGTGTGAAAAATATACACTACCTGATAATGCATCTAATATTTCTGTTACGTTAGGAAGAGGAAACTTATCATTTTCTATACACTCATTAATTTTTTCTATAATCTATTACCAACCTCCATTTCTTGTTCCTATTTGAATCAATTTTCTTTGTAACCAAAAGGATCGGGCTTGACCATTCGCTTTGGCAACTTTCGATAATGCCATCTTTTAACATATTATCAATTTGTTTCTTTATTTCATTTTTCTGAGAATAAGGCAACCTGTATGGTTTGACATAAATGGGATCAGTGTTTGGTTTCATGCGAATTGAGTGTTTATAAATAGAAGTAGTATTTAATTTATCTCCCGGTAGATAAAATATATCAGAATATTTTGCAGTCAAATTTTCTATAGAGATTTTTTCTTCTTTATTGAATAATTGCTTAACCCTATCTGAATTTAAATCTGTTTTATTAAAATTACATACGTTATAATCACAAAGCTTTTCTATATTTGGTCTGATGTTACTTAAGGTCAAGTCTTTATCAGTGGTATTTAAAACTTGCACTAATATTTTACCATCCTTCGGACTACTCAATGTACTCGCAATATAAACTCCCTGTTGAATCTCGCTTGCACACACTAAACATTCTTCCGTCAGATTCATATATATATAATGTACGGACTCCGATCTGGCAGGTATAAAATATACCTGCTTTTAGAAGTTGAACCTAGTAACAGTGGTAACTTTATCTCATTATTTGTATTCGTCCAAAGTGTTAATGATTTATTCTCGAAATTTAAAACCGACTTGTGTTCGCCAAGAAAGTCTTGTCCTAGAATACCATGTGCCTTACATGGCAAAGTATCAAAAACAAAGAATTTATGCGTCAGAGTATTCTTGCCTAATTGCAAGTCGATATTTACATATCCTATTGCACTAACTTTTCCACCTAAGCCGTTAATCATAACTTTCTTTTTATGGATTGGAATATTATGTTCTAAGACATATGTATACTTTATAGCAGAAATTGATGCACCGGTATCGATCAAAAAATAATATTGTAAGTTCCGAAAAGTTGATAATTTAACGAAGCATACATTATTACATGATAATAAGCGTGGTGTAGAGAGCAATCTGCTGAGCTTTACGGAAATCTTATTGGAGGCAATGGATGGTAATGCTCAAGTTGATGTTATTTATACAGACTTTGCTAAATGTTTCGATAAAATCTGCCATAATACTCTACTAACTAAACTTTGGCAGCTTGGAATCCACGGAGATTTGTTCCGCTGGATAAAATCGTACATACTAAATCGTAGTCAGGCTGTAGTTTTGCCAGGTTATACTTCTACATACAAGGACGTAACATCGGGAGTTCCGCAAGGCTCACATTTGGGCCCATTACTATTTCTTTTATATGTTAATGACATCACAAAACTCATGAAGGATTCCCATATACTCCTTTATGCTGATGATACCAAAATTTTTAGAGTAATACGAGAAGCACAAGATTCTGTACTACTACAGAATGACCTTAATAAATTCGAAATTTTTTGTAATACCAAATAACCTGTTTCTGAATGCTGATAAGTGTCATATAATTACATTTACTAGAAAAAAACAGCCAATAAAATTCTCGTATAAATTGTGCGGAAAGATTCTTGATCGTGTTACAGAAGTGAGGGATCTGGGAGTGGTAATGGACTCCAAACTGACATTTGTACCACACATTGATAGAGTTGTAAATAAATCTTTTAAATTATTAGGCTTTATCTTGCGTATGGGTAAACCTTTTCAAAATTCTTCCACATATAAGTTACTATTTAACAGTTATGTACGTAGCAGACTTGAATTCGCAAGCCCTGTCTGGAATCCCCGTCAACGCATACATCAGGATAAAATCGAAAGGGTGCAACGGAAATTTATTAAATCATTAGACTACAGAACAAATAATCAACACATAAACTATGAGACCTCTCTCGTCTTTCATAATATAATGTCTTTGAAGCAGCGTAGAGATCTCATAGATATAAACTATTTGTATAAACTCTTACATGATATGGTCGATGCACCTTTTCTTCTGGAAAAATTATCTTTTCGGGTACCCAGGAAACAGGAGAGAGCAAATCGTAAAAAGGCATTATTCGCTTACAAAGCAAGTAAAACTAACTATGGAAGTAACAATTACATAAAAAGAGCTTGTACACTATACGATGATACATTCAGTGAAATTGATATTTTTGAGACATCCATAGTTAAATTCAAGCGCCACATCGTAGATCGCTTGAAATGTTTGGACGTGTAGAATAGACCAATTACTAAATTCACTATTGAGTAGACATAAAAAGAATTGCAACCGCTGTAATGTCAAATTATGTATACCTTCTGTAAAATATATCTAATACTAATTTTGATGCCGCCATTGTTTCTCCTTGGTGCTGCCTCTATCTCCCTGGACTGCATTATGTCAGATCTGCAAAAAAAATTTGTATATACTACCTATATATATCAGGATGCTCATGTTTTATATGGTATAAACTAGTAATTTCATTCATAGCCGTGAAAGCATTTACCTTGAGTTTTCCGCCTATACTGCCTATAGTCTTGGAAGCTGAAGGCAGCATCAGTCCCTTTGCTGGATCACGGAGGCTTTGTTTGAATTTCCCGTGACATAAAAGCGCCACATATTTGTAATCATTTCCCATAGGAGCCATGATGATAACCTATAATGCAAATGAGGAGAATAGTTTGAATATCTTTATAATTACATAATATAATAAGTCACTACTTATTCTTTGAATGTATTTATTAATGATAATCCTAATTTTAAAACATAAAACTTGTTCCTCATAATTCAGAAATTAATAATTAAATAAATGCGTTTAGTTTATAATTACCTAATCTTACACAGAGGGTCCGTCCTTGATTATTTCGTACATTGTATTTGTTACGTATAATGCATTTACTATTATGCAACGATCACTGTCTTATATATTCGATTTTCCCTTAGTTGCTTCTCATGGCTTCCAGCATGTAGAAAACCAACTCACTTTCACTTTGAATGTTTTTTATAAAATTTGTTGTCACTTGGCGTGTATATGTTGCGACCTCTGATTATGTATGCAATGCAACTGCTCCTCGCACGGCCTGTCGCGTACTGGCGTAATGACTACTGTTCTGACTGTTCGAGACACTAGCTGCGTGCGAACGGGGAACATTTAGGTATAGTTGCGCCAGGTTATAGTGGCATAGCAACACTTTTTATTAATTACTATATGCCTGAATATTTTTCATATCTGTTTAAACATGCACTTAAATAAATATGTTTTGTTTTTGTTTACCGGTCCGTAATGTTAAGTACATATGTATGGAACTATAGGTTTATATGTTGTTATGTTTATTTTGCTCATATATGTTTTGTTGTAACTGGTTGTTGTAACTATTTTTATTTATTTAACAAACTTTATTGTACATTAAATTGGTACAAGAGGCGGACTTAATGCTATTAGCATTCTCTACCAGTCAACCTTTGGGATACAGAAATACACGATGGCGGCATAAAGTTAACTTATAAAAATACTACTTAAACTACACTTTAGAAGAATTCATATACAATTATATAAACATAAATAAATATTATACTACACATAAACATAAGTACATATACAAATACATAAATATAATACATATAATATGATGATGATCTTCATAAACGTTCCAGGAGAAAAGTGTGAGCTTTCCGTTTAAAGACGAATTTGTCGGGAGATTGTCTGATTGTGTCGGGGAGGCCATTCCACAGTCGTATGGCTTGCAGGGTGAAAGAGTCGGCCATAAAGCCAGAATGGAAAAGTGGAGTAGATAATGCAAGTGTATTAGCAGAACGCAGTTGTCTATCATGAGAATCACAAAGGTACTGAAATTTACATTTAAGGTAATTTGGAGAATTAGTTGTTAATTGCATAGTGGAATATAAACCTCTTAGTAATATAGTTCGTAAAATATCATGAATTCTATTGTTATAGTAGATGTGCAAGGTTTTAAAAACGTAAAAAATGAATTTATATTAAAAGAATTAGTCATAGGTACATCGGAACATACTCAAATATTTTTGATAAAGCCACCTTATCCCTACTCTACTCTGACCCTTGAAGAAAGAAAACATGTATGGTGGATAGAAAGAAATAGAGGGTACCGATGGAGTGAGGGTCATATTGACTATAGAGAATTCAGAAGACTAATGAAACCTTATTTAAATATGTATAAAATCATAGTAAAAGTTGAAGAAAAAGTTAAGTGGGTACGAGAAATATGTGGTCATGAAAATGTTGTAGATATAAGTGATAAAGGTATACCTAATTTAGAAACTTTAAGTAAACTCTATTGTAAAAATATGTTCGCTTACAATTGTTTTAATCATCTGAAACGTTGTGCATTGAGAAATGTTATATGTATTAGAAAGTGGTTTATAGAAAATAGTATTTCTATGTCAGATTTTTAATAAATGAATTTAAATAAAATACCTACTCTTTCTTTTTATCCAGAACTCTTTCTATAGGGTGAAAAAATGAAACAATATATGATAATTTTAATAAAATGTTATTTTTCATATATTTTTAATTTACAAATATTTCAAATAATATTCTATATGACATTTTATTTAATTACTTATTTTATTTAAGACTTAACCTACCTAAATAAATTAACTACTTATACAGGAATAATTTAAAACCACTGCGAAGATTTTGTGAAAATAAACTTTAAGTAATTTAAACAAACACGTATTTTTTATTTTGATATGTTCCAATACTAAAAAATAAAGTTATCGCTTATCAAAGATCGAGATTTTAAAACTTAATTTATGGACACCGCGCGCCGTGCGTCAGCTGAGCGCTCGGTCGACGCCGTAGGCATGTACTCGTACACTATCTACACGGGTCACTGACCGCTCATTTTGTTAGATTCGAACTAGATTTTATGCCATGATCTGAGGTGATTTCTAAGAGTAATTCCAATTTTCCCTTCCTACTTTTATGGTTAAGGCCATCAAAATGCAAAAAATAAAAGAGAAACATTTTCGTTACCTAGAAAAAAATATTAACGTTATGCCGAAGTTACATAGGTACTTCTGCGTTAAGGCGTATTTAAAAAAATTGGAATCAACTACGTATTTACAATAATGTTGAATCAAAACAAATACCTAACTAATTAGCTAATTACTTACCATGTATTTTAATATTTTTTCAAAATGAAGTCCACGTCTGTCCAGACACAAACGTGCACATTTCATTAAATTGTCATTTAATTTATTTAAAACACTAGTGTCACTTTTCACTTCACTAAAAGCGTTATTATTTTTTATTGTTAAGTCTTCTAGACTTTGTGCCTCTTCTACATCCCGGCGTTTGACTTCTTCTCATAAGAAACAGTCCCTCAGGTGTGAACAATGCCTCATCCGTCCACAAGATGTTTGCATCACGGTGATGTAGAAGCCACTCACATAAGGCTCGACGTGGTACTGGGTCTAAGGTCATGGAACTGCTGAACCGGCTGAAAGTGGTACGGATGGAGTCCGGTTGTTTTTAGCAGCTTCAATACCGCAGGCTGGCTCACACCAAAGAGACATGCCGCATCGTGGGTACTGACGCGGGACCCCGGGGGGTTACGGATCCCAAAGGCCCGCATACGAGGAATGCTCTTCGTCGCATACTTTCTCCGAATTGCACTTATGTAGGTTCTCACCACTCGGAAGACAAACTCGTACCATCTCGTAAAACTCACGACGGCGGGCGCGTCGCGTGCGCGGGAACGCGAGGGCACGTCACATCGGCGCGTGCGTATGAGTCTCACTGCGCCGCCACTATCGCGCGCGTCGCTCAGTCCCGGCGGGGCGGCGGGGGCTGTGGCGCGGGGCTACTGGGTGCGGCGGGGATGCACGGTGGTATACGCAAGAGAAGACGTTTTCATTGAAGTTTTATTTTAGAAAATGTGTCCATATTCTACCGTTTCGATAGGGATAAAAATATTTAAAAAAAAAATAAACTAATTATGGAAAAGTGTTCTATTACTGATACTGAATCACCAAAAAAAATTTTTGCACTGGAAAAAAAATATTCCTGTATATATCGGTTCTCCATTTTCAAAATAGAATTTTACATAATAACTGTTTATTGTAATTAAATGAAAAAGACACATCTGTCTTAATTTTAATACAATCAATAAAATATAAGGTAAATCTATAACTTTAATGTAATTCACATTAATAAAGTAAATTTACTCTTGTCTATGTTTAATTATTGTTTCTATGCTTTAATTAGAAAATCAAATAAAATTTCACAAATATATAAATTACTTACTTGTTAACATAACCACACTTCTGAAAACAATTAGTCTAACTATAACCACATATTTTTTTTGATATATTATTAATTATTTTCTCAGTCTGATCCATTATTTCATCACCAACATCCTTAATTACATATTGAGAATTTAACAGAACACTATTATCATTTACACTATCACTAATTCGTTGTAATCCATCCAATTCTAACTTGTATCCTGATTAGGCGAAGTCCTTTTGTTGGTGCGCTATTGATGACGAATGAATGTGGGCCACAGTACTTTGCTGTTTGATCTAATTGAATGGTCTGCCTCCTCTTGCACTTTATTTTGCGATTGTGTTGAGTCCTTTTTAATGACTTAGATGAGCTCTGCATTTTTAAAATATCTTCCGTAAACCCTTCTAGGGGATCTTGGGCACATTGAAATAAATCCAAATATTGGTGAGAGTCAAAATTAGCACACTCTTCGTCCGAAACAGTGGTGATCTTTTCTTGTTCTATATTCTGAAACAAGATAAAAAATAATTAAATGTATATTTGATCAAAAAAGATAATATATTAAATTAAAATATTTGAAAGTAACTAATTACATACGTACCATTGCTATTTGATTGTACCAGCTGTAGCTGTGACCCAGTCTAATGATAGCAAAACAATAAATGTAAATGAATAATAAATTATAATCCACTGTATTGTCTTTTTGCTTACTTTCTAGTTTGAGCTTTTTGTCTCATGTTCTTTCACTCACACTCATTACCATGGAAAATGGCATTGACATCTCATATTACTAACATTAACCTGCATTTCGATGACAGGTTTGAACACTATTATTTAAAAGTTTGAAGAAATCTTGTTCAAATACTGATTTACTCTTTTATCGTAAAGCTGTATTCAAATCAATATACTGTTTCAAATATGGGCTTTGTTTAAAAGTAATGACTCGGTGAATTTTTTTTAATATTAATCCATGTTTTATACAAGTTTTTAAATGCACGTAATGTATAACGTAAGTGAATTTATCATACAAATTTGGAACTAGTTTACTATTTTTCCCTCCAGGAGGAATACATTTTTCTGGACAAAAAGGTAAATCATTATGCAAGTGATGTAATTTTTTGGATATTCCAAGTCCACTTCTAATATAAAACCATATTGTGAATCTGTTGGAATTTTAGTTACATCGAGGATTTCTATTTCATGTTTTTCTAAAAATCTAAAATTTTATAAAGGTAAATATTGAGACATACTATGACCATAACGATTATTGCAATCAATATAAGATATATAAGACTTGGTTTAGACAAATCGTAATCTGTTAAATATTTATTGTTTGCTTTAGCATATCTATGAGAGCATAAGCACACACCATCTCTAATACCGCTTTGCAACATTCGCACCATTGATAGATCATTAATAAGTTCGAGTTGTACCCCGGTTTTCAATAACATCGCGTCAAACGACAAACTAGGTGCAGTTAAATAAAAGGCAGGATCTAGCTGATAATGTTGTTTACAAGTGCGTCTAAAATTTTCGAAAATGTCTGCTAATAAAAGGACATCGGTTTTCAAATACAAATCAGTATAACATCCTAAATCTTGTATTACAAATATTGACCAAATTAATTGCGCATGTTGATAATCTTCAACAGAAATGACCTCATCAGTGAGTGAACTGTAAAAACATTCCTTTTTTGGAAGGGATTGTTCTTGATAGCGTTCCCATGAGTTCATATATTCATAAGGATATATACCCTTGCGAGTAAGTAATTTAAATTTATGATCACTCGGATAAAAACTTTTTAAATGTTTAAATTCTTCAGGTTTTAAAGTATTAACTAATTTATTTAGACTGGTCCCTAAGAACTCAAACGAATCAACAAAACGAAGTTGAAAAAACTTTTTATTAGATACTGGTACGAATTTTGTAAAAGAAATATAGTTTTCTTTTGTTTTAGGAATTATTTTTATGTCACCAGGCACCTCCCCCAAAGCTTTTATAAACAAATGGCAATCATATCCAGCTAAATTATGGAAAAATATAGGAACGAATGAAGGTCGTATAAATTGTAAGTTACAATAAGAATGCGCTGCCCCGCGGTACCGGCCTGTCACGTGACAGTGATCACGCACTCTATCTGAAAAAAGGAAATTTCGACAGATATGACAGGCTTTAACGTTTATAAAATCAATTCTATCTTCCTCGGTAAATATCATGCGCGTATTAAAATTCAACTTTTCATAAATGTTTTGCACGTCTTTCATTATTAAATTAACAAATTTGTCAACACAATCAGGTCCACGATGTGACACAAAATGATTATGACTCGGGTCATCACGACAAACAATATAATAAGCAAAAGCGACAGGCACATGATGATGCAAAATGGTGGTGTTCTGACTTTTTGAACAACTGCTACCAGAATTACTTTCTAACATCGATTCAAAATCGGCATAGATGCAAAATGGTACGTTTTGTTTGTGATTATAATTTTTAAATTAAATTACCGATCCCTTTTCAGTTAATGTAGTTACTACACCGCTACACAAATGGCTATCAACTTCCACTGCGGTATTAAAAAATACGAGACACAAATCGCAAAAATACAACTTCCCATGATGAGAAGTAACTTGACTTCTGAAAAGTCTAGAACAGTCTTTAATCAAACAATAATGAGTATTATTATTATTTTCAAGCAAAAGCAAGTGTATAATTTTGTTATTATGTTTTTTATCCATATCTGATTTGTATAAAGGCCCTACAATAGATTTGTTATTTTTTAAACCATATAGTACAAATTTTATATTTGGGTTATTATTTTCAAAGAGTTTTATATCATGTAAAGAAACAGGAAAACGCATTCCACTAACATCGAACAGTTCTTTATAATGAGGATATGACGAAACTCTTTCAGGGGGATATTTCGCGGGATAAAGGGCAGCGGTCACACACCATAAGAAACAGCACTGGTAACTATATTCAAACATGACTTTTTTAATTGAATCGATTTAGGTAACGGTATAAAGCTTGAGCCACCAAGTGGTTGACATTTATTGAGATTGACCTCCATATGCAAATTGATCAAAAATGTCCACCCACTATCGCGATCCTCGAATTCCTCAATACATTTTTTGAGGTAATTTACTACTTCAATGTAGAAATTGTTAAATTCATAATTAGAATATAATATTTTATTTTTTGTTCCAAAAGATTTAATTTCTTGAGAATTATCTTTAAATTTTAAAAACGTTGCGAATAATTCTAAATTTACTTTAACACATGTATGCGATTTGAGAAATTGATCTAAAATCATTTTTAACTTATCACGAATCTCATAAAAAAATCCATCTACTGAACCCGACTGCAAATCATTTATAGCAACTATTCTATATGTTATTATACGATTACGAAATGCAGATGTTATGATTTCTACACCTTCGCTATGTTTCATTGAGCTACTATTTTGCTTATGTAAATTGCTTCTCAAATGACCCACCCATGATTTATTAAGAACAGCTGTGTTACACGTTGCACAGAAAGGCATCTTATAGTAATAAATTGCTACGATAAAAAACTAATATCATTAAATAATGGAATAAAAATAGAAAGCACTTACATAAATTGATTGTTTAATAAAATAAACAATTATTTGGTACCCAATTTACTTAAAATTAATTTTATCTGAATAATGTGTAGGTTCTGAGTCTTCAAATACCGTCCAAGCTTGTCCTAGGAAGGCTTGAAGAGCGTCCCACGATGGTGACGAGTCTTCACACTGTAACTTAACTGTTACTAATGCTGTCTTGTAGCGCACATCGACGGGATTGGAAGTGTAGTCTCCTGTTTTGTAGACTTTAAGGTCTACAAAAAACTCGCCTGTAGTAGCTGCGGTGCGACGACTTGTACCCGTTGATACACGGCTGGCAAAACTGGACGTCACGATTCCACCACTTCTCGGTCGACCGCTAGCTATCTCTTCCGACTGCAATATATTGAACAAGTCCCGTTTCTTGTTCACTATGCAAAGTAGAAACAAACATTTTATTAAATTAATTAAATGACCGTACATAACATTATAATAAAAATACTATGAGATCAAAAAACTATGTATATGTACTGTAAAAAGATTTCCTATTATTATAACACTGTATCTTTAAAATTTAGTTTAATAAGGAGTATGTTATATTTAGATCGATAAATATCTGGTTAACATAATGTAAGTACTGACAAAGTAATATTCAATGATAGGTAAATAACTTACTTGTGAGGTGGAGAAAATTCATACGGGGCTTTTTTGGAGCGATATTTCTTGGTGTCAACAGTGACAACTGTTGTACCTATGGTTTTGCGCTTACCTGTCGCAGCATCAGCAGACGATGTCTTCTTTTTTTTTAATTGGAACTTCGGAGATAACAGACGCTTCAAACTCAGAGTCAGACCTGTTGGAATAAACAGCTATTTAAATATCACTCTAAAAACATTGGAGATACAGTTGAAAGCCTTGTAAAGAAATAAATTTTACTTACGTACATTTTCTATTACGTAGATTACCAATCTATAAAAGGTTTAGCCGGATACGTATGACGAGTCGGCCCCCAAATGGGAATCGATATGGAAACTTATGTTTTAATATAGACTTGATGTTCTAACACAATTTATGTACTTTTCGCGACCGACTTCCGCTTTGACCTTGAGATAGAAAGCAAAATATCCCTATGCTTGACTATTACTGAATGTGATATATCTCTGAAGCTAATTAAGATAAAGAAGTGAAACTAACGCGAGGTGTTAGGTTACATTACAGAGTATATCACATATATTTTTTTATAATTTTTAGAATAAAAAATTACATTAAAAAAAAATAAATAAAAAAAAATCATGTTTTTTTTCTGAGTTTTCTGTGACTTACAATCACGAAATTAATATATGTTATGCTCCTTTGTGTGCTCTATTACCCATAAAAATTGCGTGAAAAAAAAGTTGGTGCAACACAACGAAAAAAAATTATATGTGATTTCTGTCTTATGGTATACCCCTGTATTATAAGGTTTTCACATTACATCATTGTTTTTTTTTCGAAATTTCACATCAGCTTGTTTTAAAATATAAGTAACTAGTCTTAAGAGATGGGATAATAGTTAAAAAAGAAACGAAAAAAAAAACAGCCAGTGTTCAATGTTTATTATTATTACTTTTTCGTGTCTATCAAAATACAAGAAACAAAATATTAATCATCGTCACTGTTGTAATTAATTACAATCGGAACACTTTGAGTCGCAAATAACTTAGTTAGGACCTCATCAGGACGTACGATTTTGGACAAATATCGTCCATATGATAGATAATAAATAATAGCTGTTACATGAGAACAGCATCCCACTGTACGTTCGCCATTGGGGCTATCACAGCAATAACGAAGAATACTATTGTAGTCATTACCTTCGGAAATATAGTGAATGTAAATTCGATAGACTTTTCTATTTATATGTCTTGATTTTACTTCTGCTTTGATGATATTAGGTGCTGATTTCACATATTGTACTGAGAGATTATTTTGATCGTCCATTATTTCGGCCAAGTTAAATGCTGCACATTTAGAAGTAGAAGCTTTTTTGTTAATATATGGGATAAGTCGACACTTCTTACAAAAAATATCATTAACTATTACGATTTTATTCAAACAGTCACTAAACACTTTAGCTTCTTCTTCATTCTTTATAATTTTTTTATAACCAGGAATCTTACACAGGTACTTGTTACAATTATTACACTTTCTCGACATTATTACTTAATAATAATTTGGTTCGATAGTTAATAATTTCAAAATGCTGATACAAAATACCTATGACAGAATTTGAGTCCCAAACTGCCTTCTTGTGTAATACAAATGACTGCTACTTTAGCTAAACAAACGATGCAGTAAACAGCTCGATAACAAGTTCGAACTTGTTTGTTTATTACACTCACACTACAAGGCGCGAATCACATATAATTTTTTTTCGTTGTGTTGCACCAACTTTTTTTTCACGCAATTTTTATGGGTAATAGAGCACACAAAGGAGCATAACATATATTAATTTCGTGATTGTAAGTCACAGAGAACTCAGAAAAAAAAACATGTTTTTTTTTTATTTTTTTTAATGTAATTTTTTATTCTAAAAATTATAAAAAAATATATGTGATATACTCTGTAATGTAACCTAACACCTCGCGTTAGTTTCACTTCTTTATCTTAATTAGCTTCAGAGATATATCACATTCAGTAATAGTCAAGCATACGGATATTTTGCTCTCTATCTCAAGGTCAAAGCGGAAGTCGATCGCGAAAAGTACATAAATCGTGTTAGAACATCAAGTCTATATTAAAACATAAGTTTCAATATCGATTCCCATTTGGGGGCCGACTCGTCATACGTATCCGGCTAAACCCTTTCAGAAAATGAATAATTTTCTTTGATCGCCGAGTTTTTATGCAAGAAAATCGTTGTTGTCATTAAAATAAACACCTAACTGGTCAAGCGCGAATGCTTTATTGCACAACATATTTATTAAGTTTAATTGATTGTAATAATAATAATAATAAATCGTTTTTTTCAGAAAACCAGGTCCCATATTGTTGTTAGTAAACATTGGATACTTATATACTAGGGTTAGTACAGAGAAACATGAATGAAAATAAAAATGCGACAAAATTAACATATGTGGACCATCAGCCAGTGTCGCAGCAAAGGTGTGTCCCACCGATCTATGAACACACTCAGGAGACTGTTGGTACTGGAGCGAAGCCTGGTGAGCATGGACGCGGACCTTTTCCTTAAAATGGCGAAGAAATCGTCTGTGTGTGCCTCAGTAAACATTCCGGACGCGCTACAACGCCATGACAGTTTCAACAGTATCCTGAGTGCGTTGTTATATTGGACACGAAGGTCGTTGTATGCTCGCTGCGTATAGCTAGTCCAAAGGCTGCACGTGTAGAAAGATTGGCAGTAAGCTTTGAACAGCGTTATCTTTACTGCATTCGTACATCGTGCAAACCTTCGGGCCAGCATATTACATCGCACAGCAAGCGACCTTCGTTCCCTCTCCATATCGATGTTATCCCTGAGATCTGCAGTGACCCAGTGACCTAGGTACTTGAATTTCGTCACCCAGTTCAAGGGGGCACCACACAGCGATACTCCAGGGATATCTGCATAATTGATAGAGACAGAGCGAAACATCATGACCTCACTCTTTTTGGTATTGTATTTGAGCCCATGATCCCCAGCATATGTCTCACATATAGTCACTAGTCTTCTAAGACCACTAATCGATGGGCTCAGCAGCACCATATCGTCTGCATTACTTATGTTGTTCATTGCAACTCCATCAATATGACAACCTACATGTGTCCCGCTGAGCTCACCGATCAGCCTATTCATGTACAGGTTGAACAGGCGGGGCGAGCTTAACCCACCCTGTCTCACCCCGCATTCCATCCTGTACACATCTGACTGGGATCCTGCCCAACTCACACAGTTCTTCTGATTACCATACCAGTACTGGAACAGGGATGTGACCTCAGATGGCAGTGTCGTTTCGTTACTTAGCTTGTTCCACAGAACCTCATAAGACACTAAGTCGAAGGCTTTCGACAGATCCAAAAAGCAAGCAAACACTGGTGTTTTCCTAGTGGTATAGTACTGTACAATCTGCTTAAGGCATAGTATGGCGCTTTCTGTAGACAGTTCGGGTCTGAAACCGAATTGGGCGTCGTATAACTCCATGTGCTTGGCCAGTTGTTTATCAAGCAGACTGTCCAGAACCTTGGCCACTATTGTAGCCAGCGAGATAGGCCTGTAATAAGACACGTCAGACACATCTCCTGTTCTATCTTTAACTATTGGTACTACAACTGTCCGCATGAGCTCCTGTGGTAAATAGCTATGGATGAGGCATAGGTTGAACAAGAGAGCTAGTACTCTAGGCAGATGTTTCCCAGCATACTTCAGGTGTTCGATGCTGAGGTCATCGTGGCCCGGAGACCTGCCCCTAGACATAGTTTTAATGATAAGGGAGACGTGTTTTGCTGTAAATATAACAGATAGCTTATTAGTTCCCACTGTACTCTCTGCACCGACCAGATGTTGCATATTGCTTTTTAGGGGAGATTCAACCGAGAAATGCCTTCGGAAAAGGTTGGCAACCTCTACCGGCTCCGTGATACCATCCACACTTGCAGGGAGACTCGACCTTTCTTTTAATTTATTTGTGGATTTCCAAAATCTACCAAAATCTTTTTTCTTGTGACATTTTGCCAAAGTATCTAATTTAATTTGTTCTTGATTATTTTGAACATATTTTAATTTTACTTTAAAAACTTTTCGTGACAATCTCATTTGTTCATATATTTCACCCGAAGTAGGTGCGCCGCACGCTAGCCACGTTTGATAACGTAGTCGAGCTTCCCTGTGAGCACTACTAACATGCCTGTTCCATCCTGTTACATGATTTCGGCGCTTAACATGATCGCCTCCAATATAAGTACATTCGGCACCCTCTTTAAGTGTCGATATTATTTCAAAGTACATTTTATCTATTATAGTCAAATGATGTGTATTTACTACAATGGCCATTCCGAGAACACGTAATACATTCACTAGGAAAATCTATTAATTTTAATTTGTTATTACAAAATTCATAATAATTATTAATTTGTATATTATTTCTTTCATTCCATCTCACTTTGTTGCTACAAAAATTCAGATTTGGTACCTTTTGGTTTATTTTTATCTTATTACATTGAAACAAAACAGGGCAATGATCAGATTGGTAGACACCGTATGAAACAGATGCACTAGTAATTAAATGACTCGCCGCTTCCGTCACCACGCAATGGTCTAACCAGCGCCTCGACCCGCTTGCTTGACAAACAAATGTGTGGGTGTCCTTCGGAAGGAGCTCATAGTCGGCACAGATCCACCTCTGATCATTGCACGCATCAATTAGTTCACTAAAGAAACGAGATCCGGGGTGCGCATTATAATCCCCTAATATAACCACAGATTCTGTACTATTGTTATCAATAATTGCTATAATCTCACTAAGACATTGCGTAAATTGAATTAAATGATCACTCTTACCATTGTCAAACGGCATGTAAATCGAAAATATTAGAAGAGGACGATCATCACACACTATTTTAATTACCACCAATCGATCACTTTCACATTTCACCATAGATACCGACGGAAACATCGCCTTCCTCCACATAAGAGCCACTCCACCGTACGGTCTGCCCGTGATGATTTTGGCGGACGTGTCTATGGCTGACTTGCTTGTGTAACCGAAGCTATCATCCAGGCTAGCCAGAAAATCCGTATCATGCGGCCATAGCCATGTTTCTTGAAGTGCTATAACGTCCGCAAACTTACACATATTTATCACAGTATCGACAGATCGCTTCACTCCTTTACAATTAAAAGAGGCAAGAGTTATTTTTGATTTATCGTACAGAGCCATTTTTGATCAGTACTCCTTCACGATCAGGTGCCTTGTAGTTAACATTATTCCTTTTTTTGAAAAATATAAATCTTCTGAAACGTATTCCCTCAGGCCATAGGCTGTCATCTAAAAAAGTGTCTAACTTATGACTAACAACGAACACTTTAAAAGCATTATACGGTTTTTGTGTTTTCATATTATTTTTTTCTACTTTACACGTTATATGCGTTTTTTGTTTTATGTAATCAGAGATATCTCCCTCCGTAGTTTGTTTACCAATGTTTGATATAATTAACGGTGTTTCGGCGGCCTTGAAGGTTTCCGTGGCAGAAGACAAAGCCTTGCCTGTCCTGCCAATGAAACGATTTTTTGACTTTCGATTTTTAACAATCGTCCATTCATTATAATTTTTCATATCTAGTCGATTTTCAATGCCATCATTTTTATTCATTTCATTCGACAGTTTGACTAAACTGTCCTTGACACTCGCATTATCAATGCTTCTTTCTAATAATGTCGAGTTAAAATCCGTTGGCGAGACGCTGCTATACGCGGCCCCGACCGATGGACAGAGAGGTCTATATTGTGGTGCATTGTTTACATCCGCACCCGCACTCACTTGCGCTTCGATCTCAGACACAGTCGGTGGTGACACAGCCGTGACGTCATCAGCCGTTGACTCGGAAACATGCGACAGCCCGATCGGTCCGCTATCCAGTGCGACATACCCTCCTCTTTTCATGTTGATCGAATTATAATAAGAGACAGGAGTATTTAATGGATTTATGTTGCTCATCCTTTTGTGTTCTAAATCTTCTTTCGTTAGGTAATTACTTTTTATTTTATTTACATCTTCACGCAATAAAAGTATGTCTTTCAACAACTTAGTAACATCAACATGATCGAAACAAATTGGCGGCAATTTCTGCAGATTGTAAGCCACAAATATTGGTATTTGATCCGGCTCAGCTGTTTTTAACACTGCCAAAATATCTTCCAAATCTTTTTCTTTCTTCTGCTTACGTCTTGACACTAACTTAATTTTTGTTTTCACCGACGAAAACAACAACTTTTTTGCACATTCAATGTCTTCTTCCGAAAATGCCGAAACACAAATCCTGATTAGACTTTCCGTATCAATGACGTCCAGTTTGTTGCGTATGAACGCCAGTACTTCGGAAATAACAACATTGCAGTTCACGCACTTTACCGTATTTACATTACTTTCACTCATAATTGACACTTTCCGTGCGTTTAGGTTATAATAAATATATTATGGTATATATATATTATATTAATGGTGGTGAAGAATAAAATATTGAAATTTTATAGAACTTCTAACTCATCTGTTTTACTTACTACTGCAATCGTAAATACCTATATTGATTTAGTCTATTGATAAACATATATAATGTTCAATTAAATGTTGAACTTAAATCATACAAGCGAACCAAGGATAAATTATTATATTTTTAGCGTAAACATGTCGGTTTGTCAAATGAAATAATAATATAATAAAAATTAGAATGTTAGAATTTTCTTCCATTTAATTTTTAACTTTAGCAACTAGAACACAATAAAATGATCCCTTGTTGATTAATATGACATAGGACATTCTGCATGTGAGCGCATAATGTTGATGATACTTAACGATATTGCTTTGTAACTTAATTTATTTACCGCTACTTGCAAAATTGCTGCATTTGCTATTTGTATCTGTAGAGATGTTCGAGTTATAATAAGTAGTTACAAAAATCTACTAGAGAATTGTCTAAATTTTAGCAATCAATATCATTGAATGAGTATGCAGTAGAGAGCTGCTACTTTGTACTAACAATTTAATTGCGAATTGCATTAAAGGTAGAATAATTTTACATAATAATGTTATCGCTGGTTTAGGTATATACATATACTTATAATGTACCTACAATTTATTTTATTTATATGTATATAATTGTTATTTTCATCTCTATATTACTTTAGTAATTAGTAAATGAATAATATTTTACGTATATAAGCTTCGTTGATCAACCAAAATCATATTCATAATGATATGAATCGATACATCTCGAGTTAATCCATTTTCAGAAGAATCGATAAATTCTGTGCATCTCTTTTAAAGTCTTAGAGCTGGATTAAATATTTCATGAAAAATGTGATACTGGAGTACACAAAATAATATTTTCGGAACTATTTTTAAAATTGATAATAATTAGAAATAAAGTAATTCATACAATTAGTCGAGGAGACATGTGAATACTTATATTGAAATTAAATAAGTAAATATAGTATTCATACAACATTTAAATATTATTTTTTACTGTTTCAAATAAATAAGTTACTGTACTAATCAAATGAAATGAATCATTATTTGATAATAAACTGTAACTCTAATGTAGATAAAATACTAAGCCGGTATTAAAGCGAACTTTGATGTAATGCTCTAGGACTATCGTAAGTGCAACCGAACTCCATCGGGTTCGTGTTTCTATTCCCACGTATTACTTTGTATTACTTTATTTGCAAAGACACTCGAGCGACAATAGCTAACTTTAACTGTTTAGTAAATATTAAAATTTTACTTGTGAATTCAAGAAATCATCACTAAGTGGTCTAAATCTGTTGAAAAAAAGAAGATCAAGTAAGTAATGATTATGTTTCTAAATAAATTACTAATATGTTATAAAATACTTAATTTAGATTCAAGTAAAATATATAAAAATATATTAGGCAAAATCAAATACATTGCTTAGATTCTAAGATAAGAGTTAAAGCCTTCGTATTGTGTATTATCTGAAACGACGAAGGTGTCACAAAGCAAATCCAAAATTTGCTTTTTAATTATAAATTAAATTTTCATATACCGTTTTATAGAAAAATTTTAAAGGATAAATTCTCCAAATTATACATTTTTAATAATTCACAAACTATATGTACTTACGTATTGTGAAGCCAATACAATGTGTTTGTGAGTACATGATTTTAATTTAGTTTAAAAATCCATGTCAGCCTGATTTTATAAAGTAAGTCTTATTATCAAAATCATAGTTCACACAAATTATAATTAATGTCTATGATAATTGACATCAGAAAACAAGAAAAACATTAGATTTGAAAGATAAATGTATTTTTATGCATTTTTCTCTAAGATTAATAAAATATAGTATTTTTTTTTTGTTTTTCATGAAAACAGATAATATTCTTTAATGTAGAAAAAATACTGTTATTTATTTACATTATATCTTTTATCAAAGATTATTCAACATTTTTAATGAATTACTACATCACGCATGGTCGCAAAAAATAACCCCTTATGGATTTTTCTTTATGTAGTAGCAAGGTCATTGATTTTATTAGAGTGTTATTAATTTTTTCTCTCCCCTCGGACCGCCGTTTGGTGTACACGTTACTGTCCCCACGTATAAATGTTATATTGAGAAATAAATCGAAAGTATTGAAATTAATTCCGTTAAAAACTAGGAGTGCATAATTTATGAGAAGATATTCAAGTTCAAGAGGAATCATTCACGATCTCTTTCGTCTCTCTGCTACCCTGGTACAAACGCCTGAACCACTCACAATAAGGTACAGCTCATTTATATTCTCGTGCATATTGGATAAGGTGACGTCTCGGACGTTGTTACGACAAGTCACTGTGTTCGTTTTTCTTGCTTAAATAATTTTAAAACTCAGTAAATCTGTGCAGAGTGTCACTTGTCTTGTTTGAGTGTTGGAGATTTGGCTGTGGAATTGTTGGTGTCATTGTTGCAGCTGATTCCGACGTGTTATTTGGCAATTCTAATCAGCAGATTTTTGTTTACATTCTAAAGAAGGTAAAGCTTTTTTTTCGTAATATCTACGTCTGCCTCCAACATACGATAACTCTCGCGCCATCTAGCGTCCCAACAATAGTCATATCCCAATAGTGAGTCGATCGGGTTGAAGCAGGAAAGAGCGCTATCTAGTGGTGAGAGGGCTAATTGTTGCGATTGATCGAAATAGACTGCGTTCGCCATTATGTTACACTGTGGGGCGTGCAAGAAATTTGTTTCGACGACAGGTAGCGCTGCCTGTTCTAGCTGTGCTAGTAGATATCACAAGGCATGCCTTGGACTGTCCGAGAAAGCAATAATAAATAAGGACTGGGTCTGTCCTGGCTGCACAAAAAGTGTTCAGAGGGGCGACAATAACCATACACCTGTGAGAAGCTTGGGCGTCACTCCTTCGGCGACAGAATCATCATCTCAAACAGGTGTATCGAGCGATCTATCAGGCAGTAAAGAGGATCGTCGAGACAGGGAGCTGGCCGAATTCATGGCGGAGATGCGAGAGTTTCGTCGAGACAGGGAGCTGGCCGAATTCATGGCGGAGATGCGGTTGAGCAGCGTCGGCCGGATGTCGGGACGGAGGAGACAGCCAAGTTGAAACGTACCGTAGTTGAGTTGAAACAGGAACTTAACGACCGCGATCAGGAGGCACTTCTGTCAGATTTGGAGATCGGTCGACTACCAGAAGAGAAAGGAATGAGTGTGACTCAGTCGGTCATCGTTCTCACCGCGCGGTTAGGCGTTACACTAGAGCAGCGGGATGTAGTGTTTGCGGAGCGCGTGGGGCCGCCACCGGCCGAGGCCGGTGGGAGGCCACGACGTGTGGTAGTGCGCCTGGCGCGGCGCCAGCTGCGCGACGAGCTGCTTACTTCAGCGCGCGTCCGTCGTACTGTCACCGGTCCTAGTGAGGGCCGCGTCTTCATCAATGAGCGGCTGACCCGCCATAATCGACAGCTCTTCCATTTTGTCCGTGAATAATGCAAAATGCTTCAGTGGCGTTACTCATGGACGAAGCGGGGGCGCATTTATGTACGCCAAGTGGATGGCTCAACAGTGTATCAGATTAGATCACACTCGGATGTCGATCGTGTGCTTGGTTCTCCAAAGATTTGACTGAAGTTGACCTGTAACGACTTTATATTTATATGTGGTATTTCTAGTATAACATGCTCATTTAATAAGAAAGGCTTAGAAATGAAAATTCATTATTATCATTTTCAATTTATTTATTTAAAGCGCGAAATAATTACTGCTGTAGTCATAGGGTCTATTATACATAAAAAAGTTAAAGTGAAGATAGTTAACATTAGTAGTTTAGATAATATAAGTGACTTTTATAAACAAGACAAAAACTATATGTATTTACACTTCGCTGATGTATTAGAATGGTCCTTGTGTCAAATCTGTGACGGGTACAAGAAGCTTAATACTAAATTATTGTGTCAGACTGTATGCGTTGCTCAATGTAAGTCCCAGGGTTGTTTGATGGATATGTCACAAAATTATTTATTGATCACAGTTCTCACATTATTATCTCATGTTACTTCTTTTATAGTACTCATTATTATCTCAAATGCCTAAGACTAAAAATCTTAAAGTAGGTCTCTTTAATGCGAGCTCACTCGGCACTGGACATGATGAGTTCATTGTAGCCGTGGAGGAAATGAGGTTGGATATTCTGGCAATAAATGAAACTTGGTTGAGAACAGGAGAAAATGACAAAGCGCCAAAACTTCCGGGATATTCCTTGAGGCATATCCCCCGGTCTGATCATGTTAGGGGTGGCCGTGGTGGTGGGGTAGGATTTTATATTCGCAATGGGGTCGGTGTTCGCTTCCAACAGTTTCCCGTCAACAAGGAAATCGAACAGATGTCGCTAAATGTTCGCATTAATGGGCAGCAGGTAGTTATTGGCACTGCGTATAGACCACCCTGGCAAGATGTTGGGGAATTTTTGGATGCTATCACTGACTCCGTCACCTCCTTCTCTAATAGAGATGCGTTGATACTGCTTGGTGACTTTAACATTGACCTCCTTGACGGAGCCAGCGTGAAGTCCAAGCAGTTTACACAGTTCCTGCAATGTATCGGCCTGAATCAAATAATAAGTAAACCTACACACTTTACAAAGGACAGCGAGAGCCTCATAGATGTAATTTGCACTGACAGCCCTACCCTTAAAGTAATAGTCAAATATACCCCTGAATTGGGGCGACACGCAATGCTCTCGGCTGAGTTCAAAATAGAATCTGAACCAATATGTCCAAAATGGGTTATTTTTAGACCGATGAAAAATATTATTTTGGAACAACTAGTCCGAGATTTGGATGTCATCGACTGGAATTATTTTTACAAAGTGGATACCGTTCACGATATGGTTGATGTCTTCTCCACTTGTTTGACTACTTTGTTTGATCTGCATGCTCCATTAAGAAAACAAAAGTTCAAGCATCCTCCACATCCATGGATAACAGACTCAATTAAATCTATGATTCACATCAGAAATAACTATCATGAACGATACAAAAAACAGAAAACCGAGACCCTAAAAACCTGTTACAAAACTTAAAACAACTAGTGGTAAGAGCCATAGAGATGGAAAAACAATCATATTTTGCCAATCATATCAATAAGCACTGTAACAACTCAAAATATTTATGGTGGAATCTAAAGAGCTATGTAATACACAATTCTAGGAAAGAAGCACATCTACCAATCAGTTTTAACGATCCTAATAAAATCAATGCTCATTTTCTCGATATTCCAGGTGATGGCCGAGTAACCATATCCCAGCTTACATATTTTGAACACCATAGGCATGGCTCTGCAACTTTTTCTTTGCAGGTTGTGACCAATGACAAAGTCTTAAAAATCATTAAAGGTTTTAAATCAAATGCTCATGGTCATGACGGTCTCTCAGTTGAAATGATACTTTTGACGCTGCCACAAACATTGGCTGCTATCACCGAAATAATAAACAGATCTTTGGTAGAAGGCATTTTTCCTGATAGCTGGAAAATTGCTGTAGTTAGGCCCATACCAAAAAACGACAACCCAACTGCCATGACGGATCTTCGTCCAATCAGCCTGCTTCCTATCATCACAAAGGTATTGGAGAAGATTGTCTGCGAGCAGCTAACTGATTACCTTGAGACAAATAACATCCTCCCACAGCGACAGTCTGGATTCCGCAGAGGGTATGGCACAGCAACTGCCCTGGCAGATGTTGTGGATAACCTTATTTCAGCCCGGGATCAAGGGAATATTGGTATGTTGCTGCTGCTTGATTTTTCACGTGCATTTGATTCGATAAATACTGATCTTCTGTTATCGAAGCTAACTTACTATGGAATCAATGCCAGTGCTATAAAGTGGTTCCATAGTTACCTGATAAATAGACAGCAGTATGTAGAACTGAATAACATGGACGGATCCAGGTTGCAATCTGACAGGCTACTGATAACCCATGGTGTGCCTCAGGGGTCTATTTTGGGGCCAATACTCTTCATTCTGTACAGCGCTGACATCATAGATAGCATAAGTCACTGCCATTATCATCTGTATGCAGATGACTTACAGCTTCTTTATTCTTTTAAACCAGCTGATTATGCCAGTGCTGTAATGAGGGTGAATGAGGACCTAGAACAGATAGTTAAATGGTGCCAATCTAGCTGCCTAGTTCTTAACCCAAAAAAATCAAAGGTCATGTTAATTGGTTCAAAAAAGAGCGTCAGTAACTTAAATAATGTTTCTTTTAATGTAACGATAAGTAGGGAAAAAGTTGAACGGGTAAGTAAAGCAAGAAATTTGGGACTATTGATGGATGAGTGCCTGAACTTTGAAAGTCACATTGCAGAGGGTGCCCGCACCTGTTTCTATAGATTAAAATTGTTGTACAAAATAAGCCCCTTTCTACGTGAGGAACTGAGGATCAAACTGTGTGAGATGCTTGTATTGTCTAAAATGAATTATTGTGACATTGTCTATGGACCATGCCTTATGTCCAAAACAAGTAGGCTTGTGCAGCGTGTACAGAATGCCTGCGCACGCTTCTGTTTTCATGTGCCTCCTCGCACACATATCACTCCCTTCTTAAATGCTGCCAATATACTGAAGATGGAGGCACGCAGGAGGCTTCACCTTGCAACCTTATTGTATGGTGTCATAGATGCAGAAAGGCCAACGTACCTTTATAATAAGCTAAATTGGACTCGTGATCGGAATAGGTACCCAGTCAGACAATGCAGTCATGTCTTTGTAACTGTAAAATATCGTACAGTAGCATTTCGTGGAGCCTTTCGTTTTGCAGCCTCACGGTGCTGGAACGATCTCCCTCAACCAGTGCGTGATCTAAAAACAATTGCCATTTTTAAAAAACATGTAAAAACTTACTTTTTGCAGATACAAAAACAAAAACTATAACTTACATCAATTTTTTCACATCACGTTATGTTTGAGATCTATTACTCTGGCACCGTGATAGCTTCAAGCAACAATTGATCCTTTGGGCTTCCTATCTCTGATGGCATAATATCTGATTGGCTTTCGATGCGTAAGGGAGATTCGGCAAATTTGTTTGAGGGCTCTCTCATTAGCTGGTATCATTTGTAATTTTTATTTCAAAAAATGAATAAATTGGCTTATTGCGCGCATGATGCTAACTGTTTAAACATGGTTAATTTCAATGGGTATAAGCTTCTTCATAATCTTTTTTCACTTGTCATCTTTTAAGAGTGTCAAATTGGTTCACTAACGTAGGACTTTTTTACCACTGTTGTTTTAATTTTAAGTTAAAATATGTATTGGACAATGTAAATGGTTATAACTTTGTTGACATTGGAATCGACGCTTGCACCATAGATTAACTTGTTACCACAGACCAAGAAGAACACACAGACCAACAAGACACGTGCTGTAGTTACATATAATGATTTTTCTACTTTTTTTTTTATTCTTTGTTTTTTTTTATTTATTATTTTTATGGTCGTAATATGGTCCGTGTCGTCACTGCTGGCTTTGGCAGAATATCAGTGCAGTAAGCCCTGCTTACTGCTCATACTGAGCTGAGGCCAGCTTGGCGACACACACCATGACACATTTACTTCTTCAATGTCTTCATTGTGTATTCTTTTTGTTTTCTCCTTTTTTTTTGTTATTTTTAGTCATTTTTCTGTTATATTTATAAACTGTATGTAAATTGTGTATGTGATGTGTGTTGCCAAATAAAATCTATTCTATTCTATTCTATACGAATAATTATTGATAAAGAATACTAAGAGATCATAACTGAAAGGAGGTGATGGAGGCATAGTGCGACTGAGACTACGATCATTCGAGGAAAACAAGTAGTCTACGTGTGTTCAATAATAACAATAGGTGCTTTGTCAATTTACCACTCAGCCCGTATTGATCCCCTCCGTGTATCTATCAGTAACGCCCTCTAATCACCGGAGGTGCGTCCACGCAGGCCCCACCCTCTGATTCTGAGCGATAGCCAACGGGTCATTTAGGCCTACAATTCCATACTCATGCCGCTGCAACGTTCGCCGTCAGGCCCCGAGCCGATTTCTCATTTATCCAAGTCTAATATTACTCACTATAGTTCGGATTCTGCGTTAAATATATCTAATAATTCTACTCTGGAGGAAACATATCCCAGTACCACGAAGCGGCATAAGTGTACATATGAACAGTTTTCAGATATGTCATCATCAAATATCACTGAAATTAAAAAAGAGATACAAAAATCAGTCGAGATCATGAACAGTAATCAAATTACTTTTACAAAATCTTTTATACGATTAATATATTAACATACATTTTATCTTCGTATCACACATTTTTACACTAATTCGAAATGCAGAGGCCCCAGATCCAGATTCATATGCAATAAATCTTTTTAACTGTCACGTTTTTATGTAGCGTGACATACCAAATTCCAATAATAATTACTTCAAGCTAAAGAATGCAAAATATTGAATCTATGGGTCGGGATCTGGACGCCTTCTCGATAGCTCGAGTGATCACCTGTGGGGTGAATGATTTAAAAAACAAAATAGATACTAGTAACCGCACCTTAAATGTTATTACACAAAATGTTCGCAGTATTAATTGTAATATGGCCAACTTCACAACTCTATTAGAAAGATCAAATGTTATTTGGGATGTTATTATACTGACCGAATGCTGGCTCGCGACTGCAAAGTATATACCTGATCTAGAAAATTATCCATATAATGTTTCTACGAGTCATAAAACCCAAAATGAAGGAGTGGTGATATATCACAAACCATGTTTGAAAGGAACTATCGAAGAACCCTTAATAGCAGATGCAAACTGTATTTTATTAAAATTAAATTTAGAAACTTGCATTTTAGGAATATATAGACCCCTCGGTAATACTAACTTGAATAACTTTTTAAATTCATTAAATTTGGTCCTCACAAACTTATCTAAATTTAAGAATATTATCCTTTGTGGTGATATCAATATTGATATACGCCCAAATAGTAAAGATAAGTATCGCAATGAATACTTGAACATCTTGGCCAGCCATGGTATGCTACCGGGTCACACAGAACCTACACATGGACGTACATGTCTTGATCACTTTATATTAAAATCCAGATTAAAAGCAACATGTGTTGTACTTGAATCATCTGTTACCGATCATGACAGTGTAGCTATCAGTCTTAACTTAAATAGAAAATTATATTCTGCTCATAAGATAGTCGAACGACTTAATTTTGAACATTTAGACAAAACCATATTGAACATTAACTTTTCTTCCATCCTCAACTGTGAATCAGCCGACTTAGCAGCCAATATGCTAGTGGAATACCTATCTAAGGCCATAAAAGATAGCTCAACCCCGGTAACAGTCTCTAACCGTAAAGTCATGAGAAAGCCATGGATTACGAGTGGACTGCTTCGTTGTATGCATAATAGGGATAACTTACATAAGAAATTAAAAAAGGATCCAAACAATGATGTTATTAAAACTACATATAAACGCTATAGAATTTACTGCACAACTGTTTTGAAGAAAGCTAAGAGGAGTTATGAGAGGCTACAGATTGAAACTGCTAGAAACAACAAAAAAAGACTCTGAGAGGTTGTTAAGAACATAAGCGGTTTCACGGGTTATGTGGGACTCTCCCTGTGGACCTACTCTAAGAAGAGCCAGACAAGAAACAGGGCATACCCACTAAAACTCAGCGATGTACCTTCACTCGGGTTGGTGGCGATGGAACGGGATCGGCCAGTGGGCCATGCACCGCTCCGTTCGCCCCCTTTAACTCGCCCCGAAGGGCAAGTTCCCTCACCGGGTTGGACATGTATCTCAGGCACATAAGAGACACACACCCCAGACAGGGTAGAGACGTGTAATGCGGCGGGCGCGCAAACCCGCCGACTGTCCCTACCAAGGATAGGAGATGCGCGATCGAGCATTTCCAGTCCTCGCTGCCTAGTTGGAGGAACTCACAAGTGAATCCCTCCCCCCGTATGTCTCAGCTCCGCAGGTGGCCAGTCCGATCGGACCTCAACACCGGTTGCTGACCCTCATCTTTGTGACCCTGTAAACAGGACCACAAAGGGAACTCCCTTCACCCACGTAATCGCGAACCGACTCCAAGCATTCCTCTCACTAACTGTCAATCACAGGCCCGCCCGGCAGACGTATCCCTGCAGAGAAACTAGGTCGACAGTTAGCCGTTAAGGATGTCCACCTCCTGACGGAACGGGTACGCCCTCTGCGTGTGTCCATTCCGCCAGTAGCAAGGTTCATCATCCGCAACGCATGAGTTCCGCAAGGCGCAGAGAGTTGACCACCGTGTGAAGGATTCTACTAGGCCGATATCAAGGTAACAAAATAAACCTCTCAATCGTACCATCGCAGATCCCCACGCAAAGACCTCAGTTAGTCGGCGTTCAGACTGATAGCAGCCCCGAAGGGGCGCTACCAGACCTCAAACCGCCCAACTGACTACCAGTCATGAGAACCATGACCAGTACCCATCCCATTAGCAGTTTCCATTATAACCTCAACAGGTCCGATTGCTGTCTGCCCCTCTGGCATGTCGCATTCAGACCCGGAAGTCATAACTTAGACCGCTTCCTCTCGTGTGCAGCCTCAGTCATGAACCCAACAATCCGTGCTTCAAACGAAGCAATCGGACCAGAGTCCATGACCGAGTCCGCCCCTCACTGAGTCGTCTTCGGAGCATAAAAATCCGAGACCACTCCCACTGTTGAGTTGTTATCCTCGGAACATAAAACGCCGAGGGAGCAACTCAGGTTGAGCGGGCTCGGCTACAGTCCCAACCGGTTCAGTCGCCAATACGCCCCTCTGACAAGGCAACCGAACCAGGAGCCCACAACCGAGTCCACTCCCACTTGTGAGTCGCTGTCGGAACATAAAAAAATCCGAAGCCACTCCCACTATTCAGTTGTTATCCTCGGAACACAAAACGCCGAGAAAACAACTCAGGTTGAGCAGGCTCGATCACAGTCCCAACAGGTTCAGTCACCATCAAGCCCGTCTGGCAAGGCGACCGAACCCGTAGTCCGCAACCGAGTCCACTCCCACTTGTGAGTCGCCTCAGAACATAAAAATCCGAGGCCACTCCCACTTGAGCCGTCAGTCTTGGAACACAAAACGCCAAGACGACGGCTTTTTTGCTCATTTGGCGCCACCCGGAGGACACGTGCAGGGTAACTAAGGGCAAACTCCTGCGGACGCGAGCAACTTTATCCCCCAAAAAGTGGGATCGGTTGCTCATTTTAACCGTCAAAGTGTAGTCTCAACCGTGACTCCATCTGGTTCGGTCACCATATGCCCCTCTGGCAGTGACCAAACCTAGAAACCACAGCCGAGTCTACTTTCGCTAACAATTTGCAGATCCACCGATGTCCGGCCAAGGCCTCATCACCGGCTTCACCGCGCTAACAAGAGCCTTAGACGCAGTCTGATCAGGTTCAACCACCACCCACGGGTCGTATTCCAGGATACGTCCTGGAATACGCAAGTCAATGACCGAACCCGAGGACCACGAATAAGACTACCGACAGGTGAATAACGACTCACCTGTCGGTAGTCTTATTCGTGGTCCTCGGGTTCGGTCACAAAACGCCGAGATGACAACTCGGAACAATAAATAAGGGAATAAATAAATAGATAATAAATAAAATATATATTATATAATCCCAGGCATACATGCATACATACATATAATCACACACAATAATTTCGCTCTCCCCTCCCACTGGAAGGAGAGAGCGAAATTTTGGGGCGAGTAGACCCAGACAGCCCCACAGGATTTAGATCCGAGAGCTGCTCGTCTTTGACTAGGCACCACTCTCCGAGTGTGGATCACAGCCGAGTCTACCCTATCATCGATTAGAGAATATATACTCAACCGATGACATCCCCTCCTAACTCCTAATCCCTCGACAGCGGAGCAACTGGACAGGCCACACTAGAGTTAGGACACCCAACCATACCGTAAGTACGCTAACTGTCAGATGCCACTACGCCGGGTAATCGTCCCACACAGAAGGTAGAGATCCGCCGGAGGATGGAAAGAAGTTGCCTTCTCTCCCACTCCGGTTTCTCCCACGGTACTGACCAGGGACAGACCCCCCCCCAGACCAAATTAACAACTTGTTCCGCAGATACAAATACACTGCGGATACGCATTGCCAACCGGTCCTAAGTGAATACGGTCCACAGATCACTTCGTCATCGATTGGAACACAAAACGCCAATCGATGACACCCTACTCATCACGTACACATCCTAAACAACATACATATACATACATATATACACTCTGTCTTTTACCCACTTTCCCCGTAACTCCCTAACGGTCCTATATGTTTCCAGCATATAGGAGTAACTATCGCCTACCCCCCTAACAACTGAGTAACCCCAGAGTCACCTCACCAGGCTTGAGCATCACCCAACATCACGGGGCACATGAACAATCCCGGGTAACCGATCACCATAAGGTGATCCGACGGTCCTCCTTAGGCGCGGCCGATCTATGTGCCCTTATGACCAAACAAATGGTCCAATAGGTGCTATTATCAGCGGAGCCCTAGGTGGTGAACAAAACAGGATTACCCTGCCATCAGTCTGTAATCACAAAACTCGGACTGACAGTTCCTAATATCACCATTCATCAATGTACACACACACATACACACAACCGAACATATACCCTCGCATTGATACTCCCTCCGTTTGCCCCAACCCTGTGCCTCTACTCCTAGCTAATACATCCACTGCACATACCTGCATGCAAACATACATACACATACATCATTCTCACACATTTCACAGTAACCTTTCGCTGCTCGGCCATCTTCATCGGAGCATAAAAATCCGAATCTAACAGCCGAGCCCCACTGTTGCTCGTTAGCGCCACCCGGGGGACCCGTGCAGGGTAACAAAGGGCCAAAGCCTGCGGACGTGAGCAACTTGTCCCCCAGATTCGCCAAACCTCAGCGTTAACGAAGTCAACTGTTTCTTTGCAACTATCGGAAGAAATTTAGCGGAAAAAATACCATCTCAACACCGAAACCAACATTTATCTTCTCTCTTCCATTTACCGTTTCCGCCAGTTGATTCGTTTGCATTGTTACCGGTGGATGAGGACGAGATCTTGCAGCTCCTTGCCGGACTTAGAGATAACTGTGCAGTGGGAAATGACCAGATATCTAGCAGAATAATTAAAAGATATTTACAATTATTGGCCACTCCCATGACACATATATGCAATCTGGCTTTTTCTACCGGAACCTTTCCTATAGCCTTTAAAAGAGCATTGATAAAGACAATACATAAGAGAGGTGACCGAAGCTGTGTTGATAATTACAGGCCCATATCTATTCTACCAGCACTTTCCAAGATCCTAGAACGTATAATAAATAACAGATTGATCAAATTCTTAGAATCAAAAAACCTTCTCTCATCTTCTCAATACGGCTTCCGTCAAGGAAAGTCCACAGACGATGCTGTACATCGTCATATTATATCAACAATGGATGACAGAAGAAAGTGTCTAACTATCTTTCTTGATCTGGCAAAAGCGTTCGACACGGTTTCGATCCCTCGCCTCCTGATGAAGTTGGAGAGGATTGGAGTTAGAGGCCTTCCATTAAAACTTCTATGTGACTATCTAACCAATAGGACCCAAAGAGTCAAAATAGAGCACTGGATTAGTGACGAAGCTGACGTCATATTTGGCATCCCCCAGGGCAGTATAATTGGCCCAACGTTATATTTGGTTTATATTAATGACCTATGCCAGTTACAGCTTTGTGGGGGTAGAATATTCACGTTTGCCGACGACACTGCGTTATTCTTCAGTGGTGACTCGTGGAAAGAGACTTTTAACACTGCCCAGAGAGGTTTCAACAGAGTGGATGATTGGCTAAAACAGAATCTGCTATCCTTAAATATCTCAAAAACTAAATACATTGCGTTTTCATTAAAATCCAATCAACTTCCTCCATTGACACAACATATATATGCACACATCTATAAATGTAGTAATAATTCACCACAATGTTGCTGACCAGCCTACAAAGAACAGATAACATAAAGTACCTCGGTGTAATAATAGATCAGCTACTTTGAATCGAATTGAATCTCTTGTAACCAGAATACGTAAATTAATTTACATTTTTAAGGCACTTAAACATGTTGCCGACCGGCACATAATTAAAATGGTGTATTTTTCACTTTGCCAATCTTTGCTGGAGTATTGCTTGAGTATTCAAAAACTCACATACTCGAGGCGGAGAGGGCACAACGTGCTGTACTAAAAGTGGCCGCATCTCTACCTTTTCGTTATCCCACAGTGGATCTTTTTAGGGAATGGAATGTATTGACAGTCAGGCAAATATTTATACTATCTATAATAAAAAAGAAACATTCACAATTACAATATGATCCCATGTTGCTCAGAAATAAACGGAGAAAGAGCAACGTATGCCCCAGCAAATCGTTAAAAACTACGGCCTCGCATCATTATTTCTGCTTTCTTGGCTCATATATACCGGGTGTTACAAAAATACCCGTTATAGCTGAAGGGTGTTGAAGTATATCATATAAACAGTACTCTGCCAAATTTTCAAAACCTTTGCATTAACTTTTAACTTTCAGTAAAAAGGCTAATTTTTAATAATTAATAAATACATCGAGTGTGCTACTATTTTAGGTTAATGACCTTACCAGGAGTAATAGCACACTACCTATTTCCTATGTTTTCTAATTTTTTTTTTCTATTCTCCTAGTACACACCCACACATACACACTAAGAATGAGAGAGAAAATATACTTAAAAACATGTCTGCGTTTGCCAGTTTACACAGTAAATACTTAACCTATTTCGATCGAAAATAAAATGAAAAGAAATTAAATAGGAATCAAATCATGGGCAAAATGGTATGGTAACCGACGCTGTTCAGCCGGTAGTCTAATTTCAGTAAAAAAAAATATAATACATATTATTATCAACGCGCACATCATTTCATAGCATCGTTTCCGACTCAGCTGTTTCTGAATTACAGATCAAACACCATTTTAAGTAGTACCTATTTATGATAGATAGGTAAAATTTATTTAAACACTGATATACGAGTCTAACTTTTAGTTCATACTTTAATGGTCCGACAAATCTGATTGATATTACGATAATAAAAAAAAATATGATATGCGACATAATTCACAAACGATTTTGGCGTATTTAAAAATAAATATTTGCGAATTACTATTTGTACTTTACCTTTTCACTTCCTTATTCACTGTTTAAGCATTACTTGTGAGGTTCACTCACCTACACTTTATTATGCACTTAATTTTATTCCACAAGAAAAAACTAAAGATCGCGGCCAACCTCTGGTTCACTGACGTTTCAGTATAATTACATCTTTTAAAAATAGTCTCAATTTATATCAATACAACACTGCATCCCATGTTACACTCATAAAAGCACTTTTCATAGTACTCGGAATTAGAGAACACGGACATTTTCGAAACGTGATCACATCGACGACGTATGAACAACTGAATAAAGAAAAAGTGATAAAAAGGGAAAGCCGCCAATTTGAGTCCTTTATTATAAGCCGCTGCATAGTGTGCGGCATGTCAAAGGCGCACAGAAAGGTACCTATAGTTCCGCAATTAAATCTGAGAAGTAGCGGGATAGGGTTGCCATCTTCTCTTATTAGATCGGAAATTTTGTCCTTAAAGCCGGACTAAGTCAAATCTCTCGCGAAGCCTTAAAACAATATTACCGTAGTAGACAGTAATATTAGTTCACGGCTTCGCGAGGGTTACTGCCTAGTTATTCAGAGGGTGCGTTAAGCAAAAATCACTAACTTTCAATTGATTTTGTAGTAAGACGTAACATACAAATAAGCGGTAATTAAAGATAAGATAACTACATCATAATTTTAACGCTTTTATCACAGCCAAAACGTGAATTCATAAAATAAGGCTTGATCGTAACATCAAAACTGCACAACCTATTTTGAAAAAGGTTTTTTTATAAAGTGATTTCGGAGACTATACGATGCAAACAAACTAACGATTTGTATTCAAAGGGAATTGTTCAATTTTGGCTTTTGGTGGACAAGCTAATTAATAAAATCTATGTTAACAGTAAAATATTATTAAAATTGAAAAAAAATTTTTTTATACTCTCGTCATGGGAAACTAAACATTAAAAATGTTATTTTTAAAAGTATTTTTTGGATTCGGATGTGTTTTGTTAACATGTTTCACTGTGTTTCCATATCAATAAATGTTATTGAAGTACTATTACTAATAGTATCGATTAATCGATAAGGTTTAACTTTAATACAAATGAAAGTAATTAAAGTATATATATATTAATGCGTATACAGTAGGTGATCTTTTGCAAAATCATATATCAAAGATATTAAAAACATAACAAATAATCCTTTTCGGTTAGATATAAGTTAATTTACACTAACCATCGATTACTTTCTAATCGATTAATTATTTTTATATGGCAGCACCATTTCACTTTGTCAACAAATACGTTTGAGTGATAATTCTTATTAAAATGATTATTTATATAAAATAATTCCTTAAATAACGTAATTATATCGTTTAACGTGTTGTTTTTGGTAAATCCATGTAGAAAGATAGAATTGGTTATTCAAAATTGTTTGGTTTAATGAATGTATTTAAATCGTGTAAACCATTACATTAGGAGACCATCCTACGTGAATATCGTCGGCAGCTTTGTATAAATTGTGAAAGATCTATATTACGTACTAGATCACATCTACTGCAAACAATATCCGACAGAGAAACACACATTAGAAATGAAATTATTGATTGGATATCCTCACGACAGGTAGGATTATAGTTATTTTTATTTATTATGATAACTATAATTAAAATTCCTTTATGACATGCAAAACATTAATATATAGCTACCATATCGTTTAAGTAACATTTTGTTGACAAATAATTTAATTATATATTATGCTCTTTTAGGTGCATGGATCTGATCGCATCTGTCATCCATGTTGGCAGCGAGCAGATAGAGACAGTTCCTTCTAATATTCCAGAACCTATACAGAACATTATGTTACCGGATTTTAAAAGAGCATCTGATTCTCAAGCATTATGTTTTGTTCCGGGTTGAGACTCACCACAGCAACTGACAGTTCCCAGATGGCTTCAGGTAAAATTGTTTGTTGATTTTAACTTTTATGTACCAAAAACCAGTAGACTGTGTAATTCTCATTTATATTATAATAATTGGGCTGAATGGTTGTCTATCATGCAAACTATTCATACATTTACTACAGAACTTATACAAGATTTTGCATCATTTGTAAAAAATAAATCTTACAATGGATTTTAACAATATTAAAGGAATGACTGAAGACATTGTGCACTTTTGAAGGTCTGTCTAAACAGGAGTTCCTTCAGTTAAAATTAAATTGATTTAAAAAATTATTTTGCTTTGGGAAGCTACATCTTTCATCAGGATGATATACTATTAATACTGCTACTATTAACTAGTTGTTCAATATTTAATGTTAATTTATTATTGAGTAGTTATGTGCAAATGTACTGAGTAGGTATTTTAAAATAGTCCTTTCTGTTAATAGGCGCAGACGTAAATGTGAGTCTACAGCCGCTCCAAGCTGAAGAGTTGTGCTCGAGGGTGAGCACAAATCAGGAGAATAGTCTTGTTTGAGGGAGAGCACATGTCAGGAGAGGCTGTGAAAGATTCAAAGATTAGGACGTCATGTGACCAACTTATATAAATGTAGCTGCTTTTTTGACTGCCCAAATGCCAGCCTTCAGCTGAAGAGAAACTAAGAGTATGAGCAGTGTAATTTATTTATAAAGTGATTATGTAAAGTCTATTCTTATAAATATGTGTATTTAGAAGTACTGTCTTTTGCTTGTAGAATTGTATTGTCAAATTAAAGGTAAATATGTGTAAATCTACAATTTCTTTATTTAGACAACTCTGTTTCTTATTTCTAACATAAATAAGTTAATATGATGATAAGGTAATTAAAGTATTTTACAAAAAAAATACTTTTTCGTTACATCGTTAATGGAATACTACACATGCTTATATATTAACAATTTTAAACTTTCCCGTGAAAATATTACAACAGTTAACTTCCTTAAGATATGAAATATTAAAAAATAATGTTTTTTATAACTGTAGATAATGTCAACTCAAAGCCAAAGTGCCCATACAAACTGAACAATTCCCTTTCGCAAATGCCCGTGCAACACTGCGTCTTTTTGGGTATTTGGGTATTTGACGTTTTTCGAATTTGTGTGTATTCATAGTTTATTTGATATAGCTTCGGCACAGGTATACCAAAAACCTATGAAAACTATACCGCCGGACATGTGACATTAACATTTAGCTGCACACAATCTAAAAAGTCAAACATGTCCCGCTAAAGACGGATAGATGACAACCCTAGACAGGCGGCAATGTTAAAGTTTGAGCCTAAACTTCTAGTTGCCTAGTACCGAGGTGATCAACATTTTATTGTACAAATTAAAAAAATCGTCGCAGGACATTGTTGCAACTAATTATTTTACATACGTACGTAAGTACATAATACGTAACGTACATAACGTGAAACAGTTCACGTTATGTACGTTACGTATTAGGAATTGTTAATTGACAAAGATTTTGTAAATTTTTATTGTTGTTGATAAGATAGTACATGGTTGTATTTTTAGTATTTACAAATTTAAACGTTGTTAATGTTTGGTAAAGACTAGTTTAAGTGAGAAATGTGATATACTTTCACGCTGCACCGGCATGCAAAAGAGCATGCTTGGCTCAGTCTCTAGAGAGGAAGTAGCATCGACTATCATAAGACATCGTTAAATAAATAAATTAATGTATTTCTTGGGCCGTAGTAATCTGCCTACAATCGACATACCTGTTTAAAATTTTAACTCATTTTATACACCTTTTCTATTTTGAACTATTTTAAATAAATGACCATTTGTTTGTTAGCTGTGTCGGTCGTTTTAGGGCTTTTTCTATTTAAGGAAATAGGTAAACAGTACATAATAAAATGTCTCATTCATTTTCATTTCTTACAGCATTAAAATAGTGAATCCTATACTCTGTTTCTAAAATTCAGTTGAATAGCCCACAGTAATAAAATAGATAATAAATTAAAATCCGTACCAAATGTTTACTACTACCGTATCTAGCGTCAAGTAGTTACTCGCGCGCGACATCACACAAACACGAACGATAATGTTTCGTTTCTTTCTCTCTCTCTCTTTCCCTCCCTCTCTATCTCTATCTTACGTCATTGTACACTCGGGGGAATAAGTGAATTTGTTTTAGGCTCGATTTTACCGATTATGTATTGATTTGTCTTACGTATTTAAATACCTAAACAATAAAAAATATTTTTAAGAGTTAAGCTAATGAAGTTATTTCTTAGCACCGGATACAACCCTTCCTGCGCGAGTCCAACTCTCACGTGGCCGGTTTTTTTTTTATAATTAGTTGTTAGCAGTTTGATAAAACTAGGACTTTTACTAGTGTAATATAAAAAAACTTCAGTTATTGAGAATATTCAGTTGAGATTTTTGTTGGCAACTTAATGAAATCAACATTAATTGACCGGAAGTTGACGCCGGTGACGCCATCTTGCGGCGCACAATGACGTTCACGTGCAAGATGGCGACTAGATAAGCAAGCAACCGACCTAAGCATGGCAGTCTTAGTTCCGCTCGCGCTGTGACAACTAGTGTAAATTATAAAATAAAGTGTTGTGATTATTGATAGCTATGTGTGATGTATGCAAATTAGTGAATAAATAGTTTGATGATTTAAAGTGAGGTTTTAGTTAACATTTTGTACTTTTCTCAATTCAGAAAGCGGCTCTTTGTCGACATTTTTTCTTGTCAGACGCTTTTAAGATACCTAAGTGTAGTGCATATCATTAACTCTAAGGTAGCAATCCATTATACTTGAAACAATTTACATGTAGTAAGAGTAAGTGGTTGAAACCATAATCGGGAATGAGCATATTTCCGATTAAGGTTCATATTCCATAAAAATATTAGAAAAGAAATAAATTGACCATAAACACAATTGAAATATGTACACGAATATTGATCAATGTTTCAATTTATTCCCCGACTGTATCTGCGCTGACGTGATATTAGGTTTACTTTCGTAACAGAAGATTGTAGGTACGAGTACCAGGTTATCATGATTTAAAGACACGATGTGTAAAAATTCTGGTTCAAAGATGAAGCAGCTACAGATAGACAGAGTTACCTGGAAGACACTCAGTGATATACGTCGCCTACTTTCATAATATTGTAATTATTTTCATAAAAATGAAACTACCTAATTATGAAAAAAAATTGTTCGTGCAATAACGAATATTCTACTTATCTAGAGGTCGCGATATTTCTTCTTCCTCTGCTTCTCTATTTGTTTAGATTAGATGAAATTGATTTTATGAGTACATTATTGAGTGACGTGTCGTAGCATTAATTATAAAGATTATTATTTTGGATGGGCCGTCTACAGTTCGTAAAGAGATATTGTACGAGCATTTCAGGCGAAAGTATTTAATCCAGTGCAGTGACTATAGCGTACTGTTTATTGTTTGTTTCCGTGTCTGGTATGTGCGTAGCACGGGCATATTAATATGGCAAGGTATATTAGAAAGGGAGCTCTAATCTGAATAAAACGAATTTTGGAAAAAGTTGTAAAATAATGTTTTCGTGTAATATTTTGCATGTTCGAATATTTGCGTATGTACACATAACTAGATAAATTATTTCGCTGTACTGTGACGTAGGCACTAAATACCAGTAGATATAACCAGTCTGGCAAAATAATAGTCTTTGATTTAGAAGTCAATGAACTGAAATAGCTGATCATAATGTCGGTGTGCTTCGATAAATGGTATCGAAAATTTTGCTAAACTTCGATATTGTTTTTTTCAATAAATACAATGGCTACGATATAAAGGACAGCGTCCATTATCTCAGTTTTATTTATACTCAATGCCATTTTCGGGGTAACGGGTTTTTTTGTAACACGCGGTATATAACAAACTAAATAAAATCCTCAATATTTACCACCTTCCGAAATACGCTTGCAAATCAACTGTGACTAAATACCTAAAAACCCTTGACTATCAAGCTACTGAAAACCTTCTTATCCCACTTAAGTAAATGTTTTGGATTGGGATATTGGGATAGATGGGAAGGTCACAACTTACCATCTTAAATAATTTTATATACATAAGTAATAAATTCAGTCTCCACAGTGTTAACTCACACACACACACACACACACACACACACACACACACACACACACACACACACACACACACACACACACTTATCTTAGTATGTTATACTTATCATGATACTTATCATGGTTCTCTCAACCAACATTAGTTAGGAATCGGAAAGAGTTTCTTTGGCCAGTTCTTCTCTGTTAAAGGGTCTCTCAATTTACGAACTGGTGGTAGATTTAGTTTCTTATTTATTAGATAATTGAAGTGGAATGAAAAAACGAGGTAACGAATATCCGAGATGGTTATTGGGCATTTCACCCCACGAGGAGTGAGAGCGCAAGCCCGAGCGAACGAAAGTGGGGTAGAATGCCCAATAACCATCTACTCACCGAGTGGCACATATCTTTACAAAATCTTTGCATGCTTTACTGTTACTGTGTTTAGAATTTATTTTCTGTAACAGAATTATATTCTCGAATTATAATGATAAATTAAAATAACTATTTAATTTATCATTATAAATGATAAATTAAAATAACTATTTAATTTACTGATTAATTTTGATTGAAATTATTGTAACGAATTGTACTGAAATATCAATCCTATAAAAGGGAGGAGCACTGGGGCTTGACATTCAGATTTATTTTTATAAATCTAATTCAAGCACAGATGCTACACAATTGTAAATTGAGTACATAAATGTGATGTTATTTGATATATTGTAATGTAATTTGATAATGATGTAATTTAATGATGTAACTAATTAATTTGAATAAACTAAACTAAAACTAAAAACTAAAGCTATATGTGTTATCGGAGCAACTAAACTACTTTTAGCGTTTTTAATCACCATAGTTGGAATGTTATCTTTACCTGCAGCACTATTGTTTTTTAGGTTAGTTAATCCGGATGCAATTAAAATGACTCTCCAAATTTTTTCTAGGCATTACGTATCGTTAATAGATCACATATATGAAAAAAAACGGTATGTAAAATTTTCAAAATGAAATGTAAACTTGTTGCAATTACAAGATAATTATAACATTCGCATTGTCACATGAGTTATGAATAAAACAAGCAGGGGTAGAAGGGCGCGGGCGCAGGGGATGTACGCGCATGCACCAACGACGATGTCTGCTCGGTTTTTTATTTTGTCGGCGTACATCAGTCGCCCGCGCACAACCCCTTTGAATGCACGCGCTTCCGCCTTTGCTTCTGTGTTGCGCGCCACCCGCCGCAGCCCCACACTTAGCGCGTCGTAATGTATTCCAATCGCGAATATTATGAAATGGTGCAGTGTTACATACATGGTGATCAATGTGACGCGGAGGCCCTATCGTGGGGCCTGCGCGATCTCTGGACCTAACACAGTGTGACTTTTATTTGTGGGGCGAAATTAAAAGACGTGTGTATGGTGAGGAAGCACAAAGCCTCGAGGACTTAAAAGTGCAAATCAGAGCGGCATTTTACCAAGTGAAAAATGACACGGTAGTGCTCGCAAAATTAAAAGACAATGTGCAGAAAAGGTGCAAGACTCTGTTTGGAGAGGAACGGTATGTGCTTTGAACAATTATTAAAGTATACGTAGGTAAATAGTTAAAGTAGGTAGGTAAATTGATTAGTTGATTATGTACATAAAGTTGATGATTTTTTAAATACGCCTGATTGCAAAAGAATGGCGAGTTAAAGTAGGGTAATATTGGGCATTCTGTCCCCCACTCGTTCGTGTCGGCGTTTTGCCGTCACTCACTCATGGAATCACAGTATGCCCAATATAATAAATAGATTACGTAGTTTTTTGACGAAAATCCATAAAATGTTTCTGATTATTCGCACTTCATATAAATAGTCAAATTTGTACAAATTGACTCACTTTATCTAGAACACCCGAAAGAATTGCTTACTACTATGAAATTTATAAAACAATCTGAAACGTTGCAATTGGATAGAATTTGTTCAGATGCTGAGACAGTTATTTCTCGACATGGAAACTTGCTTCCTAATTCAGTTCGGTGTTTAGTTTGCGGTCCATCAAACTGTGGAAAAACAAATTTAATAATAGGTCTTCTGTTGCATGAAAATGGATTACATTTTAAGAATGTATATTTATACTCAAAAACACTGTATCAAACTAACGTTACGTTACGTTTGCAAAATACAGTGATAATGAATTGATTCTCAGTCCACACGATGCTAAGCCCCATTCTGTAATAATTTTTGATGATGTTGCTTGTGAGAATCAAACTAATATGCGAGATTATTTCGCTATGGGCAGACATAAATTTATTTATTGTTTTTACTTGAACCAAACATATAGTAAAATACCAAAACAACTAGTAAGAGACAATGCAAACCTTATAATATTATTCAAACAAGATGATATAAATTTACGACATGTATATGATGAACATGTGAATACAGATATGTCGTGGTCAGAATTTCGGGAAATGTGTTCAAAAATTTGGAAAGATACATAGAACTTTTTAGTCATTAATAAAGATTGTGCAAAAAATGACGGTTGCTTCAGAATGAACTTCGACACCTTCATTACTTTCGATGAGTAACCAAATAAAGTTACTTTCAATCTAGAACACAATTCATTTAAGAAGTAAAGCTATAAGATACAACACGCTCCATAACTCAAGCTACTGTTCTTTCAAAATGGAAATGGAATTAAAAGCTGAAGTTGTTCGAGCTGCAGAAGGTGTTAAAAGGAAGCTAAAGGAAATGCGTATGAGGGAATCTTATCAAGAAAACATGTTAAATACAGTTTTTCAACCCATCACTAAGCCACTTCATCAAATAATTCATCATAACACAAATCCTTCAAAATCTAACAAATCTAAAGTCCATGAACTACTTAAAGATGACAATTTGAATACAGACTCTGAGAATACATATTTTATTCGTAACGATTCCATATCCGAGTCCCATGATAGCGATTCTGATGACAATATTGATGAAAATAGTTTAGTTTCAATGGTCAAAATAAAATTAATACAAGCGATACATCGTTTGCAACAGTCGAGTCCGTCCACAGTCCTAACCGAGATACTTTGTCTTGGTCATTAACTTCGGAAGTTTTTGAGGCTGTTCCATTTGGTGTCAGAAGAGAACGAGGTAAACTATTGATGGGTAACTCACGTGTGGAAGTTCACGAGAAGAATATATCCGTAGCAGGTCGAGTATACAAGAAAACTCCTGGATTATATGAACTTTTGTTCGAGAGAGTTCCTGAATTAAATTTGGTTACAGAAAAAGATTCGCAAGTATATAAAGCATTGTTGTTAGAAACAAATGCTCATCGAAGAGATTATGATCCAAATAAACCAATAAAAACTAATCGAGGTCGAAAGTATTTGCAAATTATAAAACCGCTGTTTAAGTTACGCAAACCGTCAACATCTTCTGTTTCTTCTAGAACAGAATAATTAAGTGAAGGAGAAGGGTTAAGACTTAAGAAAAAGTTTAAGAAATATACTGATTATATTTATTGGGATGATCCTAATGAGTTAGTTGAAAGATTAAAATTACTGATAGCTTCTAAAGAAGCAGGAAATACTGGAGTAGAAAATGAAATAATTTCTATTATTGAAGAATTACGTGAAAACGGAATTATAAAATGGTTGTCACAGTTTATTGTTTTTTATTTACACACTCTGCCTTGATTGCATCGGATCTCTAATTAATAAAAATGAATATTGATAAATTCGGGCATCATGTCCACAAAAGGCTACGTTTGTCTGAACTGTTAGATTTTAGGGAAAACTTTTTAATGAAATCAGAAAGTGGGTGTTTTAATTTACAATCATCTAGATTAACTGGAGTCAACACACCTTTGGAAAAGGATGACGCTGTCAATAAACAATACGTAGATGAAAAATTGCAACCTTGTGCACGAAGCATGAACTGCATGTTTGGATAGAATCAATAAAAGCTGATATCACCAACAAAATTAAACAGTTTGAAGAGAAGTTTAACACTAAGAGCTCGAGTGAACAGAATGTAACCAACAGAAAAAATGGTCAAGCTCCAAGTAGTAAAAGAAATCCATAGGTCTGCACATAAAAACTTTATTCGAAGATCTGTTGTACTAAAAAGCATTAATGATCTATGGCAAGCAAATCTGATTGATTTTAAATCTTTAAAAAAATATAACGGTGGTTACACATATATTTTAATTGTTATTGATTGCTTCAGCAAATATGCATGGGGTGTTCCCTTAAAGTCAAAATCTAGAAAATGTGTTGTTAATGCGTTTAAAAAAAATTTCAAAACAAGTAATCAATATCCTGTTCACTAACAAACTGATATGGGAACAGAATTTTACAATAAATCGTTTAAAGAACTCATGCAGGCACTAAATATAAACCACTATTCAACTTACTCTACAAAAAAAGAATAGATGCTTTTTTTTAGTTATGTGTGTGAATAGTTGAAAGATTGATAAGAACATTAAAGAACAAATTGCATGTATCTTTTAACTATAACGGTAGTTATAAGTGAGTAGGAAAGACTTAAGAAGATGTTTTGAATACTTATAATAATAGCAAGCATAGTGTCACTAAACATAAATCAGTTAATGTAAATTCGACAAATGAAGCAAAGGTTAACATCAACAACATTGTTAAGTTTTTTAACTCACGAATTAAATCCCAAAAAAAAAAAATTTCAAAAAGGTGACTTTGTTAGAATAAGCAAATACAAAAGCAGTTTTGAAAAGGGTTATACACCGAATTGGTCAACAGAATTATTTACTATTAAATCGGTCAATAAAACTGATCCTGTTACATTTAATTTACAAGATCAAAGGAGTCAACCAATATTAGGAACGTTTTACCAGGAAGAGTTACAAAAAACTAATCATCCTGATGTTTATTTAATAGAAAAAGTAATTAAAAAGAAGGGTAATAAATTGTACGTTAAATGGTTAGGTCTCCCTTATAGTGAAAACAGTTGGATTGATCGCAGTTCAATCACTATATAATATAAGAGTTAAATAGCATTTTTTGTAATCATTGCATATCTAGATATGCAAGGAGGAGGACTAGTCAACAGTATAATTGACAGTTTACCGTTTGAACTACATTTACCAGGATATAACTATTGTGGACCAGGGACCAAGTTACAAGAAAGATTAGCGAGAGGTGATAAAGGAGTCAATGAATTAGACGAAGCCTGCAAATTTCGTACATAAACACCGTACATAAATTGCGTACATAAACACCGATTCAAACAGTAGACATAAAGCAGATTTGGAATTACTCAGCATGGCTAAGAGACGATTGCATTCGAAAGACGCTGGAAGAGGTGAAAAACTAGCATCATGGTTAGTTAGTAAAGTTATGAAAGCTAAAGTAAAAAGTGGTTCTGGAGTAAAAAAATTTAAGACAATTGTATCGAAAATTCAATCTCAAATAAAAAAAAACAAACCAAAGAGCCATACAGCTGCAATTAAGTGTGCATATGAAGCTGCTAAAAAATGCTTTCCCAAAAATTGTCATTTTCGTCTACCGCGAATAATACCGATTCCAAAGACAGGAGGAATATTACCTCTGATACCCATTTTTGCGGGATTGTCTGCTCTAGGTGCATTAGCTGGAGGTGCGGCAGGTGTTGCAAAAACGGTTAATGAATACAAAGCTGCACAACAAAATTTAAAAGAATCAGAACGTCACAATAAAACCATGGAAGCTATTGCATTGGGAAAAGGTCATTACATCAAACCGTATAAAAAAGGCAGTGGTTTATTTATAAGAAGTTCAAAAAACTAATTTCGCAGTTACCCAATCTTTATCTAATATTGAGTTAATGAAATATTCTAGAAATATACCCCATTTTCGAGGAGTTTATATGAAAGATAGATTACCAACTAAGTCAAAACCAATAGAATGTGGAATCGTTAATTTAGATAATCATAATAACAATGGAACGCATTGGGTAGCTTATGCAATAATAAACAGTTATTGTGAATATTTTGATAGTTTTGGTGATTTAAAACCACCAAAAGAGTTATTGAAATATTTCGGTCATCGTGATATTTATTACAATTATAATCGATATCAAAAATATAATAGCGTTAATTGTGGACATTTATGTTTAAAATTTTTGCACAACTTTTGGGATCAAGTTAGTATATATTGACAGACTTGATTTTTATATATACATTTTCACGATGTCTTTCACATTGTCTATAACTGGCAAAAGTTCCATATTAACCACGAACTACTCGCCAACTTTAAATCATTCAGATTGAAATATTTCGGTCATCGTGATATTTATTACAATTATAATCGATATCAAAAATATAATAGCGTTAATTGTAGACATTTATGTTTAAAATTTTTGCACAACTTTTGGGATCAAGTTAGTATATATTGACAGACTTGATTTTTATATATACATTTTCACGATGTCTTTTACATTGTCTATAACTGGCAAAAGTTCCATATTAACCACGAACTACTCACCAACTTTAAATCATTCAGATTTAATGTGCATTATTGCATTTCTCTACTTTTAATTCTATACCGAACATCACTAAAGCTAATAAGAAATTTCACTATGGTACTAATGAATTGGTTGAGATTCCTGAAGGAGCTTATGAACTACAAGATATTTATGGTTTTTTAAAGTTTGAAGTAAAAGATTGTGATTTAAAGTTATATTGCAATAACAATACACTTAAAACAACTATATTCTGTACTAAAGATATTCATTTTGAAAAACACGATTCTTTCGGAGAATTGCTGGGTTATAGTAAGGAAGTCCTAAAAAGTCATATATTACATGAGTCACTTCTTCCCGTAAACATTTTATCAACGACTGTGGTGAGAATCGAATGTGATATCATAAGCGGGTCGTATATAAACGGTGAACGAAGTCATATACTACATGAGTTTGCACCCACGGTACCTCCGGGTTATAGAATAATAGAAATACCAAAGAATACCATATATTTTCCAGTAAACAGAGATACTATCAATAGTATCACCATAAGAATACTAGATATATATAATAATCCTGTTGACCTTCGAGGAGAAGAAGTGAATTTATACTTACATATAAAGAAACATGATTGATTACAATAAAAACGTATCATCTCATAGTCACAAATTTAGTGGTATTCGATCACTTCGCAAGAACACACATTCTTCTGCTTATATTAAACTAACTCCACAAAATAAAGCATTTTTGAAATTGATTGGATTGTTAAAATGAATATTCTAAATATTACAAATCCGCCTGCATATGACAATTCTATAGAGTGCATAGAAACTCATTCTTATAAACCATACATAACAAGTTTCAATAGAAATGATGAAATAAGAATACCGATAAATCAACAAGACTTATATGTGCTTCCAAGTGCAAGCACCTTGTATATTGAAGGAGTGGTAAATGTGATCAAATTTGGAGATAAGGGTAAAAAAGAAAGAGTGCCTTCTTTTCATTTTACTAATAATGCGTTGATGTACTTGTTTCAAGACATACGTTATGAGTTAAACGGCGTTGAAATAGATAAAGTGAAAAATGCTACTATGAAATCTTTACTCTCCATGAATGAAACTGAATCGAAGATATCTGAAATTCTGGGGTTGGAATATACAGGGTTTAAAAAATACTATCGGTGGTCACTTCTCTGTATCAATACCACTAAGTAACATATTAGGATTTGCTGAAGATTATAAACATGATTATTAATATAATTGTAAACATGAGCTTGTTCTATTATGAAGCAATACAAACCACAATGCTTTAAAACTTAATAATGATGAAGTAATAGAAAGTATTGATATACATAAAATAATTTGGCGTTTTCCTCATGTCTAAGTATCTGACAGAGAAAAAATCAATTTACTTAAAATTCTGGAAAAAGATAAACCAATTCAATTGACGTTTCGGAACTGGGATCTTTACGAATACCTTATGCTACCAAAGACCACTAAACATACGTGTTCACTTAAAACTTCTACTCAGATTGAAAAACCTAGGTATGTTATTCTCGGCTTGCAAACTAACAGAAAAAATAATGGATCAAAAGATATGTCCCAATTTGATCATTGTAATCTACGTGATGTTAAGGTTTATTTAAATTCTATTTATTACCCTTATGAAAATTATAATACCGACTTTGCATAGCACAACTATGCCTTAATATATGAACAATTTGCAAATTTTCAGCGGTCTTATTATTCGCGTAAATCGAGTTGTTTATTAAGTGCTCAAGAATTTAGAGAATATGCACCATTATTTGTAATCGATTGTTCAAGGCAGAACGATAATATAAAAACAGGACCCGTTATTAACATTCGCTTAGAATTAGACAGCCATAAGGAGATACCGGACCAGACATCAGCATATTGTTTGATTTTAAATGATTGCATAGTCGAATATAAACCTCTTAGTAATATAGTTCGTAAAATATTATGACTTCTACTGTTTTTGTCGATATTCAAGGATTTAAAGATTATCAAAATAAGTTCATTTTAAAAGAATTAGCATTGTCGACGAAGGATATTTCTCAGGTTTTCTTAGTAAAACCACCCTACCCGTATTCAAAGTTAACCGTGGATGAAAAAAAGGAAAGTGAGATGGATTGAACGAAATAGAGGTATCCCGTGGAGTGAAGGAAATATTAACTACAGAGAATTCAAAAGACTTATCATTCAAATTTTACAAAACAAAACTATAATCTTGAAAGGATTAGAGAAACAGAAATAGATAAAGGAATTGTGTGAAAACTGTTTTTTGGTAAATATTGAAGAAAAAGGTAGTCCTAATTTTTTAGATCTATATAAAACATATTGTAAGTGTGAATCTAATTTTAATTGTTTAGACCATAAAAAAGAATGTGCGCTAAAAATGTTATCTGTATTAAGAAGTGGTATTTAAATAATTGTATGTAATAATGTTTAATAAAATGATTTTTTTAAGAAAAAGTGTATTATTTTAAATTAAAACCTTACTATTATTTTGCATATCTGTACCATTCTCGACTCAATGGTTACTAGGAAATTTCGTAAGCATCCGTTGATGCCACTACGACAACTTTAATCTTAAAAATTATGAAAATGTCAAATTGATTAAATAAAACAAAGAAAATATATTTTAGGGTTTATATTTCAAAATAATATAAAATATAAAACTAACTACTACTAAATCTAATTATTCACTTAAAAATTATTGTCACATATTTTCTTACTTATATTTCTAATAAATTGTTCCGTTTGTTCCATAATTGGATCATAATGATCAGCCACTACGTACTGACTGCTGTACAGTATTTTTTCGTTGTCACTTTCATTTTTCACTATACTACTGTTTTCCAAGTCAACAATCTCCACTTTGATGAGTCGAAAACCTCGTTTAGATTCATTAGTGTAAATATAGGATCCCACACTATGTACGTTCGATCTTTTCGGAGGCACCACTGCAAATTCATCTTGAGCTCCACGTTTTCCCCTTTTCTTCTTTGGCTTTCGTTGAAGCTTAGCCAACTTTGGGAACATTTCGTCAAAACCAGCAAGAGGATCCTGAGCATTTTGCTCAAACAAACTGCATGAATTAATTTCGTTTTCCATTTGTAATTTAACTTAAAATCGTGTTGATATCACAATGACCAATTGTGGAATGTTTCAGAAACCACATAATTTGCCAATAAGGTGATGTACCTACTGACAGTATAATAATGCTGACTTAATAATGAAATCAAGTTCATGTAGCAAAGCATATTCAGCAATATTTATTTCCTGCAGTTATACATACAACCTTGATTTGATTTTAAACACATGCATCTATTAAATGTCAAGTTTTATATTTTAATTAATAATAACAACCGGAATTCCAAGGAAATATACGCAGAGGAATAGCATAAAAGTATGAAACTTAAATATAGGAAAAGATCCAGCAACCAGGACAGATGCCACGCAGTCCTCCAGGTCCATCCAGAAGTGTGGAGGAAGATGATGGAAAACGGGCGCCTCTACATAGGGATGGAGCGACTAAAGGTCGAAGACCAATCACCGCTCATCCAATGTACGAGGTGCCTTGGTTTCGGACATGGTAGGAAATTTTGTGTGGAAAGTGCGGACAGATACAGCCACTGCGGAGGCCCCCATCTACGAGCAAACTGCCCAAATAGGGAAGCGGGGAACCCACCGAGGTGCTGCAACTGTGCGCACGCCGAATACCTGGACCAACAACATAATGCATTCAGTACAGAGTGCAAGACTAGAGAAAAGTCACTATCACGACCACACAATACACTTAAAAAAGCCCAGAAAAAGAGGACCTTAAACAACATAATACAAACACACAAACAAATACACTCACAAACAAAAAACTACACAAACACACTTACACGAACACACACAAACACCATAGTGGAACTCATTATGAGATGAGCGAAGCCATGAAATACACCACATAAGACATGCAACACTTTGTAGGAACTGTCATGAGAATAAGGCTCTACAAAGAAATATAAACAAGAGAACCTATAAAGGAACAATCAAAATAAAATAATAAAAGGATAAGTTAAGAGCACAATAAAATATAAATAGCATATTTTCAAGTGCTCATACACTCTAAATAGGAGAATAAAAAACAAAGTATATACCGGATTAAACACTATATAAACAGAGAAAAGACATAACTAACAAATGATAGGACCAAAACAAACTTAAGGGGTAAAAAGATACTAGGAAGTAAATATACAGCAAGCAATTAAAACCACTCTCCAAATTTGAGTATCTTAATCTTTACGACAAATAATGAAATACGTGTTTTTTCTTTTTATGTCGTTTAGAACAAAAATGTTGAGTTATATCCTCACCAAGTTATTTTCAAAAAACCTACATTTGTGGACGCTCTCGCTGCCCAGTACATGCGCTTTACGCGCTACGTTACACTTACCCCTCCCTCCCTTGCCGCAATTCATTGATAGTAATAATAGCAGCTACCTAAAATGTTTTCGTTTTGTCATGCTTGGGGAAATGATAAATAAAATTGAAACCTCTTCATACTTTTACGGGCTTAGGACCGTCAAATTGCATAAATCCTATTAGATACCTACTATTACAATAGCTATACTGCTTTAAATTTATAAAGTAAGTAGGTAAGTAAATATCGAGTTACCTAAAATTCTGTTTAGTTAAACCAATTCAAAGTAGGTACTTAACTCGCTATTCTTTTGCAATCAGGCGTATTTAAAAAATCATCAACTTTATGTACATAATCAACTAATCAATTTACCTACCTACTTTAACTATTTACCTACGTATACTTTAATAATTGTTCAAAGTACATACCGTTCCTCTCCAAACAGAGTCTTGCACCTTTTCTGCACATTGTCTTTTAATTTTGCGAGCACTACCGTGTCATTTTTCACTTGGTAAAATGCCGCTCTGATTTGCACTTTTAAGTCCTCGAGGCTTTGTGCTTCCTCAACATACACACGTCTTTTAATTTCGCCCTACAAATAAAAGTCACACTGTGGTAGGTCCGGCGATCGCGCAGGCCCCACGATGGGGCCTCCGCGTCATGTTGATCACCATGTATGTGACACTGCACCATTTCATAATATTCGCGATTGGAATACATTACGACGCGCGAAATGTGGCGCTGCGACGGGCGGTACGCAACACGGAAGCAAAGACGGAAGCGCATGCGTTCAAAAGGGTTGTGCGCGGGCGACTGACTGATGTGCGCCGACAAAATAAAAAACCGAGCAGACATTGTTGTTGGCGCATGCGCGTACATCCCCTGCGCCCGCGCCCTTGCTACCTCTGCTGCCTTGTTTTATTCATAACTAATGTGACAATGCGAATGTTATAATTATCTTGTAATTGCAACAAGTTTACATTTCATTTTGAAAATTTTACATACCGTTTTTTTTTCATATATGTGATCTATTAACGATACCTAATGCCTAGAAAAAATTTGGAGAGTCATTTTAAATGCAGGCGGTATAGTGTTAAGTAGAATAAGTAGAATAGTTAGTATATAGAGATAAACACTAAGAAAATGTAACAAAACAACCAAGTCAAATAGCAATGTAACTAGACTATACAATGACTGGAATTGGAATTGTGTAAAGTAAAATAATAAAGATAAGTATAACAAAAGAAATGTATAATAGATTAAGAAAATAAAATGTAGATAATAACAATAAATTTAAGGCAATAAAATGTAAAATAAAAACCAGAATAAGTAGAATAGTTAGAATATAGAGAGATGTAACTAGAATAAATAAACACTAAGAAAATGTAACAAAACAACCAAGTCAAATAGCAATGTAATTAGACTTTACAATGACTGGAATTGGAATTGTGCAAAGTAAAGTAATAGAGATAAGTTTAGCAAAAGAAATGTATAATAGATTAAGAAAATAAAATGAAGATAATAACAATAAATTCAAGGCAATAAAATGTAAAATAAAAACCAGAAAACATGCAAAGGGAATAGAAACCCGAAACTACATAATAAATAAAAAGACCATACTCATTGAAACCTAATATAATATAAGTATGTAAACTAAAAAAGAATAAATAAAGAAAAAAATAGAATAGGATCAGATAGATATAGATGCAACAGACCCAGTTGCTCGAAGTATGGAAGGGAAGAATAAGAGAAAGATACAGTATGAGGAATGGAAGGACGAGAAAATGATAGAAATGGAATGAAAGAGAAGGTAGAGTAAAAACGGCCTGCTCAAAAGTGGGGAGCGGTAGGAAGCTCGGCCAATTATGTAAGGCCGGGCATTTAAAAAAAAAAAACACCTACTGTGTATTGTCGTATTACAAGATGTACAAAAAGGCATTATTACGATTAAGCGGTTGACTATTGATACGAAACTTAAAAAAATCTATTATACTGAATCGATATAGGATATTATGATTGTGTTTAAAAGTGTCTCATTAGTAATAAAATATAATTTATTTTACGCTACGCTTAATCTCTAATTTATCACTATAAAAACAGGATTCGCGTCCTCAAATAAGAGGTTCGTTTCTTTTACAAATCGCTGTAAGTGTTTCCACTGCGTCGAGTCGTTTTCCAGTAAACAGTTCAATTGCAGCAGAGCCTTCTTCCAGCGTTCGTCTGGGAGACTGGTTTTAACGTCGTCTTGGTGGTACACTTTCAGTTCCACATAGAGGTCACCGGTTGTAGAGGCGTATCGACGTTGGGAACCGTTCGCAACTTTGTTTATTATAACCGACGACAACTTCGAAGACTTCACCTCTGTCACTTCGGTGTCTTCCTTGCCGCCACATAGGCCGAAAATGTTCACCACCTTTGGCTTCTTGTTGGTACTTCTGAAAATAATTTTAATATTTATCAGTGTTTAATAAAAATATAATATATAAACCGGTATTCTTCTCGTGATCTGTAAAAAGTAATGTAACGAAAAAACGTAATTAGGTATTACCGCAAGTCGAACACAGTATTTCATTATGCTAACAACATAAACATATAAGTGATCAATCTACAGTAAAATATGTTAAACATAAACCTTAGTATATAGCTTTTTAGTTCTGATTCGTTATAATAACTGTAAGTGTTTGTTTATATAATGTACTGAAATAAAACATCTTAATAACAACAAACAAAAAATAGATTTTACCTTTGTGAACTGATGTTGCTCTTACGCTTATTTGTTGGATTTTTCTTTGCGCTTTTCGCGATCACGTTCGGAACAGCAATGGATTCACACTCGGAGTCAGACCTGGAAATAAAACAAATATTAGGAAGTGAAATACTAAGTCTATAACCTGGAAGTAGAAAATAATTCGTGAGTGAATACAAAGTCTATACATGAAAACATTATCCAAACAATTCAAATAGATTATATTTATAAGTAAAATTATTATAAATACTCACTAACATTTTTTTTACTTTTTAAGAACTTGTGCACACCTCAATATACTCGATGAAGGTTGGGGCAGCGGTGTGAAGTATGTGGAGTGGCAGCAGCGCTCTTGCAGCTTTGTACTTGCAAATACTTGTGAAGAATGAATGAAAATTGTTCGAAAATTCGGGGTTTTATTTTAAAAAATACGCTTGTACAGCAGTTTGTGATTGTATTTAAAAGGACGTAAATACATATTCCGTTGTTGATTTAGCAAAATGTGCCTTATTGTTTTAAAGTTATAACTCATTAGCATCATATCGAATGACACGCGCAAGTTAGTAAATCAATTTAAAAAAGACACAAATCAATATCGTTATCATGACGGCAATATGAACTGTATTGCTTACAAATTATGAAGACCGCGTGGTTGAGTGGTTAACAAGAGACGGTTGTATACTAAGTTTATCCGTGATAACTCGGACTTATTATCACCATCAATAAAAAAATGTTTTATTAGATTATATTAAAACTATTTCTAAAAATTTTCATTTTTTTTTTTAATCTCTATACGAAAAATAATTAAAGCTATTGAAGTAATTTGCATAAAAATCGATAATACATAGAATTAGATTGAATAAATAAATAAATGAAATAAAAAAATGAAGAATAAATAAATATTACACAACATTATCACATCACGTATATTGCTCAGATTCCAAGATGAGTAGCTAAAGGTGTACTTGTATTTGAAACATCGAAGGTGCCATTAACATCTAGAACCTGATGCAATATACAAAAAAAAATTTTTCTACATTGACCCCACTGGGAACCGAACCCGAGACCTCAGTGACATCGACTACGGAGGTTTTTTATATTTTAGTGTTTATTCTTTATCTAGATATATCGATGCATGTAACTTATAATAAATAAATATGAGATAATATTTCATATTGACTCGACTGGGAATCGAATTCAGGAACTCAGCAGTGGCAACACATTGAAACCGATGTGTTAGCCTATCGATAGTATTAATATTAGAAGTTCATTTTCTACAATGACCCAAACAGGAATAGAAACCAAAACCTAAAAGATAGCAACCGGCGTGCGAACCACTCGACCACAGAAATCATCATACAAGCTATACTTACATAGTTTGTGATATAATAAATGGTGATATAAATGCTCCGTTGCTGAGTGATTATTAGGAATGCCTCAGTGCTAACATCATTTTAACAAAGGTGTACCGGGTTTGGTTCTTGTATGAGTTCATATAAAAAAAATACTTTTCTACATTGTATCATCGTCCTCATATGATTTTTGTGATAATAATACACATCTAAATGTTGATATTAGAATAATATGGACTATGTAAATATACTTTTTCTCAATCGTATATATTGTGCTATTTACTTAGCATAATAAATAGTTTAACAATACAATGATAACAACATGTAATAAATTTAAAATATTTTTTGAATAAATTCGATTTTATTATTTACATTAAAATGCTTATAAACTCGTTGAATTCATTTTTTCGGTTTTATAAGTATTTTTTTTTTTATAATTAGTAGATAAAAATAACAAGTAAAACCACAGCAAGATTATTAACTTGCTAAAGTATCACGTTTCATTTAGCGGATGTTAGTCGTATACCACTTTATGCCTTACTTGCAGAAAAATATACATAAACAACGTTGCAGAAATTAATTATAGAATAATGTTATATAGTGCGGGAGCTGTGTGATAAATAATTCCAAACAGATGTTTTTATTGTTCTTTGAATATTGTTTTCTTTAATATATTCTTCAATAATAGTGATTTATTACATGCCACAGTTTTTATTAATTAATAGTAATATAAAAACTTACTATTACTACTTATTAATAATGTAAATAAGTAATAATAATCGTTTCAACGACTCATCAGGAAGATAGCAATTAAAAATACGTATTAATACAAAATAAAAACCATATAGTCTTTATAAAAACAATTTTCAAAAGCATTAGTTACTCGCTTATTAGACTACTCGCGGATGCATAACTGTAATTGTTTTATGGACTATGATAGGATACTAGAAAAATCTAAAACTCGATAAGTAATATTGTTAAGAATTATTTTCTGTTTTAAATCTATTTTAGATCATGTCATCGATTTTATTTATCATACAACTCCTAGTCTATAACCTTCAGTGTTGCATATAATGTGGTCCAAGTCAAAAAAAACAAGTTTATAATGGTTCACATTGATTCATATACTGCGATATTTATCTAACTTGAATACTTTCGCATAAATAAATAGGATCAAACAATAGACTTTCTAAATAGAATGTTTAGTGTTATTATTAAATGAAAGTATACTCACGTGTAAAATATTAAGTTAGTTGATGATAGATTATAAATACTTATATCACAAGTATGTATGTTTAGTCATCTCACTTAGTTATTCTATTAGTACCTCAAAACTTTTTGTGAGTTTAAATTATTACGTTGGTTATTAATTTAAACATTAAACTATATTATTTTGTGATGAGTACTTACTTATTTTAAATTTCATACATTGGTTTTATTTCAAGGCAAAAACACAATATAATAGCGATCAGTTCAAACCAATTCTTAAAACGCTTCCGCTTATAACTTGAATAGTCACACCGTTTGTACATTCAGTCAGTCAGTGTTCCGACAAGCAACGTGTAAAGTGTGTGTATTTAAACAGTGAGAAACAAAATAATTTATTAGATTCCAATTATCATTTAGATGTTACCTAGCTAGTTAGGGGTTATTGGTATTACTTTTTAACTATATTGGGTGAGGAGACACGAACCAATCGGGTACAGAAAAAATCTAGAAGTCAAGATGGTAACTCCGAAGCAAACTGCACTGAATTTTTATTCAGGGAGACCATGAGTCAATCGGCTCGAGACTTCATAGAACTAAAACAAATATGATAGTCTAGTGGCAACTCCGAGGCAATCGGCACTGAATTTTTATTCAGGGAGACCACGAGCCAAACTGGATGGAGTATATAATTTCTGATTTTGATTTAACTACTAAAATTATGATACTCTAGTGGCAACTCCGAGGCAATCGGCACTGAATTTTTATTCAGGGAGACCACGAGCCAAACTGGATGGAGTATATAATTTCTGATTTTGATTTTACTACTTAAATTATGATACTCTAGTGGCAACTCCGAGGCAATCGGCACTGAATTTTTATTCAGGGAGACCACGAGCCAAACTGGATAGAGTATATAATTTTACTACCATAATTTCCGGGTGTTAACTGAGGCAAGCTGCTCATCCATAAAGTTATAAAAGTATTCCGTAGTCCTATCGCTAAATGTTTAATATGTATGTTCATTGCGTTAGGCATATTAAAGGAATCTAATGAATGTTTACGTTTCAGTCAGTGTAGTGAAAAAATGTGATCAATCTCGCTGCCATGGTCACCAGGTTAGTCGATTATCCATTCAATAAAACTTGAATTAAAAAGCGTGAATAGCATCAATTCTCTAATAAATTCTTATACTGAATCCATTTATAATATTGGGCATTCTGTCATTCCATGAGTGAGTGGTGGCGAAACGCCGACACGAATGAGTGGGGGACAGAATGCCCAATATTACCCTACTAGTTAAGTACCTATTTTGAATTGGTTTAACTAAACAGAATTTTAGATAACTCGATTTTTACTTACCTACTTACTTTATAAATTTAAAGCAGTATAGTTATTGTAATAGTAGGTATCTAATAGGATTTAGGCAATATGACGGTCCTAAGCCCGTAAAAGTATGAAGAGGTTTCAACTTTATTTACCATTTCCCCAAGCATGACAAAACGAAAACATTTTAGGTAGCTGCTATTATTACTATCAATGAATTGCGGCAAGGGAGGGAGGGGTAAGTGTAACGTAGTGCGTAAAGCGCACGTACTGGGCAGCGAGAGCGTCCACAAATGTAGGTTTTTTGAAAATAACTTGGTGACGATATAACTCAACATTTTTGTTCTAAACGACATAAAACGAAAAAACCCGTATTTCATTATTCGTCGTAAAGATTAACATACTCAAATTTGGAGAGCGGTTTTAATTGCTTCCTGTATAGATTCAACTTGCCCACAGTCCACTTCAAAGAATGCCATAGAATCTTTAGGAGATTGGGTTTTTGTGTGGAGGTTTATTGTGTCATTGATGGACATACCTCTTTTATTTAGAATATTTTCCGCGAGATTTCTACCTATAATCGAAAAGTATTCATTTATTACATTCACCGACTCGTGAGGATCTTCTGCTAAACTTAGCAATACAGAGCGAGACTGATTTCTTTGTTTAAAGTTCGAAATTTTGTTAATAGTATTCCACATAGCCTTGGGATTATGTTTACTTTTTTGAAGCTCATATTTTTTGTATTCAATTTTTATCTTTTTTAATAGGTTATTACAAAAGTTTCGGTATCTAGTGTAAGTTATTTTTAGTATAGCATTATTTAAATTTAGTTTAGATTATTTGTGTAGTTTATCACGGTGTCTAATGCAGCGCACCAGTCCTGGAGTCATCCAGGGCTTCAGAGGCCGATATTTATGGGCGATATTTATTACTTTAGAACAGGACCCAACAGCAGAAGCTAGAATATCAATAAAAGCTACTGCTGATTCATCAGCATTTACAGCATTATATGCCTTATTAAAGTCATGGTCAGAAAGTTACCGACTCAGTGCTTGATAATTAATTTTTGAATGTTGATAATTAAGTTTAGAATGTTTTCTGGGATTCGATTCTTATTATTTTAGAATTTAGGAAAAATACAGTTGGGGCATGATCCTGATTGGTTCTCAACATTATATGGTCAAGGCAGTGTGTCTGTGTCTGTATAACATGTGTGGGCAATAAACCATAAAAAGCCAACAAATCGAGATAATTGTTATAATTTGGATCACTACTGTTTGGTGTGATATCAATATTGATATCACTTTTCAATGCAACAGTCTGTTACACACTGCCACATCGTGCAACCTGCAAGCTAGCGATTACCCAAAATTACGAAACAAACTATGAACCAGTCACGAGGCGCTGACGCTGCGGAACGTGCATCATCGGACACCAGACGATGCGGCGACGACCTACAAAGCGACACTTTTTGTTACACGATCGAACAATAGTCACATACTTAGTTGTAATATTTTAATTATATTAAATAGTCTAAAATAAAAATTGATTTTTTTTGCATCCTCCGGTTGCCGCTTACGTATTTGGCGCAGTCGGTAGGATACTCGCGGGTCGGTACGCGAATTATTTTCGGGAATTTTCGGGAATCACGTCGCGGATCGCCCGGGCGGCTTTCAAGCTCCGTCTTCGAGTATCCGGAATCTACGGGAGCTGCATACCAGAGGAGGATCAAGACATCGACCCATGCAGAGAAATCAATATAATATGCTTATGTAAGTACATAGATCTTACTAGAGTTGCTTTCCTTTTTTAATTGTAAGTTTTCCTAACTTTTCCAAGATTTTCCATCCCAGGCAATCGCGGAACCTTAGATTAGATAGAATAAGTAGATCATTATTAGTAGATTTAAATAGACAATTAGATACGATAAGTGAAAACTCAGACGAAATTATGACTTATATTAACTTGCATGAAAATGTGTCAACCACTATTGAAGCTAAGCGCGAATTATATAAGGAATTAACCCTTAGATCATACTTACGTGGTCTCCGCGACCCTTTAGGGTCCCGTATAAGATGCATGCGTCCTAAAACTATTGAGGATGCCCTTGAATATGTAAACGACGAAATGAACACATTATACTTACAGCAGCGTAATGATCATCTTCCAGAGAGAAAGTCGCAGTCGACGTCTTCATTTAACTTACCAAAATTTTCTTACAGCATGCCACAGCAGATCGGGCTGCCCTCGCCTATCACGATGCAACGCCCTCGAACTAATTTTAACTTTAACTCGAAGCCATTTAATTTGCCCGGTCCTTTAAAACCTTTTAATATGCCTGGCCCTTCAAGGCCCTTTGTAGCACAGCCACAGAGGTCAATGCAAGGTTGGAGACCCCAACCGCCTCAACATGGCCCTACTCGCACGCAACAAATGTTTGCTGCACCCCCGCCTAACTATAGACCTCAGAGTAATGTCTTTAGGATGCCACCCAGAAATCCAGGGTTCTCAAATAATAATAATGCCAACACTGCACCTCAACCCATGAGTGGTGTTAGTCATTACGTAACTAAACCCCTTCCGATGCGTACACCACACGACTGGTCTAAATTCGGGAATCCACCCCCTTCTAACTATTTTAAGACAAGGGAAATAAATTTTAATGAGCTCTATGACCAACCACAGGCATATGACTCTCACTATGACTACTACACTGACTATTACGATCAATATGACTTCGCTAGTGACGACACGTGTTATCCTTACTATCCAGAGTACGTCCCGACAGATGAACCTAATGACATTCCTATCACTGACAGTAATGAGGATTTTCAGGAAATCACAAAATCAGAAAAGCCAAAATAGAAATTAACTTCCACACACAGCGCCAGCTTCCTTACATACAGATAGCTAGTCCACCTCTTAAATTTCTTATAGACACTGGCGCCAATCAATCTTTTATCAGTCCTATGGCAGTAGAAAGATTTTTCTCACACATACCGCAAAATTATGATCCCTTTGAAGTGACTAACATCCACGCCACAACGCGTAACGACTATTCAATAACTTTACCTTGTTTTACTGAACTAAATGAAAATGATGATATTACTTTCTTTATTTATCGCTTTCACGATTACTTTGATGGATTGATTGGTTATGATTTATTAGAAAAATTAGAATCCACTATTGATTTAAAAAATAAGTTATTAGTCACAAGGCAGTCTCAAATTCCTCTTCTTATGTATGATTCACGTAATTGTAATCTTTATGAAGCAATGATACCCGCGAATACATCTAAATTAGTACGAATACCAGTTAACTTTCATGATGGAGAAGCGTTTATATCAGAACAAATAATTTCTAACTGTTATATAAACTATTGCGTAACAAATGTTAAAAACAATAGAGGCATAGTGGAGGTGACCAACCCCACTAAGCATGATATAATTTTTTCTATGGATAGACCCGTCAGTGCCGAGTTATTTAATATTCAGTGCACGCGTACTGAACAGCAACCCGACCGCGTATCACAAGTATTATCTCGCTTACGCACAGATCATCTAAACCCTGAAGAACGCGCTAATTTAGAGGCTCTTTGTGCTCGTTATGCCGACGTTTTCTACATTGACGGTGAACCCCTTACCTTTACTAACAAGATTAAGCATAGCATTCGCACAACTGATGAGGTACCGGTATACACAAAAAGCTATCGATACCCATTTATACATAGGCAGGAAGTTCAGGAACAAATAGGCAAAATGCTGGATCAAGGTATAATCCGACCATCTCAATCAGCGTGGAGCTCACCCATCTGGGTAGTTGCCAAAAAAGCTGATGCGTCAGGTAAAGCTAAATGGCGTATAGTAGTAGATTTCCGCAAAATTAATGAAAAAAACATCGACGACAAATATCCTATTCCGAACATAGCGGATGTTCTCGATAAGCTAGGTAACTGCCATTACTTCACCACCCTCGATCTTGCGAGTGGGTTCTACCAGGTGGAGATGAACCCTGATGATATACAGAAAACAGCATTTAATGTGGAACACGGGCATTTTGAATTTTTGAGAATGCCCATGGGTCTAAAAAATTCTCCATCTACATTCCAACGAGTGATGGACAATGTTCTCAGGGATCTACAAAACGTGGTGTGCCTGGTTTATTTAGACGATATTATAGTATTTAGTGTCTCCCTTCAGGAGCATATGGTCAATTTGGAAAAAGTATTCAAAAGATTAAGGGACTCTAACTTCAAAATCCAGATGGATAAGTCAGAATTCCTCAAATTAGAGACAGCATATTTAGGTCATATAATTAGCAAAGATGGTATAAAACCAAACCCCGATAAAATCGCGGCAATCCAGAAATTCCCGTTACTTAGGTCAGCCACCGAAATCAAACATTTTTTAGGACTATTAGGCTATTACAGAAAGTTCATCTCTGATTTTGCAAAGATCACTAAACCTATGACTCAATGTTTAAAAAAAGGTTCAAAGATAATACTTAACAATTCTAATTATGTTGACTGCTTCGAGACCTGTAAAAAGCTACTAACAAACGACCCTATATTACAATACCCTGACTTTGAAAAAGACTTTGTACTTACCACCGACGCCTCTAACTTTGCTATTGGTGCTGTGCTATCACAAGGCCCTATAGGCAGTGATAAGCCAATTGCTTATGCATCGCGCACTTTAAACTCTAGTGAAATTAACTACAGTACTATAAAGAAAGAGCTTTTAGCTATAGTTTGGGCAACAAAATACTTTCGGCCCTATCTGTTTGGCCGAAAATTTAAAATAGTCACCGATCATAAGCCCTTGCAATGGGTTATGAACTTGAAAGAACCCAACTCCAGATTAACACGATGGAGGTTAAAATTAAGCGAGTATAATTTCACTACAGTTTATAAACAAGGCAAACACAACACCAATGCGGATGCATTGTCACGTATTGAAATTAATAACGAAGACACAAGCTCAATTGTGGTAAACCCCTCCGAAAAACCACCCACTTTAACTGGATCAACCACAGCTACCGCTCACACTAGCGTTGAAAACCCTATACTTGAGGTACCTATATCTGACGAGCCCCTTAACAAATTTAACAGACAAATATGCTTTGTATTAGTAGGTGACGTTAGAAAACGACCGACTGTGACAAAACCTTTTGAGACTCACACACGAACTACCATACAGTTATCAGAATCCAACCTTAAGGAAGACGTTATCAACGCAATAAAAGAATACGTAAACCCCAAGGTCCAAACAGGCATCATAATTCATCCACCTTTAGCCATGTACAAAATTATCCCAATAATTCAAGATAACTTTAAAAGTTCTGCGATGAAACTAGTATTAACTAAATCAGAATTAGAAAACGTAAAAGAGTACTTGCGTCAGCAAGAAATCATACAAAAATATCACGAGGGGAAAACGAACCATCGTGGTATTAATGAATGCTTCTTATCTCTCTCTTCACGATTTTACTGGCCTAAGATGAAAGAGCACATAGCAAAATATATAAATGAATGCAATATTTGTGGTAGAGCAAAATATGACCGTCATCCCATTAAACAAAGATTCGCTATTGTACCACCCCCAACAAAGCCATTCGAAATCCTTCATCTCGATTTATTAACAATCCAAACTGAAAAATATCTGACACTTGTGGATGCCTTTTCAAAATACGCCCAAGCTTATCATTTAAGGGATGGTACAGCCCTTAGTGTCGTTCAGTCCCTATTAAAGTTTTGCACTCACCATGGAATTCCCATAACGATAGTATCAGATCAAGGACCCGAATTTTCAAATCAGTTATTCGCAGAATTTACAATACTTCATAAAATTCAGCACCATAAAGTCCTAGCACATAGTCCTAATGATAATGGAATAGTAGAAAGATTCCATTCTACTATACTAGAACATCTTAGAATACTTAGACTCGAAAAAAATAATGAACCAGTGTTCAATCTAATGCCATACGCGATATTAGGTTATAACAGTTCCATCCACAGTTTTACGAAATGCAGACCCATAGATTTAATCACAGGACACTTTGACCCACGAGACCCATTAGATATGACCTTACAGAACATCTATTACAGCAATACTTACAGGACCATAAAAAACGGATAACTAGCGTATATGATATAATAAATGAAACAGCTTTACATAATCGAACCGAACTGACTGAAAATAGGAACAAAGATCGTGAACCTGAAAAAGAGTACATTCCTGACCAACAAGTGTTCATTCGCAACCCCTTAGCCAGCCGTCAAAAGCTAGCCCCTAGATATACCCAAGACACTGTACTCGCGGACCTCCCAATTCATATTTTTACAAAAAAGAAACGCGGCCCTGTCGCCAAATCACGCCTGAAAAGAAGCCCTAAAGACCCGACATTGTTACAGGACACTACTATTACTGACCCTGCTTCAACTGATCAACGGACAAGATGTAACGATTGACTCTTTGGATGACGGACCAGGACTACTACCCTTCAAACTAGGACCAACAAAAATTGTAGCACACTATCATTCCTTCTTAAATTATATTGACCTTAACACCCTATATTCCCAAATTAAATTAGTAAAAACTCAATTATTAGAATTTAGACCTCAATTGAATAATAAAACTTTATCACTATATGACCCTCATGTTGAACATCTTCATGCTAAGCTTAATAGAATTTCAGAACAATTACTAACTTTTAGACCAAATCGTAGTAAACGAGGGCTCATTGATGGTCTCGGATCCGTAATCAAGAGTATTTCTGGTAACCTTGACTACACAGATGCTATAAAATACAATCATGCGATAAAAACTCTCCAAAGTAACGAACAGAAATTGGAATCTGAAATTAATAATCATATCACCCTATATAAGAATTGGATCTTTCATAGTTCAACTACGATAGATAATTTAGCAAAAAATCAAGACAAGATAAATCAGGTATTAAAAGTAATAATGGAAAGTGATAGTACCAGAGAAAATGATTTAATTAAATACGCACACTTGGCGCAACATTTAGTTATTTTAGGAGATAATATAGAAAACTTATCTCAAGAATTATTTAGATTAGAAAACACCTTAGCATTTATTCGTATATCGAGTACACCCCATTCTATAGTTAGTATAAGCGAGATAAAGAATATGTTAAGCAAATTAAGGGTCCTATACCCGAAAGATGAAATTTTGGATATAGATTATAGAAACTTTTATGATATAATTAAATTAGGTTATTTTTACGCTGACAATGAGATAACAATAGTTATTAAGGTACCGATTGCCTATCCCTTTCTATTCAATCTATATAAACTAGCCATAGTTCCCAATAAAAACCACAAAACCCTTATACCTCCTTCGCCTTATATAGCAACTTCTGGAACAGATTATATGTACATGGAGGCAGAATGCCCGAAGGTGAATTCCTGGTTTCTCTGCGAAACATCATCCAATCACAAAATACAAAATGACCCTGACTGCATCCAACATCTTATAATGAAACAGCAACTGCATCCGAACTGCAAGCCAACTACTGTAACTCTACGAAATGAAGCCCTCGAAGAATTGGATAGCAAACACCCGAGGCCAACCAAAGTGAAAATATCCTGCGGACAAGAGTTATATAAAACCCTTCAAGGAAGTTATCTCGCTGCCATCCCGTTCAACTGTCATCTGAAATCATCTGAATTTACCATTGCCAATACCAACGATCGCATCAAAGGACACGCAGTTAAAATAATGGAAATAGCTAAGTATAATGAGTCTAGCTACCAGGAACATCCACACGTGGTCTTAAACTCTGTGAACTTAGAAAATCTGCATTCAATAAACACGAAGATATCTATGCAGACTCCGGTCCATTTGAAAAAAATAACAGAATCCTCACTTTACCATACTACGATCCCTATCTACACTATAATATTAACTGGCTTCGTAGCACTCATCGCTGTCGTAGTCTACAGACGTCTACGGTCACAAAACCTACAGAAACAAGATAACGTCATAATTAAAGCGAGCGAAGATATTCCACGTGTCATCTACGCTACGCCAGATCAGAGGGAAATAGAAGCGGATCACAGAAACATCTCAGCAACTATCTCTCACAAAAGGTTCATCTAGTTGCTGTACTACGGGGGGAGATGTTACACACTGCCACATCGTGCAACCTGCAAGCTAGCGATTACCCAAAATTACGAAACAAACTATGAACCAGTCACGAGGCGCTGACGCTGCGGAACGTGCATCATCGGACACCGGACGATGCGGCGACGACCTACAAAGCGACACTTTTTGTTACACCATCGAACAATAGTCACATACTTAGTTGTAATATTTTAATTATATTAAATAGTCTAAAATAAAAATTGTTTTTTTTTTGCATCCTCCGGTTGCCGCTTACGTATTTAGTCTGCATGTTCTGCAAGTTAGAAAGGCAAAGGTCGAGACTATCACTAAAATTGTCAATGTTTTTATTAGATGGTGAACGATACACTGCTAAAATGGCAATTTTATTTTCAATTTTTAAAATAAAACCAGAGGCATCGCTAAGTGATAAATTTGTTGTAACATATTGGATATTGGATCTTATGTATACGACAACACCGTCATTTTGATTTCCGTAGCTCGAGGCATAAGATAAGTACCCATTAATTTCAGGTAAAAAACCACATTTACTCAGCCAACACTAGGTTAGTATGATGATATCGCACTGAACATTTACTCTCTTTAAAAGAACTTCAAGAGAATCCCAGTTACAACCAATACTACGTATGTTCCTGTGCATAATACAGAGAGATTTCAGAGCTAGATCATCGCAATTTGATATGGATTCAGAATTACTGACAGCAGCTTCAGAAGCACCAACACGATCAAATTCATGAAAAATGTTAGTCAGGGTGGTGAATTTAGAGGATGGGTAAACTCAGCAGTGCAATTTAAAGCGTCATGTATAGCATCAAAATTTAAGATAATTATTAAACTGAAACTGAGATTGGATATTTTTAAAAAAATAGTAAATTAAATATAAAATAGTATAAAATTGTGTAACTAGCCTGGTAATCTAGTCACTTATCCAAAATAGGCAGTTGCTGTAGGTCCACTTCTGTATTGATGCGTCGACATGGAGCACCATCCTTCTTACGTAGAAATACTTTCCCATATGCTGTCGAACAGAAATCATAATTGTTCTTTTTACTAAATTCTCGTGCGAGAAAGTATAATTTCTTTGTTATTTGAGTGAGATATTCGCTAATAAAAATAGGTTTAGGTTGACCATCAGATTTTAAGTTAAGATGTCCAGTGTGTAGACTGTTGTCTTTCTTGGTTTTATTAAGTGTTTTCACAGAAGCCAATATATTATCTTTTAGAACCACAGTCGTAAAATCTACAATTATTGGCTGATTTTTTGTTTTTGAAGTCTTTAATCTAAAAATATCTCTTATTTGAGATCCATCGACGCAGGTGTTAACATGGTCTTCTATTTTTTTAACCATCTTAATAAGGTCGTTTTTTGTTTCTTTTCTATCGAGCGGTACATTTCTAATTTCGATGCTAGCTTGCCTTTGAGTTTTTTCAAGTTGTTCAACCTTAATCTCTAGGCCCTGAATATAGGATAGCTGAATTTTCATGTCAGATTCCATTTTTGATAACTTATTTTTCATATCCTCGTATTACTTCGATATCAACTCCATAGAATTTTCAATATCATTATTTTGGTTTTGAATTTCTTTTACACTTTCCTGTATTCCTAATTGTTGATAAGCCAGCATCTCAATAGACTTTTTGATTTCCGCCATACATGTAGAGAATTCATCATCATGCTGACGTTTTCATGGACGATATTTACTAGAAATACGAGTGCTTTCATTTTCAGTATGAGTGGCAGGTGCAGAACTTAAGTTAGTATCCGACTCCTGATTTTTCAGCGATCCCACAGGTGAAGTTCTTTTGAGTGGCATTGTAAACGATTACAATTTTTCTTATTTAGAGAACAATAAACTGGCTGGCCCAACCTCTTTGAATCAAAATCGCTCTCGCTTCCGCTTATAGCCTAGGGCAAACGATTAAAATGACGTACGGCAATTATCCATGCACTATGTAGCTTGCAACGTTATAGTGTTCTTCTCGCTTTGTCACTTTCTGCCGCGGTTAGTTTAACTATTCGCGGTATGGTCTCCTGGTACATTTATTTTCAAACGCAATGAATAATAATGTAATGCACTCACTTTCAGTTGTACTTTGTTCACAATCGTACTTTACTTGTTATAATCTCCTAGTATCATCGAAGCATTATTACGAATTTTTTCTCTACAAATTTAATTTACACAAGCTCACACGTCTTAACGCTTTCGCGATCCGGGGGGAAGAGCCATACAAGCCAGAAATAACATCCACCTGAACACTATTGTCCATTGCCTCCAATAAGATATCTGTAAAACTTAACAGGTTGCTTTCAACACCTCTCTTTTTGCAGAAACCATGCTGCGACGGTGTAACTATACTTTTAATGGCCCCCAATAACTGCTCAGTGACAATTTTCTCTTGTATTTTACTGAACTGACATAATTTTGAAATGGGCCGATAGTCGACCACGTCCTGACTATCAGAACTATCGTTATCGTTATCGTGTAACGGACGTGTGTGAGATCATTGTTTTAATCTTTGATGCAGTTATAGAAAAAATTAGTATATTAATAAGATATCAGTGTATATATATCAACAGATTTCCTGTTGAACTGTGTAATATTGTTGATGTTATGTTCCGTGATTGACGAATAGTGACGATTTTCATTTCAATATCGGTCGGTGGTCATAAATCAGTGACAGTAAGGTTTGTTAAGCAGTGAGTGAGTCGTTTATCAAACTTGTCAAACAGGTTCAGAGAACCGCTTGGAGTTGCCTGCTACCTTTTGTATCTGTATTTCGTCATAGGCTATATCGCCTCGATGATGTGGTGTCGTCGCTAACCGACTAATTTGTTACGCGTGTGGCGGGACGCGGATCGCATCCACGGAACATAGTCTTTTTTTATTTATTTTTTTACTTTTTATTCTTTATTCTACATGTATTTTTTCCTCTACTACATTTGATATAATAATAAGTTATACCGGGTGTTACAAAAATACCCGTTATAGCTAAAGGGTGTTGAAGTATATCATATAAACAGTACTCTGCAAAATTTTCAAAACCTTTGCATTAACTATTAACTTTCAGTAAAAAGGCAAATTTTTAATAATTAATAAAAACATCGAGTGTGCTATGTCACATCACTATTTTAGGTTAATGACCTTACCAGAAGTAGTGGCACACTATCTACCTCCTATGTTTTCTATTTTTTTTTGTATTCTCCTAGTACACACCCACACATACAATGAGAGAAAAAATATGCCTAAAAACGTCTGCGTTTACCAGTTCAAACAGTAAATACTTAATCTACTCTAATCGAAAATAAATAGGAATCAAATCATTGGCAAAATGGTATGGTAACCGACGTTGTTCAGCCGGTAGTCTAATTTCAGTAAAATTTTCATAATACATATTATTATCAACACGCATATCATTTCATAGCATCGTTTCCGACTCAGCTGTTTCTGAATTACAGATCAAACACCATTTAAGTACCTATTTATGATAGATAGGTAAAACTTAATTAAACACTGATATACGAGTCTAACTTTTAGGTCATACTTTAATGGTCCGACAAATCTGATTGATATTACGATAATAAAAAAAATATGATATACGACATAATTCAGAAACGATTTTGGCGTATTTAAAAAGAAATATTTGCAAATTACTATTTGTACTTTACCTTTTCACTTCCTTATTCACTGTTTAAGCATTACTTGGGAGGTTCACTCACCTACACTTTATTAGGCACTTAATTTTATTCCACAAGAAAAAACTAAAGATTGCGGCCAACCTCTGGTTTACTGAACTCTTGGGATAGGTTATTCCATACGTTTCAGTTTAATAACATCTTTTCAAAATAGTTTCAATTTATATCAATACAACACTGCATCCGATGTAACACTGATAAAAGCACTTTTCATAGTACTCGGAATAAGAGAACACGGACATTATCGAAACGTGATCACATCGACGACGTATGAACTACTGAATAAAGAAAAAGTGATAAAAAGGCTGCATACTGTGCGGCATGTCAAAGGCGCACAGAAAGGTACCTATAGTTCCGCAATTAATTCTGAGAAGTAGCGGGATAGGGTTGCCATCTTCTCATATTAGACCGGAAATTTTGTCCTAAAAGCCGGACTAAGTCAAATCTCTCGCGAAGCCGTAAAACAATATTACCGTAGTAGAGAGTAATATTAGTTTACGGCTTCGCGAGGGTTACTGCCCTACGCACTCGTTACTGCCTAGTTATTCAGAGGGTGCGTTAAGCAAAAATCACTAACTTTCAATTGATTTTTTAGTAAGACGTAACATGTGATAAAAGCGTTAAAATTATGATAACTACATCATAATTTTAACGCTTTTATCATAGCCAAAATGTGAATTCATAAAATAAGGCTTGATCAAAGTATATAAAGAAGGCTTGATCGTAACATCAAAAATGCACAACCTATTTTAAAAAAGATTTTTTTTTATAAAGTAATTTCCGAGACTATTCTATGCAAACAAACAAACGATTTGTATTCAAATTTCGCAAATGCCCGTGTAACACTGCGTCTTTTTAAGATGGATAGATGGCAACCCTAGACTGGCGGCAATGTTAAAGGTTGAGCCTAAAGTTCTAGTTGCCTAGTACCGAGGCGATCAATATTTTATTGTACAAATTAAAAAAGATCGTCGCAGGACATTGTTGCAACTAATTTTTTTACATACGTACATTAGTACATAATACGTAACGTACATAACGTGAAACAGTTCGAGCGACACTACCGGAGTTCAGAGTGGTAACTGTAAGTTTTACGCTAACGCGTTCACTAGAGAACGCGTTAAGAATTTATATGGAGATGTGTACTTCTTGGTAGTTACGCTAGGAGCGCTCTTACGGATTTCATACTAAAATCTTAACGCGCTCACGATCGACAATGAACGTAAACGTCAAAAAAACGTGCACTAAGCGTTCTGAAGAGTTCTTTTTGTCAATTAAATATCGCTGTAGAAAAAGTTGTCTAGGTAAAATAGTTAGGGAATTGTTAATTGACAAAGATTTTGTAAATTTTTATTGTTGTTGATAAGGTAGTACATGGTTGTGTTTTTAGTGTTTACAAACTTAAACGTTGTTAATGTTTAGTAAAGACTAGTTTAAGTGAGAAATGTGATATACTTTCACGCTGCACCGGCATGCAAAAGAGCATGCTTGGCTCAGTCTGTAGAAAAGAAGTAGCATTGACTATCATAAGATATCGCTAAATAAATAAATTAACGTATTTCGTGGGCCGTAATAATCTGCACCCAATCGACATACCTGTTTAAAATTTTAACTCATTTTATACACCTTTTCTATTTTGAACTATTTTAAATAAATGACCATTTGTTTGTTAGCTGTGTCGGTCGTTTTAGGGCTTTTAAGGAAATAGGTAAACAGTACATAATAAAACGTCTCATTCATTTTCATTTCTTACAGCATAAAAATAGTGAATCCTATACTCTAATTCTAAAATTTAGTTGAATAGCCCACAGTAATAAAAGAGATAAATTAAAATCTGTATCAAATGTTTACTACTACCGTATCTAGCGTAAAGTCGTCACTCGCGCGCGACATCACACAAACACGAACGATAATGTTTCGTTTCTTTCTCTCTCTCTCTTTCCCTCCCTCTCTATCTATATCTTACGTCATTGTACACTCGGGGGAATAAGTGAATTTGTTTTAGGCTCGATTTTACCGATTATGTCCCACTGCAGTAGTGTGAAGATACTGCAAGCCAACCTCCAACACAGCATCACCGCAACGGCTCAGCTTCGGAGATGGTTGGAGGTAAATACAACAGCGGTTGCACTGATCCAGGAGCCGTGGATCAGGGGTGGCGAGATAAGAGGACTTTCCAGTCTGGGAGGTAAGCTCATTCAAGCCACTGCTAATGAGGTAAGAACCTGTATATACACTACCAAAGACATTAGAACACAGCCTTGAAAGAATTTCTGTTCCAGAGATCTCTGCGCCACAAGGCTGACAATGAAACATGATAATTATAACTGCGATATGATCTTAACGTCTGCTTACATGCACGAAAAGGAGCGAGTCCCACCAGAGGTGGTTGCCTCACTGGTCCGCTTCTACGCGCAGGAAAATGTGGAACTGATCATCGCAACGGATTCAAACGCTCATCACCCCCTGTGAATGGAGAAAAGCAACATCAGAGGTAACTAACTTGTTGAATTCCTTCTGACCAGTAACTTATTGATAATGAACAGAGGAAACGAACCCACTTTTGTGAGCAAGATCGGCAGCTCCATAATTGATCTTACTCTCGCAACCCAGGAAACGGTGCCAGCGATATCGGACTGGCACGTATCGAAAGAGGCGTCATGCTCTGATCATCGGTGGATTCGGTTCGACTTACAGGTACCGATCACTAACTCCGTCCATAAAAGGTACCCCAAAAAAACTAACAAAACCCATTACAATCGTTTGGTGTCAGAGAAACTGTGTATGAGCTGTGAAAACGGTAGAATCGACACCACGGTAGAAATAGAACAGCAGGTAAATATGGTCTCCGATTGCATCCTTGAATGTTACAAGGAGGTCTGCCCTCTCAAGCTTCCGAAATCCAAAGGTTTGGGTAAACACCTTTGGTGGGGTCCCGCGCTACAGAAAATAAGAAGCAAGGTGAGGAAGAAATTTAACCGAGCAATGAACACCCGGAGTGAATTGGACTGGGACAACTACAAAGCCATTAAAGCTAAGTACAAAAAACGTATTAGATACTGGAAAACAGCCTCTTGGCGTAGCTTCACCGAAGAGATAAATTCCACAACACAGGCAAATAGGGTAAGGAAAATTTTGGCGAAGCAAGGGCCTGGCACGTTGGGAACTCTCCGAAGACCTGACGGCACGACGTCCCAAAGCCAGGATGAAACCGATCATATCCTACTACAGACCCATTTCCCAAACTGTCAATCAATTGAACAGGTAGTATGGCATGATATCACGCCGATACCAATGGAAAGATGCTGGCGCCTTGCAACAGAAATTGTAACGTCTGGAAAGGTGTGATGGGCCATCAGCAGCTTCTCTCCCTTTAAGGCGGCAGGAAGCGACGGCATTTTCCCAGCACTACTACAATGGGGAGGCGAGACTATTGTCACAGCACTCACCTGTATACTACAAGCGTGTCTTGCTCACCGATACACGCCACACAGATGGAGAGAAGTAAAGGTAGTATTTATATCCCAACCGGGAAAAACCGACTATACTAACCCCAAATCTTTCCGGCCCATCAGTCTAACATCTTTCCTACTCAAAACTCTGGAAAGACTATGCGACAGATATGTACGAAGTGGTGCACTGAGCATTTCTCCGATACATAAACATCAACACGCCTACTTAGCAGGTAAATCTACAGAATCGGCCCTCCATCAACTAGTCAGTAAGATAGAATTGGCCCTTCACAACAAGCTCATCTGTCTTGGCACTTTCATCGATATCGAAGGTGCCTTTGATAGAACCAACTTCACCAGCATTGAGGCGGCTCTCAAAAGACATGGAGTACAGCCACAAGTTATAGACTGGATCGTGAATATGCTACGCAACAGGATAGTTCGGGTGGCAAGTGAGGACAGTACGGGAGCACTGGTGGGAGCACGGGGATGCCCCCAAGGGGGAGTACTCTCGCCGCTACTGTGGAACCTGGTGGTCAACGACCTGATCACACTCCTGAATGCAAACCATTTCTACACCATAGGGTATGCCGATGATATCACAATATTAACTCTAGGCACCCATGCTGGTATAACCTGCAACACCATGCAAGCCGCCCTGAAGAGAGTCGAACGCTGGTGTGAAAAGTACGACCTGACCGTGAATCCTACAAAAACGGAACTGGTAATGTTTACAACCAAACACAATGTAGGCACGTTTCACCTACCGAAACTATTTGGTACAACACTACCACTGTCCAAGGAGGTAAAGTATCTAGGCATAACCCTTGACAGTAAGTTAAACTGGAACAGCCACATAGAACACAAAATTAAATCAGCGAGCGTCATCCTGTGGCAATGCCGCAAAATGATCGGGAAGCGTTGGGGACTTGCGCCAAAACTGTTAATGTGGCTCTACAACACAGTAATACGACCGATGGTATGTTATGGTGCCATTGTTTGGTGGCCAAAAACTACTCAGTCCTCCTGTGAAAACAAACTGCAAAGCTTCAAACGGCAGGCGTGCTGCGCCCTGACGGGATGCATGAGCACGGCGCCCACGGCAGCTCTGGAGGTAATGTTGAATATTACACCGCTACATATTTATATTAGACAGGAAGCGGCCAAGACAGCGTTGAGACTAAAAAATCATAAACTGGTAAGGTTCGATACCGCTAAACATCTCAATGGCTTATTGAAGGAATGGCTTAACACCCCGCTTGTTGAGGCGTTGTGCGACAGAATCGAATCCACCTTCATCTTTGACAAGAAATACAAGATACATCTTACAGACAGTGATGATCCAAAGGTAACACACAGGGCCCTCACAGTTTTCACTGACGGCTCCAAAACCTCAACAGGCACAGGAGCTGGTGTATTCTCTGAGGACCTTAACATACATCTGTTCCTGCCCCTCAGCCTATACAATACAGTCTTCCAGGCTGAATGTATGGCGATCACCCTGGCGGCGAGAGCGATAACTACAAGGAAGGTAACAGGATCAGAAATCCGGATCTTCTCGGACAGTAAATCAGTCCTACAGGCTCTCAAAGGAAGTTTTGTCCGATCGAGTCTTCTACAGGAGTGTCACCAGGTTCTAAACATGGTAGGGACACACAATATAATTACTATCCAATGGATAAAGGGACACAGTGGATCACGTGGAAATAATGCAGCTGACGAACTGGCACGCAGAGGATCAGATGCAATACCAATGGGCCCGGAACCGATCATTCCCATTCCGGTAAGCTGGTTAATTGGTAGGATACATGAACACTCGAGTAAACTACATCAACAATACTGGTACACTTTGGAAACCTGCAGGCAGGCCAAACTTGCACTACCCCGAGTGAACGCTCGCCTCTCCAAAGCCCTCCTACAGCTAAGTAAACCATATTTGCGCCTGGTAACGGGTGCTATTACTGGTCATGGAAACTTTAACAGGCACCTTTTCAATCTAGGTGTCACTGACAGCCCCTTGTGCAGAGGATGCATGGAGGCGGAAGAAACAGCCACTCACGTCCTGCTGGAATGCAACGGAGTGGCCAACTACCGGGCAAAGCACCTCGGCTCGCCGAGTAACCTCCAAGAGGCCATCGCAGATGTGAAGGCGCTCGGGGCGTTCCTGGCAGAGCTGGGCTGGCTGGAGTAGCATCCGGCCACACATCCTCCACACGCAAAATATGCGCAATTTGGTCGTCGAGTTGCGGAGACGCCCGTTGTGAGAAGAAGAAGAAGAAGAAGATGTGCCACTACTCCGGCACTATAGTTGAGATTTCTTTGCATTTGCTTTTTTTTATTTTTTTTATTACGATGGTAGTTCTCATCTTCTTAGTCGATACCGTTCCCTGCCATCTTCATTAAGTTTAGAGATAGATCTGGTTTATTGATGTATTTCCGGAGAGCTTAGTGTTGGGAATAATGTTCACAGGGTTGGGCGGGTTTACTAATCTCTTCGAACGAGGCGCTTCGTATAATTATAACAGAACTTCACTTGGTAAGTTCGTTTAATCATTAATTATACTTCGCGCCTCGTTCTCGAGATTAGTATTTATTTGATTAGATTATATTACTAGTAGACTTTGAGAGTGTTGAAAAATAGATTTAGGAAATATCATCAATAAATGACGAAAACTTAATTTTTTATATATAAGTATTTATTAATTATTAACAAAAAAGAACATAAAAGGAATTGTTCAATTTTGGCTTTTGGTGGACAAGCTAATAAGTAAAAATTATGTAAACAGTAAATTATTATTAAAACTGAAAGAAAAATTATTTTTAATACTCTCGTCATGGGAAACTAAACATTAAAAATATCACTTAAAAAAGTATTTTTTGGATTCGGATGTGTTTTGTTAACATATTTCACTGTATTTCCATATCAATAAATGTTATTGAAGTACTATTACTAATAGTATCGATTAATCGATAAGTTTTAACTTTAATAAAAATAAAAGTAATTAAAGTATTTATATATTAATACATATACATTAGGTAATCTTTTGCAATATCATGTATCATATATATTAAAAACATAAGAAATAATCCTATTCGGTTAGATATGTAAGTTAATTTACACAAACCATCGATTACTTTTTAATCAATTAATAATTTTTATAGGGCAGCACCATTTCACTTTTGCCAACAAAGACATTTGAGTGATAATGATAATTCTTACGTTTTGATTTTGTTGTTACTTTCGGCCAATTTATTTATTAACCTCTCGAAATGATGACGCGGCTATACCTATGGACACCAAACCAAGCACAAGTAGAGGACATCGTCGGCAGCTTTGTATAAATTGTGAAAGATCTATATTACGTACTAGATCACATCTGCAAAAAATATCCGTCAAAGAAACACATTAGTAATATAATTATTGATTGAATATCCCCACGACAGGTAGGATTATAGTTATTTATTATGATTATTTTACCATAATTAAGCTTCCTTTATGACAAGTAAAACATTAATATATCGCTGCCATATCGTTTAAGTAACATCTTGATGGCAAATAATTTAATATTATATTATACTCTTTAGGTGTATGGCACATCCATATCGCGTCTGTCATCCATGTTAGCAGCAAGCAGATATACTATAATATTCTGGAACCTATACAGATCATTACTTTACCGGATTATAAAAGAGCACCTGATTCACAAGTATATTGTTTTGTTCCTGGTTGCGACTCACCACAGCGACTGACCGTTCCCACATTGTATCAGGTAAAATTGTTTATTATTTTTGCCTTATTATTGTAAAAATAGTGAAACTAGTTTGTGAGCTTTGTGCCTCTTATCCTTACTTATATTATAAACTAGAAAGATTTGATTGTTAATTGAGCTTGTTAACAAACTTCGAAACTACAAGACTGATGTAAAAAAATCCTTTTACTTAAGGGAAGCTACATCTTTCATCAGGATGATATAGGCTTCTATTTACATGTGCGAAGGCGTGGGAATACTGTACCTGTAGTTCAACATTTAATGTTAATTTATTTTTTAGTAGTAATGTACAAATGTACTGGATAGGTGTTTTAAAATAGTTCTTTCTGTTAATAGACGCAGATGTAAATGCGAGTCTACAGCCACTCCAAGCCGAAGAGTTGTTCTCGAGGGTGAGCAATTAGGAGAATAGTTGTGTTTGACTGCAAGCATACGTCATGAGGATATCATGTGACCAACTTATATAAATGTAGCTGCTTTTTTGACCACCTGAATGCCAGCCTCCAGCTGAAGACAAACTGTATGAGCAGTGTAATTTATAAGTGATTATGTAAAGTCTATTCTTATATATAAGTGCATTTAGAAGTACTGTCTTTTGCTTGTAGAATTGTATTGTCAAATTAAAGGTCAATTTTTTTTTTAATCTACAATTTTTTTATTTAACCATCTCTGCTTCTTATTTCTAACCTAAAAAAAAATTTATTATGATGATAATGTAATTAAAGTATTTTACAAAATATAAGTTTTTCTTTACACCGTTTATGGAATACTACACATGCTTATATATATACAATATTAAACTTTCCCGTGAAAATATTATAAAAGTTACTTTCCTTAAGATATGAAATATTGAAAAATAATGTTTTTTATAACTGTAGATAATGTCCACTCAAAGCCAAAGTGCCCAAACAAACTGAACAATTTATTTCCATTCTAAATTATAGTATAGGAAGTAATTACAAAATTTTGATACACTGATTTATTTATTTTATGGTCAATAATTGATTGGGCTAATGATGTACAACCATGATTATGAATAGGCCTGTTGTAAAATCGTGCGAACACGGTAGAGTTGCCCCTCCAGCCCGCAGTATTACGGATCGCACTGACGGCTTTTTAATACCTATAAACAGAGCATCAGATTTTCTTAAGGGAGTTTGTCTCATTAATATAACATAGTAGTGTTTTTGCTGGACACACATTTGGCCTACTATTGAAAAATGGCAGATAAAGTATTGGTTGCTCACGACCTGGTTTTGAAGTCTTAATAATTTGTGGTATTTTAATAACAACCTGACTGTGAGATATGTGTATGTTTTTGATTTCGATTTTTGACAACGTTTGCATTCTATGTGCTGTAGTTAATGCCAGTAAGGTTAATGTCTTTTTAGTCAATTGCTCTAACGTTAGGTCCTCATTTGGGAACCATTGGCTTATCTGATCTAAAACGCAATTCGTATCCCATGTAAAGTTATACTTTGGAAGGGGTGGTTGAAGACGAAACACACCCTTAAGAATCTCTGAACTCTGTCATCTTTACCTATGTGTGATCCTAATAAAAAAGATAAGGCAGATCTGCATGAATTCAATGTACCGAATTGACCACCATCGTTAAACAACACAGTAAGGAAGTAAATAACGGTAGGGACTGAAGCTGTAAATACGTCAATGGAATTATTATTGCAAAAGGTCCACCATTTTTTTTTTTAAGTATACGTCATATTGACTGAGTGAATTAGGGATAATGAGGCTAACATTATATCCAAGGAGGAAGTTGGTAAGCTCCTTCTTGATAACGCGTTCCTGGTAAGGTTGCCACCAGGGTAATCGATTCGTGAATCCTTCGGGAATGTATTCAGTAGCGACGTCATCCCTGTGTTTGAGACGGTGGCGGGCGGCGGTGGTGGCGGCGGCAGCGGTTGCGGACGCGGCCACTGCCTTGGGGAGGTAATCTGCACGGGAATGCAGGCTCGCGACTCCTCTGCGATGGGCCTGGTTGCCTGTACGCCGGCCCGGGAGCTTTCCGGTTTAACTGATTCTGATTAAATATTTTTTGCCGTTTACTTATATTTTTTGTAGAAGGGTCAGCCTTTAATTCGATTCCAGACTTGTTTATTGATTTTGCTGTCATAAGACTTTCAGTCAATGTTTCGCCGAATAAAAATGAATCGATCTTTTTTAATGAAAACATTATAAAGTTTCTTCTAGTAACTGAATCGCTATGTTTAATATCGCACAGTAAACGACTGTGGTCCATTAGCTAAAGCAATTATTCTTTATCCTTTTCCTTAGAGTTAAGATGAGCAATAATTATTTCTCCAAGACAAGCAATAGCACTGGCCATTTGCGTTTGTTTACCCTCTATGCCTTTGTCCCTCTTAACAGTATTTTCAAGTATGGCAGCCTTGATTTCAGGGTTAAGTTTTGGAGCACTAATAAGAGAACAATTATCAGCAATTGGGTACTTTGCTATCAGCTCCTTACGGATATCCTTATTAAGCCCCTCTATGGTAATATGAGTTAGTCGACAAGCGAGTTCTGTCGGATATCATTACCGAGCTTCTCTAAGCGCGAAGGATCTTCGCCGAGAATTTCAAGGACATCGGTGTCCAGATCATTTTCGTTATGGACCCCTTCTTGGGGCCGTAACTCTGACTCGACAGGTGGTTCGTTGACGGTCGTCGCGTCGACACAGTCATCCTCAGTGTATAGTATAAGTTTTGAATGTCACTGATACCAATAATGGATTGTGGATCATCGTCATATTGAGGTTGTTCTAATAACCAATCACTCGGCACCATAGGTGGGGTGGCAGACAGATAAGAAAATCGTTTGAGATTTTCAATCATATTATGACTATGACGATCATAGTCATCCATAAAAGTATGCGACGAATCAACCCCAACGGCAGTTCAGGTGCATACTTTTTGTTTTAACGTAAATACGTTATAGTCTGATAGGTACGATATGTACAATAGCACTTTTAGATAACGATAGTTATCTTGTCAAAGTTAGGTAGAGCCCCAATGGATTGAACGCTAACTGATTTACTGAATGCGTTGAATAAGCCCCAATGACTTTTCTGATTGCATTCCGTACCAATAAATTGGGGCATAAGTCACTAACTGAACTTTCCTTATCACATATTTTTTGTTCTAATTTACGCATTTTCTTTTGAGGATGTTTTAACTCTTCTTCACATGTTCTAACTTTCGTACGTTTCGGCATTTTAACGATCTGTTATACACGTTATTGGGAATACGACCGGAGCAGTCGGGCACTATAAAGTGAAATGAAGATGGCAGGGAACGGTATCGACTAAGAAAATGAGAACTACCCTCGTAATAAAAAAAAAGCACATGCAAAGAAATCTCAACTATAGTGCCGGAGTAGTGACATATATGCGATACTACTAGTAATATAATCTAATCAAATAAATACTAATCTCGAGAACGAGGCGCGAAGTATAATATTTTTATTTTGGTAGGTACCTATATTGCTTCAGGATCAGGGTCAGTAAATGTGCGTTCACTTTCAGGTACCACTTTTAAAAGACTTACTGCCTCTACTTCAAGATTTTTTACACTTCTTAAGTATGGTTTTCTTAAACTTGTTATATATGGATCTGACGTGCACAAAAGCATTTTAAAGACATCTTCATTTGTTGCAGACCGGGAACATTTTCTGGCATGATGAAGTCGCATGTTTCTGTAGTCTTTGTTGCGAGACTCTTGTGCGTCTTCCGACAGCTGTCCAATAGGAAGCACTGCAAAATGTTTGATAACGTTTTCTCCGTGTATGAGTATTTTATGAACGGAGGACGGCATATAATACCAATCATAATTACTCACATATATTCTTGCAGTTTCTATTGCATATACTCCAAACTTTTTGGAATCAATCATCTTTCCAGAAGATAGAACTTGTAAGTTATATACAGGCGTTTAATAAATGTTTCGTCTACACCTGTAATTTCCGCTGAGCAAGTGTAATTAAAAAAAAATCTTCGTGCAGTATTGCCATCGTTTGTGTTTCCGCTAACTTGCCGAGGTTTGTCGACGATTAATTCCAACTCTTCCCTGAATCGTTTTTGAACGAGTTCCTTCTTTTCTTTTTTTTAATCTCTTTTTTTCTTCAGTTGAAAAAGACCAAGTCCTAACGGAAAGATTATATATAGATAGGAAATATGCAATATCATATCCATGCAGCGAAGCCAGGCGTGTAAGGTGGACAATCCGTATTGGTAGGCGCTTTCGTTTTCAGGTCTGACAATTACTTTCGATAGGTCATTCATTAGCCGTGGAGTAGCCCCACATATCGTGCATGTGGAACCAGATGGAGTTTTGTCTACCCAATTTGTCTACTAATATCATCCACAACTGCCTTGGTTTTTACTGAAATTTCCTTACAAAACTTAATACAAATGGGTCTACAAAAACGAACAGATGAAGGTACCGGATTTTGACAAACAACAAATCCCGACTGTTTATCAACTAATCTGATGGGGACCAATGAAGTAATGAACAAATTAGCATCTGAAACGGTTTCCGATTCTTCTGGAAGTGTTTGCTTGTATTGGCTTTCACCAGATGAACCATCACATCCCCATTTACAGTAAAGGGTAAATGTTCTATATTGTTCTTGGAAAACAGACTCGATTTTTAAAATTCTAGCAACAGTGTGATCCAATAAATCTTGAATATTAGTTACTTTAGCTTTCTTGTATTTTGTAGTAAGGCGGGAATATGCAACATTTTCGTTCGTTGGTTAAGTTTCTCAGGTACATGTATTGTGCTTTTGTTAGATCCAAATCTATAAAAGCACTCAATGCTTCCACATCGGAAAGAGTGTTCATCTGGTTTAAGTTATTCCACATATTACGGTGGTCAAATTTCTTTTTAGTGTCAGCGTTTCTTAATTCTTCTACAAGATGAGCTTCTTCGTACTCACCTAAGGCCCGTAGTCCCTGCACAAAAGCGTTTTTTATATGCTCGAAGCCATATTCTTGGAGTAGAAGAGTGTTTTTCCTCTTCTTGGTAGATTCTGAGGAATCACTATAAGGCACGCAAGCTCTTCTTCAATGGCCAGATGTTGATGGCGTAGAATCTTGTTCGGAATCCGGAAAATGTAAAAAATACCCTGAGTCCAGCCAAGCATCATTCTTCTTTATAAATGTTTCTTTTTTGCGAGATGCTTGGTCGCAGCGCTTGTTGAATGTAGGAAGAATATGCCTTTGTATAGCACTAACAATAAAATACAATTTATTTTCAGAAACATTGAGGCTTTCCACTAAAACTTTGGATAATGATTCTATGGTCCTGCCGCCCTCGATATAAGGGATTATAAATTCGCGTTTAATACAGCTAAAAGAAGACATTTTAATGCTTCACAATTTGCGGTAATTTCAGGCGTAGATGAGCTTTACTTCACTTGAAGTTACACCGATGAAGATGGCTCGAATAGTTTTTGCTTCCCTTTATATACCCATTTTCCAATATTAAATTGGTACCCACATAATTATTATCTAGTAATTTCTCACGCATAACGAGTGCAAATTTGATAAGATTCCTTTGTTATCGCTAAATAAATAAAATATTCCAAAAGTAATATAATTATTATCCTTGTGACCGGTGTCTGTGGTAAACCGCAAAAGATACTAATTTTTATGTTCCGACTTTTCACACATTATTTCTTATATTTTCTAAAACCGCAAACTTCTGCAGCTGTTTTTTTTTGTATTCTGTTACTGAATAGTTAGACTATCAATTAACATAAAAAGTTGCGCGTGGGGAGTCGTGGGTAATATTGAAACCTTAGACGAAAAAAAAGAAAAGTAAAAAATAAGGAATGCCACTTTTTAATTACTTACTGACATAATTGTCGCTGCTTTAGAAATTAAAAAGCTGTAACGTAATAATCATGAAATAACCTTTCCAAAAATGTATAATACTGTATATACGTACCCAATATATCTTGCACAATATGGTTTTGAAACATGTATATGCGAAGACTCGAGTTCGGCACTCCCGTCTTCTATGTACTTCTACCCATGAAAAAAATGTAACTTCGTGCATTTTCGATAAAAAAACTTAATGAATATTATAATTCGATTATTTGAGTTAATAAAATCACCAAATTAAACAAATTATAATATTCGTAAAAAGTATTTTTGATATGCTCTTGTTCTACCATTTTCCACGGTGCGTCGCCTACTTTCATAATATTGTAATTATTTTCATTAAAAAAAGTACCTATTATGAGAAAAAATTGTTCGTGCAATAACGAATATTCTACTTATCTAGAGGTCACGATATTTCTTGTTCCTCTGCTTCTGTATTTGTTTAGATTAGATGAAATTGATTTTATGAGTACATTATTGAGTGACGTGTCGTAGCATTAATTATAAAGATTATTATTTTGGAGGGGCCGTTCTACAGTTCGTAAAGAGATATTGTACGAGCATTTCAGGCGAAAGTATTTAATCCAGTGCAGTGAACATAGTGTACTGTTTATTGTTTGTTTCCGATATGTGCGTAGCACGGTCATGGTAATATGGCAAGGTATAATGGAAAGGGAGCTCTAATTTGAATAAAAACGAATTTTGGAAAAAGTTTTAAAATAATGTTTCCGTGTAATATTTTGCATGTTCAAATATTTGCGTACACATAACTAGATAAATTATTTCGCTACTGTGACGTAGGCACTAAGTACCAGTAGATATAACCAGTCTGGCAAAGTAATAGTCTTTGATTTAGAAGTCAATGAACGGAAACAGATGATCATAATGTCGGTGTGCTTCGATAAATGGTATCGAAAATTTTGCTAAACTTCGATATTGTTTTTTTCAATAAATACAATGGCTACGATATAAAGGACAGCGTCCATTATCTCAGTTTTATGTATACTCAATGCCATTTTCGGGGTAAAGGATTTTTTTGTAACACGCGGTATATTGTCGAGCACCAAACAACATGTCGAGCAAAGATAAAATTTGTGGAGGTTGTCAGAAGTCCATTGAAGAAAGAAGGTTTCTGAGCTGTAGTTCTTGCGCACTGCATTATGATTTGGAATGCGCCAATGTCTCTGAATAGCGTCTCAAACTAACAATCTATAATAAAACACATATTAGACACGATATTTAATTACATCATAAGTAACCCTGTCCTTAATCACTACTAATCTTAATATACTTTAACAAATAATCAATAGCTTGTACATGAATATATATGCAACAATTACAATAAAACAATGCTTCTAATGTTTCTACATGATATACATTATAATCCGAACATTATCATTACATAACAATGCAGAATACACAAATTAATAAAGATGAGATCACGTCTATAACTATGAATATCTCCGTAGTTGCTTCGTTGGTGGCGACAAGCAAAAGGTTCACTGAAGAGTATACACTCCTTTTTATATTGTCCGTTGGCCATAGTGTCAGAAAGCGCGCTGAGATACGTCTCGGCGGGAAAGGGACGCGCGGTAGTCGTTCAGAAACTTAATACCTCATCACTGCGACAACACATTACCTAGTTTTCGTTTCCAATTTTAGCTTTTTGATGATCAGTTGATAGCAGTTTGATAAAACTAGGACTATTTGACTTGTGAAATTAAAAATACACAGGTTATTGAGAATAAGCAGTAGAGATTTTCTACTTGCTGTTAGTCTGTAAATCGATTTATGTATTTTGACTGCCTTGTTTATTGATTGTCTGGTAGAATTTGCATGAAAGCGGTCTTATAAATCACAAACTAGTTTATTTCGTTTTTAGAAATGAAGAAGTCAATGACCGATTAAATACTTTTCCTTAGTACGTCCCAAAAACAGCTGACTCAGGGTTGAAAACACTCATTTTTTTCCAAAAACTTTGAAATTTAATATCTCCGAAATTATTTGACCTAGACATATAATTTTTTTTACATTAAAAAAAAAATACATAATATTAAAGACAAATAGTACTCAACAGGAACCTCGAGAGTGTCGGTCGTTCTGTTCCACCGAGTATAATGCAGGATCGCTTAATACTGGGCACGATGATTTTCTTGTAGCTATGACTCGTTTTGATGCTGACATCGTTGCTATTAACGAGACATGGTTGCCTGCTGGTCAGGAAGTAAGAGCACCTGTTGTCTAAGGTTACCGGCTGCGGAATCTTCCTCGTCCAAAACACATGCGTAGAGGAAGAGGTGGGGGAGTTGCATTCTATCTTAAGCAAACCTTACGTGTGCGGTTTTTAAATCACCTTCAAGTAAATATCGAACAGATGTGGCTATCAACCAAAGCAATGGATAAATGTTGACTCATTCTTGGATGCATTAACGGAGACTATAGCGACTTTTACAAATTATAAATACATCGTTGTCTCGTAGTGGACACAATGGAGTCTCAAATGAAACCCAAAACGTGTTTTTTAACAATATTTTATGGAATCGAAATATATCGCAGAGCTACGTATTACTTAGTACAATTGTAATTATTAAGTGAAGGTATACAAAATATTAATTCTGCGGTTGTCCATCATGTAATAACAGTAATAGCAATATATGACGGTACAATTGCCGTGAAAAGTTTTATAGGCGTTTGTCCAGCGTTAACATCTTCCCCCGCGTTGAAAGGACTGCTTTCAACAATTGAGTTCTTCAGCTGTTGGTAAAGGGCACAATCGAATAAGAGGTCTTCGAACGAGTCCTTTTGCTGTGTTTATATCTGCCACTCGATCAACTCCATCAGCTCCAGGATATAAGTGGGCAACTCGTCCCAGCCGCTAATTTAGTGGTGGAGCATTATCTTCTTGGATTATGACCATATCACCCAGGCTGAGCTTTGCAGCATCGATGCGCCATTTTGTCCGTTGCTGAAGTTCTCTAACGTATTCCCTTTGCCATCTCGCCCAGAAATGTTGGCGAATTTTTTCAATGCGCTGATATCGCTGCAGGCTGATTTCTTTAGATTCTCGCAAGTCAGACGAAGCTAGTGATGTAAGCGGTCTCCCGATTAAAAAGTGACCAGGAGATAGGTAATGAAAGTCTTCAGGAGAAGAGGATAAGGGACATAGGGGACGGCTATTTAAAATTGCCTCAATCTGCGCAAATAAAGTTAATATTTCCTCAAAAGTCAAGTGACTGTTGCCTACTACACGTTTTAAATGAAATTTGGTAGATCTAACTCCGGCTTCCCAAATCCCACCAAAGTGAGGAGCATAAGCCGGTGAAAATATAAATTTAAGTTTTTCTTGATTGGCAAAATGACACAGAGATTTTTCATTTAGTGAAATAAATTCTGATATTTCTTTAGATGCAGCAACAAAATTGCGACCATTATCACAAAATATCTCTATAGGCTTACCCCGACGGGCAATAAACCTTCGGAGCGTCATAATAAAAGCGTTTTTAGACAAGTCACTGACAACTTCCAGATGTATACATTTGTATCTTAAACATACAAATAAACAAAGGTATGATTTAAATAATTTGTTACCGCGACCCATTCTGTTATGTATGTAAAACGGACCGGCAAAATCTATTCCAACCGACAAAAAGGGAAAGTCAGGTGTTACTCTTTGAGGGGGTAAATTACCCATTTTCGGACACATTGTTTTCCCACGCACACGTCGACACAAGACGCATTTGTTAACGGTTCGTCTAGCCAAATGTCTCCCGTTGATCGGCCAAATAGTCTCTCGTACGACTGCAAGTAGTAGTTGTGGTCCGGCATGCATATGAGAAATGTGTTCCTTTTCAAAAAATAGTTTAGTGAGTCTATGACTTGAATGTAAAAGAATGGGATGTTTCCTTTCGAAACTGTATTCTGTAGAATTCAGTCTCCCACCAACCCTTATAACGCCGTTCTCATCAACGAATGGTGACAGAGAAAGGAGCTTACTTATAGCATTTATCTGCTTACCCTTTGAAAGCAAATCATACTCAACTGGAAAAGTCAGTTTTTGAGCTATAATAGCTAGCTCACCAAAGGATTTATCGAACTCCTCGAAAGATATATCCTCCGTTAGCTTAGTTTTGGTACTTTTAGAATTATTTAAAAATCTCCGGACATATGCAAATGCCCTTACAAGCCTATCAAATTTGGAAAATCTTTCAAAATTTATTATGGATTTAAATGTAGCAGCATGATGACATTTTAGCTCGGTCATGTCTATGATTTTTGATTTAGGATTAAGTTTTGGCCAGTTTGATTCATTTTCATTAAGAAATTTGGAGCAGACCACCACAAAGATAAAGATGTTAATTCACATGGATCAACACCTCTTGATATGAGATCCGCTGGGTTTTGTTTTGTTGGAACATATTGCCACGAAGCAGGTGACGTTAAGTCCTGAATTTCATTTATTCTATTAGCAACAAATGCTTTTAATTTAGCTACATCACCCTTGATCCATGAAATGACAATACTCGAGTCACACCAATGTATGACGCTTGTTGGTATATAACGTAAAGCAGATAGAACAGAAGCACAAAGTCTAGCAGCTATCAAAGCTGCACAAAGCTCTAACCGTGGCATTGTTGTGGGTTTGATTGGTGCAACCTTTGATTTTGAGCATAATAATTTGGTAGTAATGTTACCGACACTATCTATAGATCTTACATAAATGCAAGTTCCATAAGCCTTTTCAGACGCATCACTAAAAGAGTGTATTTCTATTATCATGGGAGTATCACATATTACAAGTCTTGGTATTTCGAATGATTTAAGATAATGAAGGTTTTCTGATAACCTCAGCCAATCTGCTTTTATATCCTGCGGAACCGGTTGATCCCAATCAAGTTTTACTTTCCACAATTTTTGAAGCATCAATTTAGGTTGTATGATGCACGGGGCTAGTAAACCAAGAGGATCAAAGATCTTAAAAGACTTTGAAAGAATAGATCTTTCGGTCACAACATTATTATTTTCGATTTCCTGAATAGGAAAATTCAAACAATCATTAACAGGATTCCATCCAAGACCAAGTGTACTAGAGGATTCACTTATGGTCAAGTTGGATTTACAATCAGTTATGCTAACATTATGTTCTTGAATTAGCCTTGAATTACTTTTAAACTTTCGTAAATTAAAACAACCTGCATATAAAGCATTTGTAACAGAATTTTGTATATATAGCAACTTTTCTGCATTGTCGCTTCCTGTGATGAGGTCATCACAATAGAAGTCATTTTGGATTATTGTTTTGATTAGTTCATCGCTCTGCTCCTCCCCCAGCTGCCAGAGGCATCTAATGCTTAAATAGCTGGCACTTGCAGTTCCGTAAGTGACAGTATTCAACATCAGTATTTTAATAGGTTCGGACTCCTCACTTCTCCACAAAATAAGTTGTAAATTGCGATCATCAGGATGAATTTGAACCTGCCGATACATTTTCTCAATATCGCCACTTAAAATATATTTGTATTGTCTACTTCTTATTAAAATGGAAAAGAGGGAGTCCTGCATGTTAGGACCAACCATTAATATGTCATTTAGTGAAAAGCCAGATGAAGATGTGGCAGAGCCGTCAAACACTACCCGCAATTTAGTCGACTCACTGCTTTCTTTTAAGACTGCATGATGAGATAAAAAATAAGAATTTTGAGGTATACTAGTGGATGATACGGACAAGTGACCAAGATCTGCATATTCATCAATGAATTTTGTGTATTCGTATTTTAGGGATGGATTTCGTTTAAATCTTTTTTCTAAAGATAATAATCTTTTTTTAGCACTACTGTATGAGTTTCCTAAACAGTCAGGTGTATCCTTTAGGGGTAACCTGACACAAAAACGTCCACTTCCTAGACGTGAATAAGTATTAATAAAATAATGTTCACACATTTTCTCAGTTTTACTTAAAATTAGTTTTTTTGGTATTTCTTTCATTTCCCAGAATTTACTAATATTTTGATTTATTTTATCAATTTCTTTGGATGTAGGCTGCAGTACGCCAGTATTGCAATTGATATTTTTAGCAATAAATGAATGCATTGGTCCAGATATTAACCAACCCAATTTAGAATTTCTCAGTTTAGGACCATTGATACCCAAAGAGCGTTGTTCATTTCCTAGAATGTCCCAGAACACATCAGCTCCAATGAGCAAATCAATAGCCGCTGGCTGATAAAAAGTGGGATCAGCCAAACGTAGACCTTTAGGTAAATGTAAGTTTTGCACTTTTACATGAGCTTTAGGTATCTCACTGGTAATATTGTTTAAAACAAAACAAGATAAATTTAATCGAAACTTATAATTTATAGAGCTTATTTCGGCAGTACAAGTTTTAGTCACATTGTTGCTGCAGTTGTTGCCAATTCCAATAATACCAATAGTATTAACAGTACGGGGCTTTAGACACAGTCGTTTCATCAATGATTCACTGATAAAAGACGACTGGCTACCGCAATCTAGAAGTGCTCTTACCCTTACCTTTTGCTTTGTAACGGGGTTAGATACCTCTACTTGAGCTGTAGCTAATAAAATTTGCGAGTAATACTGATCAGAATAGCTTGAAACAATTTCACTGCCAACAGCAACATTATTAGTTGTTTCTGTCATGGTTTCGTGAAGAAGTGTGTTGTGTCTTTTTTTACACTCCTTGCAAGGACCCATGCGACAGTCCTCAACAGGATGACCTTGTCTCAAACAATTTGCGCATAGTTTATATTTGGAAACATCCGCTAACCGATCAGTAATGCCCTTTGATTTGAAAATGACACAGTCATAAATTTTATGATTGTTATTACATATAACACACAAATAAGTTGATACCTTTTGGTTAGTAGCAGAAAAAGACTTTGTGACTGTATATTTATTTTGATGACTATTATATTTATAGTTTTGATTATGATGATTATTATTTTTTTGATTTATTTTATTACATGTATTAGAATGTCCTACTGTAGATGGAACAATTTTATTTAGCTCAGGTTTGTTACGAGAGAGAGATTCGAGCACATCGGCGCGGTCTGTCAAAAATTTGTTGAACTGAGCCAAAGTAGGTATATTCTCGAGAGTATTGCGATACTCTTCCCACTTCACTAAAGTTTGGTTATCTAACTTTGAAGTGAGCATAAAAATTAACAAAATATCCCAATGACTTGTCGGTTGGTCTAGACTAGCTAAGGCACGTAAGTTTTTTGTCACATGATCTACAAGAAATCTCAACGACCGGTCGGATTCACGGGTAATCGGCTGTAAGTTAAATAAAGATTTAAGATGATGGTTGATCAATGACCATTTATTATTATATCGGTCACAAATAATGTTCCATGCTTCTGCATAATTAGCCGAAGATACTTCTAAATTAGCTATTCGCGCTGCATCACCCTCTAAATACGAAATAAGATAATGAAATTTGTGAATATGTGAGATTCTACTATTATTATGAATAAGACTTTCGAAGGCATCGCGAAACTCAAGCCAACGAAAAAAAGCTCCATCAAATTTAGAAATCTGTATTTGTGGCAACCTAAAGCCTTGTTCTTGATGGTCGTGGAAACAAACAGATTGATCTTTAGAATTGTTACTATGTATTTCAAGAAAACTTTTCGCTTTAGCCAAATTATAAAATATATCTCGTTCGATATCATCCCGCTCATTTATTTCCAAAGAGATATTTTCCGAATTTAAGACCTCAATTTCGCTTTGTAATTCATCAAAACGTACAGACAAACTTTCGAACCTCGCTGTTTTAAGACGCAGTTCATTAAATTGGATATTAGTCAGCTGATCATCGGACAACTGTTCTAGATAATTTTTAAATTTTGTGATTTGTCCCTTTATTGAACTACGTCTAGTCAACAGTTCCTTCAATTTTGGTGAAGTCTCTCTGCTTGTTGTCATTTTGCAAAACAATTATTAACTTTTATAAAGAATAAAATCAAAATATATAAAAGATTATGCTCACGTTCCTCGTTTTGGTGGTTGCCGGTTCACCGTGACGCCATCTTATTACACTTGCTTGTAGCTTCGACGCCGATAACTTATTAGGTATATATGATTTTCGATTACTATATCTTGCTAGGAGGCAAGTTAGATAAAACCCTGAAATTATCAGCAAATTGTGTGAAAATAAATATTTAAGAAACAATAATTATACAAGTAGAACTTGTCCTTTCTTTGGGAACAATGAATAATTAATTAAGACACTAAATTATTGTCTTTTTACCGACAAAATTTAATTAAGATTGTTATTAGAAAACAAATAAATAAATATATGTTGATATTTCTAGAGATTTTATACGATTTTATTATTCTTTTCCATGTACCAAATGACACGTAGCACGTGGTAACAAATTTTGCTGTAATTTTAATAAATAATAATATCTAATGCAAATATCTAATTAAATATAGGTGTTATATTAAATAGAAACAATATTTGCACGAGTTTAATGACAATTTAAGTAGCTTTGGGTGAATTTAGGAAGGAACAAATGAAGGTCACTTATCTTTTTTCGGGCCGTCGTGATGTAAATATGCCTCAAATTTTTCGAAATTCCTTTTGAAAATGCACAGATAAGGTCCTGAGATAATGTTGACTTCAATTTGTCTTGATACAAACAGGAACTGGTACACTTTGGTTATGTACTGCTGGAACCTTGATGTCCGTATATAGTTTCGACTTAGATTTAATTGTTCTTGAGTTTTATGTTCTCCTCATGGGCCACCAATTTATGTCTCGTAGTGGACACAATGGAGTCTCAAATGAAACCCAAAACGTGTTTTTTAACAATATTTTATGGAATCGAAATATATCGCAGAGCTACGTATTACTTAGTACAATTGTAATTATTAAGTGAAGGTATACAAAATATTAATTCTGCGGTTGTCCATCATGTAATAACAGTAATAGCAATATATGACGGTACAATTGCCGTGAAAAGTTTTATAGGCGTTTGTCCAGCGTTAACATCTTCCCCCGCGTTGAAAGGACTGCTTTCAACAATTGAGTTCTTCAGCTGTTGGTAAAGGGCACAATCGAATAAGAGGTCTTCGAACGAGTCCTTTTGCTGTGTTTATATCTGCCACTCGATCAACTCCATCAGCTCCAGGATATAAGTGGGCAACTCGTCCCAGCCGCTAATTTAGTGGTGGAGCATTATCTTCTTGGATTATGACCATATCACCCAGGCTGAGCTTTGCAGCATCGATGCGCCATTTTGTCCGTTGCTGAAGTTCTCTAACGTATTCCCTTTGCCATCTCGCCCAGAAATGTTGGCGAATTTTTTCAATGCGCTGATATCGCTGCAGGCTGATTTCTTTAGATTCTCGCAAGTCAGACGAAGCTAGTGATGTAAGCGGTCTCCCGATTAAAAAGTGACCAGGAGATAGGTAATGAAAGTCTTCAGGAGAAGAGGATAAGGGACATAGGGGACGGCTATTTAAAATTGCCTCAATCTGCGCAAATAAAGTTAATATTTCCTCAAAAGTCAAGTGACTGTTGCCTACTACACGTTTTAAATGAAATTTGGTAGATCTAACTCCGGCTTCCCAAATCCCACCAAAGTGAGGAGCATAAGCCGGTGAAAATATAAATTTAAGTTTTTCTTGATTGGCAAAATGACACAGAGATTTTTCATTTAGTGAAATAAATTCTGATATTTCTTTAGATGCAGCAACAAAATTGCGACCATTATCACAAAATATCTCTATAGGCTTACCCCGACGGGCAATAAACCTTCGGAGCGTCATAATAAAAGCGTTTTTAGACAAGTCACTGACAACTTCCAGATGTATACATTTGTATCTTAAACATACAAATAAACAAAGGTATGATTTAAATAATTTGTTACCGCGACCCATTCTGTTATGTATGTAAAACGGACCGGCAAAATCTATTCCAACCGACAAAAAGGGAAAGTCAGGTGTTACTCTTTGAGGGGGTAAATTACCCATTTTCGGACACATTGTTTTCCCACGCACACGTCGACACAAGACGCATTTGTTAACGGTTCGTCTAGCCAAATGTCTCCCGTTGATCGGCCAAATAGTCTCTCGTACGACTGCAAGTAGTAGTTGTGGTCCGGCATGCATATGAGAAATGTGTTCCTTTTCAAAAAATAGTTTAGTGAGTCTATGACTTGAATGTAAAAGAATGGGATGTTTCCTTTCGAAACTGTATTCTGTAGAATTCAGTCTCCCACCAACCCTTATAACGCCGTTCTCATCAACGAATGGTGACAGAGAAAGGAGCTTACTTATAGCATTTATCTGCTTACCCTTTGAAAGCAAATCATACTCAACTGGAAAAGTCAGTTTTTGAGCTATAATAGCTAGCTCACCAAAGGATTTATCGAACTCCTCGAAAGATATATCCTCCGTTAGCTTAGTTTTGGTACTTTTAGAATTATTTAAAAATCTCCGGACATATGCAAATGCCCTTACAAGCCTATCAAATTTGGAAAATCTTTCAAAATTTATTATGGATTTAAATGTAGCAGCATGATGACATTTTAGCTCGGTCATGTCTATGATTTTTGATTTAGGATTAAGTTTTGGCCAGTTTGATTCATTTTCATTAAGAAATTTGGAGCAGACCACCACAAAGATAAAGATGTTAATTCACATGGATCAACACCTCTTGATATGAGATCCGCTGGGTTTTGTTTTGTTGGAACATATTGCCACGAAGCAGGTGACGTTAAGTCCTGAATTTCATTTATTCTATTAGCAACAAATGCTTTTAATTTAGCTACATCACCCTTGATCCATGAAATGACAATACTCGAGTCACACCAATGTATGACGCTTGTTGGTATATAACGTAAAGCAGATAGAACAGAAGCACAAAGTCTAGCAGCTATCAAAGCTGCACAAAGCTCTAACCGTGGCATTGTTGTGGGTTTGATTGGTGCAACCTTTGATTTTGAGCATAATAATTTGGTAGTAATGTTACCGACACTATCTATAGATCTTACATAAATGCAAGTTCCATAAGCCTTTTCAGACGCATCACTAAAAGAGTGTATTTCTATTATCATGGGAGTATCACATATTACAAGTCTTGGTATTTCGAATGATTTAAGATAATGAAGGTTTTCTGATAACCTCAGCCAATCTGCTTTTATATCCTGCGGAACCGGTTGATCCCAATCAAGTTTTACTTTCCACAATTTTTGAAGCATCAATTTAGGTTGTATGATGCACGGGGCTAGTAAACCAAGAGGATCAAAGATCTTAAAAGACTTTGAAAGAATAGATCTTTCGGTCACAACATTATTATTTTCGATTTCCTGAATAGGAAAATTCAAACAATCATTAACAGGATTCCATCCAAGACCAAGTGTACTAGAGGATTCACTTATGGTCAAGTTGGATTTACAATCAGTTATGCTAACATTATGTTCTTGAATTAGCCTTGAATTACTTTTAAACTTTCGTAAATTAAAACAACCTGCATATAAAGCATTTGTAACAGAATTTTGTATATATAGCAACTTTTCTGCATTGTCGCTTCCTGTGATGAGGTCATCACAATAGAAGTCATTTTGGATTATTGTTTTGATTAGTTCATCGCTCTGCTCCTCCCCCAGCTGCCAGAGGCATCTAATGCTTAAATAGCTGGCACTTGCAGTTCCGTAAGTGACAGTATTCAACATCAGTGTTTTAATAGGTTCGGACTCCTCACTTCTCCACAAAATAAGTTGTAAATTGCGATCATCAGGATGAATTTGAACCTGCCGATACATTTTCTCAATATCGCCACTTAAAATATATTTGTATTGTCTACTTCTTATTAAAATGGAAAAGAGGGAGTCCTGCATGTTAGGACCAACCATTAATATGTCATTTAGTGAAAAGCCAGATGAAGATGTGGCAGAGCCGTCAAACACTACCCGCAATTTAGTCGACTCACTGCTTTCTTTTAAGACTGCATGATGAGATAAAAAATAAGAATTTTGAGGTATACTAGTGGATGATTCGGACAAGTGACCCAGCTCTGCATATTCATCAATGAATTTTGTGTATTCGTATTTTAGGGATGGATTTCGTTTAAATCTTTTTTCTAAAGATAATAATCTTTTTTTAGCACTACTGTATGAGTTTCCTAAACAGTCAGGTGTATCCTTTAGGGGTAACCTGACACAAAAACGTCCACTTCCTAGACGTGAATAAGTATTAATAAAATAATGTTCACACATTTTCTCAGTTTTACTTAAAATTAGTTTTTTTGGTATTTCTTCCATTTCCCAGAATTTACTAATATTTTGATTTATTTTATCAATTTCTTTGGATGTAGGCTGCAGTACGCCAGTATTGCAATTGATATTTTTAGCAATAAATGAATGCATTGGTCCAGATATTAACCAACCCAATTTAGAATTTCTCAGTTTAGGACCATTGATACCCAAAGAGCGTTGTTCATTTCCTAGAATGTCCCAGAACACATCAGCTCCAATGAGCAAATCAATAGCCGCTGGCTGATAAAAAGTGGGATCAGCCAAACGTAGACCTTTAGGTAAATGTAAGTTTTGCACTTTTACATGAGCTTTAGGTATCTCACTGGTAATATTGTTTAAAACAAAACAAGATAAATTTAATCGAAACTTATAATTTATAGAGCTTATTTCGGCAGTACAAGTTTTAGTCACATTGTTGCTGCAGTTGTTGCCAATTCCAATAACACCAATAGTATTAATAGTACGGGGCTTTAGACACAGTCGTTTCATCAATGATTCACTGATAAAAGACGACTGGCTACCGCAATCTAGAAGTGCTCTTACCCTTACCTTTTGCTTTGTAACGGGGTTAGATACCTCTACTTGAGCTGTAGCTAATAAAATTTGCGAGTAATACTGATCAGAATAGCTTGAAACAATTTCACTGCCAACAGCAACATTATTAGTTGTTTCTGTCATGGTTTCGTGAAGAAGTGTGTTGTGTCTTTTTTTACACTCCTTGCAAGGACCCATGCGACAGTCCTCAACAGGATGACCTTGTCTCAAACAATTTGCGCATAGTTTATATTTGGAAACATCCGCTAACCGATCAGTAATGCCCTTTGATTTGAAAATGACACAGTCATAAATTTTATGATTGTTATTACATATAACACACAAATAAGTTGATACCTTTTGGTTAGTAGCAGAAAAAGACTTTGTGACTGTATATTTATTTTGAGGACTATTATATTTATAGTTTTGATTATGATGATTATTATTTTTTTGATTTATTTTATTACATGTATTAGAATGTCCTACTGTAGATGGAACAATTTTATTTAGCTCAGGTTTGTTACGAGAGAGAGATTCGAGCACATCGGCGCGGTCTGTCAAAAATTTGTTGAACTGAGCCAAAGTAGGTATATTCTCGAGAGTATTGCGATACTCTTCCCACTTCACTAAAGTTTGGTTATCTAACTTTGAAGTGAGCATAAAAATTAACAAAATATCCCAATGACTTGTCGGTTGGTCTAGACTAGCTAAGGCACGTAAGTTTTTTGTCACATGATCTACAAGAAATCTCAACGACCGGTCGGATTCACGGGTAATCGGCTGTAAGTTAAATAAAGATTTAAGATGATGGTTGATCAATGACCGTTTATTATTATATCGGTCACAAATAATGTTCCATGCTTCTGCATAATTAGCCGAAGATACTTCTAAATTAGCTATTATTCGCGCTGCATCACCCTCTAAATACGAAATAAGATAATGAAATTTGTGAATATGTGAAATTCTACTATTATTATGAATAAGACTTTCGAAGGTATCGCGAAACTCAAGCCAACGAAAAAAAGCTCCATCAAATTTAGAAATCTGTATTTGTGGCAACTTAAAGCCTTGTTCTTGATGGTCGTGGAAACAAACAGATTGATCTTTAGAATTGTCACTATGTATTCAAGAAAACTTTTCGCTTTAGCCAAATTAAAAATTATATCTCGTTCGATATCATCCCGCTCATTTATTTCCAAAGAGATATTTTCCGAATTTAAGACCTCAATTTCGCTTTGTAATTCATCAAAACGTACAGACAAACTTTCGAACCTCGCTGTTTTAAGACGCAGTTCATTAAATTGGATATTAGTCAGCTGATCATCGGACAACTGTTCTAGATAATTTTTAAATTTTGTGATTTGTCCCTTTATTGAACTACGTCTAGTCAACAGTTCCTTCAATTTTGGTGAAGTCTCTCTGCTTGTTGTCATTTTGCAAAACAATTATTAAGTTTTATAAAGAATAAAATCAAAATATATAAAAGATTATGCTCACGTTCCTCGTTTTGGTGGTTGCCGGTTCACCGTGACGCCATCTTATTACACTTGCTTGTAGCTTCGACGCCGATAACTTATTATGTATGTATGATTTTCTATTACTATATCTTGCTAGTGAGCAAGTTAGATAAAACCCTGAAATTATCAGCAAATTGTGTGAAAATAAATATTTAAGAAACAATAATTATACAAGTAGAACTTGTCCTTTCTTTGGGAACAATGAATAATTAATTAAGACACTAAATTATTGTCTTTTTACCGACAAAATTTAATTAAGATTGTTATTAGAGAACAAATAAATAAATATATGTTGATATTTCTAGAGATTTTATACGATTTTATTATTCTTTTCCATGTACCAAATGACACGTAGCACGTGGTAACAAATTTTGCTGTAATTTTAATAAATAATAATATCTAATGCAAATATCTAATTAAATATAGGTGTTACATTAAATAGAAACAATATTTGCACGAGTTTAATGACAATTTATGTAGCTTTAGGTGAATTTAGGAAGGAACAAATGAAGGTCACTTATCTTTTTTCGGGCCGTCGTGATGTAAACATGCCTCAAATTTTTCGAAATTCCTTTTGAAAATGCACAGATAAGGTCCTGAGATAATGTTGACTTCAATTTGTCTTGATACAAACAGGAACTGGTACACTTTGGATATGTACTGCTGGAACCTTGATGTCCGTATATAGTTTCGACTTAGAATTAATTGTTCTTGAGTTTTATGTTCCCCTCATGGGCCACCAATTTATGTCTCGTAGTGGACACAATGGAGTCTCAAATGAAACCCAAAACGTGTTTTTTAACAATATTTTATGGAATCGAAATATATCGCAGAGCTACGTATTACTTAGTACAATTGTAATTATTAAGTGAAGGTATACAAAATATTAATTCTGCGGTTGTCCATCATGTAATAAAAGTAATAGCAATATATGACGGTACAATTGCTGTGAAAAGTTTTATAGGCGTTTGTCCAGCGTTAACATCTTCCCCCGCGTTGAAAGGACTGCTTTCAACAATTGAGTTCTTCAGCTGTTGGTAAAGGGCACAATCGAACAAGAGGTCTTCGAACGAGTCCTTTTGCTGTGTTTATATCTGCCACTCGATCAACTCCATCAGCTCCAGGATATAAGTGGGCAACTCGTCCCAGCCGCCAATTTAGAGGTGGAGCATTATCTTCTTGGATTATGACCATATCACCCAGGCTGAGCTTTGCAGCATCGATGCGCCATTTTGTCCGTTGCTGAAGTTCTCCAACGTATTCCCTTTGCCATCTCGCCCAGAAATGTTGGCGAATTTTTTCAATGCGCTGATATCGCTGCAGGCTGATTTCTTTAGTTTCTCGCAAGTCGCACGAAGCTAGTGATGTAAGCGGTCTCCCGATTAAAAAGTGACCAGGAGATAGGTAATGAAAGTCTTCAGGAGAAGAGGATAAGGGACATAGGGGACGGCTATTTAAAATTGCCTCAATCTGCGCAAATAAAGTTAATATTTCCTCAAAAGTCAAGTGACTGTTGCCTACTACACGTTTTAAATGAAATTTGGCAGATTTAACTCCGGCTTCCCAAATCCCACCAAAGTGAGGAGCATAAGCCGGTGAAAATATAAATTTAAGTTTTTCTTGATTGGCAAAATGACACAGAGATTTTTCATTTAGTGAAATAAATTCTGATATTTCTTTAGATGCAGCAACAAAATTGCGACCATTATCACAAAATATCTCTATAGGCTTACCCCGACGGGCAATAAACCTTCGGAGCGTCATAATAAAAGCATTTTTAGACAAGTCACTGACAACTTCCAGATGTATACATTTGTATCTTAAACATACAAATAAACAAAGGTATGATTTAAATAATTTGTTACCGCGACCCATTCTGTTATGTATGTAAAACGGACCGGCAAAATCTATTCCAACCGACAAAAAGGGAAAGTCAGGTGTTACTCTTTGAGGGGGTAAATTACCCATTTTCGGACACATTGTTTTCCCACGAACACGTCGACACAAGACGCATTTGTTAACGGTTCGTCTAGCCAAATGTCTCCCGTTGATCGGCCAAATAGTCTCTCGTACGACTGCAAGTAGTAGTTGTGGTCCGGCATGCATATGAGAAATGTGTTCCTTTTCAAAAAATAGTTTAGTGAGTCTATGACTTGAATGTAAAAGAATGGGATGTTTCCTTTCGAAACTGTATTCTGTAGAATTCAGTCTCCCACCAACCCTTATAACGCCGTTCTCATCAACGAATGGTGACAGAGAAAGGAGCTTACTTGTAGCATTTATCTGCTTACCCTTTGAAAGCAAATCATACTCAACTGGAAAAGTCAGTTTTTGAGCTATAATAGCTAGCTCACCAAAGGATTTATTGAACTCCTCGAAAGATATATCCTCCGTTAGCTTAGTTTTGGTACTTTTAGAATTATTTAAAAATCTCCGGACATATGCAAATGCCCTTACAAGCCTATCAAATTTGGAAAATCTTTCAAAATTTATTATGGATTTAAATGTAGCAGCATGATGACATTTTAGCTCGGTCATGTCTATGATTTTTGATTTAGGATTAAGTTTTGGCCAGTTTGATTCATTTTCATTTAAGAAATTTGGACCAGACCACCACAAAGATAAAGATGTTAATTCACATGGATCAACACCTCTTGATATGAGATCCGCTGGGTTTTGTTTTGTTGGAACATATTGCCACGAAGCAGGTGACGTTAAGTCCTGAATTTCATTTATTCTATTAGCAACAAATGCTTTTAATTTAGCTACATCACCCTTGATCCATGAAATGACAATACTCGAGTCACACCAATGTATGACGCTTGTTGGTATATAACGTAAAGCAGATAGAACAGACGCACAAAGTCTAGCAGCTAGCAAAGCTGCACAAAGCTCTAACCGTGGCATTGTTGTGGGTTTGATTGGTGCAACCTTTGATTTTGAGCATAATAATTTGGTAGTAATGTTACCGACACTATCTATAGATCTTACATAAATGCAAGTTCCATAGGCCTTTTCAGACGCATCACTAAAAGAGTGTATTTCCATTATCATGGGAGTATCACATATTACAAGTCTTGGTATTTCGAATGATTTAAGATAATGAAGGTTTTCTGAAAACCTCAGCCAATCTGCTTTTATATCTTGTGGAACTGGTTGATCCCAATCAAGTTTTACTTTCCACAATTTTTGAAGCATTAATTTAGGTTGTATGATGCACGGGGCTAGTAAACCAAGAGGATCAAAGATCTTAAAAGACTTTGAAAGAATAGATCTTTTGGTCACAACATTATTATTTTCGATTTCCTGAATAGGAAAATTCAAACAATCATTAACAGGATTCCATCCAAGACCAAGTGTACTAGAGGATTCACTTATGGTCAAGTTGGATTTACAATCAGTTATGCTAACATTATGTTCTTGAATTAGCCTTGAATTACTTTTAAACTTTCGTAAATTAAAACAACCTGCATGTAAAGCATTTGTAACAGAATTTTGTATATATAGCAACTTTTCTTCATTGTCGCTTCCTGTGATGAGGTCATCACAATAGAAGTCATTTTGGATTATTGTTTTGATTAGTTCATCGCTCTGCTCCTCCCCCAGCTGCCAGAGGCATCTAATGCTTAAATAGCTGGCACTTGCAGTTCCGTAAGTGACAGTATTCAACATCAGTGTTTTAATAGGTTCGGACTCCTCACTTCTCCACAAAATAAGTTGTAAATTGCGATCATCAGGATGAATTTGAACCTGTCGATACATTTTCTCAATATCGCCACTTAAAATATATTTGTATTGTCTACTTCTTATTAAAATGGAAAAGAGGGAGTCCTGCATGTTAGGACCAACCATTAATATGTCATTTAGTGAAAAGCCAGATGAAGATGTGGCAGAGCCATCAAACACTACCCGCAATTTAGTCGACTCACTGCTTTCTTTTAAGACTGCATGATGAGATAAAAAATAAGAATTTTGAGGTATACTAGTGGATGATTCGGACAAGTGACCCAGCTCTGCATATTCATCAATGAATTTTGTGTATTCGTATTTTAGGGATGGATTTCGTTTAAATCTTTTTTCTAAAGATAATAATCTTTTTTTAGCACTACTGTATGAGTTTCCTAAACAGTCAGGTGTATCCTTTAGGGGTAACCTGACACAAAAACGTCCACTTCCTAGACGTGAATAAGTATTAATAAAATAATGTTCACACATTTTCTCAGTTTTACTTAAAATTAGTTTTTTTGGTATTTCTTCCATTTCCCAGAATTTACTAATATTTTGATTTATTTTATCAATTTCTTTGGATGTAGGCTGCAGTACGCCAGTATTGCAATTGATATTTTTAGCAATAAATGAATGCATTGGTCCAGATATTAACCAACCCAATTTAGAATTTCTCAGTTTAGGACCATTGATACCCAAAGAGCGTTGTTCATTTCCTAGAATGTCCCAGAACACATCAGCTCCAATGAGCAAATCAATAGCCGCTGGCTGATAAAAAGTGGGATCAGCCAAACGTAGACCTTTAGGTAAATGTAAGTTTTGCACTTTTACATGAGCTTTAGGTATCTCACTGGTAATATTGTTTAAAACAAAACAAGATAAATTTAATCGAAACTTATAATTTATAGAGCTTATTTCGGCAGTACAAGTTTTAGTCACATTGTTGCTGCAGTTGTTGCCAATTCCAATAACACCAATAGTATTAATAGTACGGGGCTTTAGACACAGTCGTTTCATCAATGATTCACTGATAAAAGACGACTGGCTACCGCAATCTAGAAGTGCTCTTACCCTTACCTTTTGCTTTGTAACGGGGTTAGATACCTCTACTTGAGCTGTAGCTAATAAAATTTGCGAGTAATACTGATCAGAATAGCTTGAAACAATTTCACTGCCAACAGCAACATTATTAGTTGTTTCTGTCATGGTTTCGTGAAGAAGTGTGTTGTGTCTTTTTTTACACTCCTTGCAAGGACCCATGCGACAGTCCTCAACAGGATGACCTTGTCTCAAACAATTTGCGCATAGTTTATATTTGGAAACATCCGCTAACCGATCAGTAATGCCCTTTGATTTGAAAATGACACAGTCATAAATTTTATGATTGTTATTACATATAACACACAAATAAGTTGATACCTTTTGGTTAGTAGCAGAAAAAGACTTTGTGACTGTATATTTATTTTGAGGACTATTATATTTATAGTTTTGATTATGATGATTATTATTTTTTTGATTTATTTTATTACATGTATTAGAATGTCCTACTGTAGATGGAACAATTTTATTTAGCTCAGGTTTGTTACGAGAGAGAGATTCGAGCACATCGGCGCGGTCTGTCAAAAATTTGTTGAACTGAGCCAAAGTAGGTATATTCTCGAGAGTATTGCGATACTCTTCCCACTTCACTAAAGTTTGGTTATCTAACTTTGAAGTGAGCATAAAAATTAACAAAATATCCCAATGACTTGTCGGTTGGTCTAGACTAGCTAAGGCACGTAAGTTTTTTGTCACATGATCTACAAGAAATCTCAACGACCGGTCGGATTCACGGGTAATCGGCTGTAAGTTAAATAAAGATTTAAGATGATGGTTGATCAATGACCGTTTATTATTATATCGGTCACAAATAATGTTCCATGCTTCTGCATAATTAGCCGAAGATACTTCTAAATTAGCTATTATTCGCGCTGCATCACCCTCTAAATACGAAATAAGATAATGAAATTTGTGAATATGTGAAATTCTACTATTATTATGAATAAGACTTTCGAAGGTATCGCGAAACTCAAGCCAACGAAAAAAAGCTCCATCAAATTTAGAAATCTGTATTTGTGGCAACTTAAAGCCTTGTTCTTGATGGTCGTGGAAACAAACAGATTGATCTTTAGAATTGTCACTATGTATTTCAAGAAAACTTTTCGCTTTAGCCAAATTAAAAATTATATCTCGTTCGATATCATCCCGCTCATTTATTTCCAAAGAGATATTTTCCGAATTTAAGACCTCAATTTCGCTTTGTAATTCATCAAAACGTACAGACAAACTTTCGAACCTCGCTGTTTTAAGACGCAGTTCATTAAATTGGATATTAGTCAGCTGATCATCGGACAACTGTTCTAGATAATTTTTAAATTTTGTGATTTGTCCCTTTATTGAACTACGTCTAGTCAACAGTTCCTTCAATTTTGGTGAAGTCTCTCTGCTTGTTGTCATTTTGCAAAACAATTATTAAGTTTTATAAAGAATAAAATCAAAATATATAAAAGATTATGCTCACGTTCCTCGTTTTGGTGGTTGCCGGTTCACCGTGACGCCATCTTATTACACTTGCTTGTAGCTTCGACGCCGATAACTTATTAGGTATATATGATTTTCGATTACTATATCTTGCTAGTGAGGCAAGTTAGATAAAACCCTGAAATTATCAGCAAATTGTGTGAAAATAAATATTTAAGAAACAATAATTATACAAGTAGAACTTGTCCTTTCTTTGGGAACAATGAATAATTAATTAAGACACTAAATTATTGTCTTTTTACCGACAAAATTTAATTAAGATTGTTATTAGAGAACAAATAAATAAATATATGTTGATATTTCTAGAGATTTTATACGATTTTATTATTCTTTTCCATGTACCAAATGACACGTAGCACGTGGTAACAAATTTTGCTGTAATTTTAATAAATAATAATATCTAATGCAAATATCTAATTAAATATAGGTGTTACATTAAATAGAAACAATATTTGCACGAGTTTAATGACAATTTAAGTAGCTTTAGGTGAATTTAGGAAGGAACAAATGAAGGTCACTTATCTTTTTTCGGGCCGTCGTGATGTAAATATGCCTCAAATTTTTCGAAATTCCTTTTGAAAATGCACAGATAAGGTCCTGAGATAATGTTGACTTCAATTTGTCTTGATACAAACAGGAACTGGTACACTTTGGATATGTACTGCTGGAACCTTGATGTCCGTATATAGTTTCGACTTAGATTTAATTGTTCTTGAGTTTTATGTTCCCCTCATGGGCCACCAATTTATGTCTCGTAGTGGACACAATGGAGTCTCAAATGAAACCCAAAACGTGTTTTTTAACAATATTTTATGGAATCGAAATATATCGCAGAGCTACGTATTACTTAGTACAATTGTAATTATTAAGTGAAGGTATACAAAATATTAATTCTGCGGTTGTCCATCATGTAATAACAGTAATAGCAATATATGACGGTACAATTGCCGTGAAAAGTTTTATAGGCGTTTGTCCAGCGTTAACATCTTCCCCCGCGTTGAAAGGACTGCTTTCAACAATTGAGTTCTTCAGCTGTTGGTAAAGGGCACAATCGAATAAGAGGTCTTCGAACGAGTCCTTTTGCTGTGTTTATATCTGCCACTCGATCAACTCCATCAGCTCCAGGATATAAGTGGGCAACTCGTCCCAGCCGCTAATTTAGTGGTGGAGCATTATCTTCTTGGATTATGACCATATCACCCAGGCTGAGCTTTGCAGCATCGATGCGCCATTTTGTCCGTTGCTGAAGTTCTCTAACGTATTCCCTTTGCCATCTCGCCCAGAAATGTTGGCGAATTTTTTCAATGCGCTGATATCGCTGCAGGCTGATTTCTTTAGATTCTCGCAAGTCAGACGAAGCTAGTGATGTAAGCGGTCTCCCGATTAAAAAGTGACCAGGAGATAGGTAATGAAAGTCTTCAGGAGAAGAGGATAAGGGACATAGGGGACGGCTATTTAAAATTGCCTCAATCTGCGCAAATAAAGTTAATATTTCCTCAAAAGTCAAGTGACTGTTGCCTACTACACGTTTTAAATGAAATTTGGTAGATCTAACTCCGGCTTCCCAAATCCCACCAAAGTGAGGAGCATAAGCCGGTGAAAATATAAATTTAAGTTTTTCTTGATTGGCAAAATGACACAGAGATTTTTCATTTAGTGAAATAAATTCTGATATTTCTTTAGATGCAGCAACAAAATTGCGACCATTATCACAAAATATCTCTATAGGCTTACCCCGACGGGCAATAAACCTTCGGAGCGTCATAATAAAAGCGTTTTTAGACAAGTCACTGACAACTTCCAGATGTATACATTTGTATCTTAAACATACAAATAAACAAAGGTATGATTTAAATAATTTGTTACCGCGACCCATTCTGTTATGTATGTAAAACGGACCGGCAAAATCTATTCCAACCGACAAAAAGGGAAAGTCAGGTGTTACTCTTTGAGGGGGTAAATTACCCATTTTCGGACACATTGTTTTCCCACGCACACGTCGACACAAGACGCATTTGTTAACGGTTCGTCTAGCCAAATGTCTCCCGTTGATCGGCCAAATAGTCTCTCGTACGACTGCAAGTAGTAGTTGTGGTCCGGCATGCATATGAGAAATGTGTTCCTTTTCAAAAAATAGTTTAGTGAGTCTATGACTTGAATGTAAAAGAATGGGATGTTTCCTTTCGAAACTGTATTCTGTAGAATTCAGTCTCCCACCAACCCTTATAACGCCGGTCTCATCAACGAATGGTGACAGAGAAAGGAGCTTACTTATAGCATTTATCTGCTTACCCTTTGAAAGCAAATCATACTCAACTGGAAAAGTCAGTTTTTGAGCTATAATAGCTAGCTCACCAAAGGATTTATCGAACTCCTCGAAAGATATATCCTCCGTTAGCTTAGTTTTGGTACTTTTAGAATTATTTAAAAATCTCCGGACATATGCAAATGCCCTTACAAGCCTATCAAATTTGGAAAATCTTTCAAAATTTATTATGGATTTAAATGTAGCAGCATGATGACATTTTAGCTCGGTCATGTCTATGATTTTTGATTTAGGATTAAGTTTTGGCCAGTTTGATTCATTTTCATTAAGAAATTTGGAGCAGACCACCACAAAGATAAAGATGTTAATTCACATGGATCAACACCTCTTGATATGAGATCCGCTGGGTTTTGTTTTGTTGGAACATATTGCCACGAAGCAGGTGACGTTAAGTCCTGAATTTCATTTATTCTATTAGCAACAAATGCTTTTAATTTAGCTACATCACCCTTGATCCATGAAATGACAATACTCGAGTCACACCAATGTATGACGCTTGTTGGTATATAACGTAAAGCAGATAGAACAGAAGCACAAAGTCTAGCAGCTATCAAAGCTGCACAAAGCTCTAACCGTGGCATTGTTGTGGGTTTGATTGGTGCAACCTTTGATTTTGAGCATAATAATTTGGTAGTAATGTTACCGACACTATCTATAGATCTTACATAAATGCAAGTTCCATAAGCCTTTTCAGACGCATCACTAAAAGAGTGTATTTCTATTATCATGGGAGTATCACATATTACAAGTCTTGGTATTTCGAATGATTTAAGATAATGAAGGTTTTCTGATAACCTCAGCCAATCTGCTTTTATATCCTGCGGAACCGGTTGATCCCAATCAAGTTTTACTTTCCACAATTTTTGAAGCATCAATTTAGGTTGTATGATGCACGGGGCTAGTAAACCAAGAGGATCAAAGATCTTAAAAGACTTTGAAAGAATAGATCTTTCGGTCACAACATTATTATTTTCGATTTCCTGAATAGGAAAATTCAAACAATCATTAACAGGATTCCATCCAAGACCAAGTGTACTAGAGGATTCACTTATGGTCAAGTTGGATTTACAATCAGTTATGCTAACATTATGTTCTTGAATTAGCCTTGAATTACTTTTAAACTTTCGTAAATTAAAACAACCTGCATATAAAGCATTTGTAACAGAATTTTGTATATATAGCAACTTTTCTGCATTGTCGCTTCCTGTGATGAGGTCATCACAATAGAAGTCATTTTGGATTATTGTTTTGATTAGTTCATCGCTCTGCTCCTCCCCCAGCTGCCAGAGGCATCTAATGCTTAAATAGCTGGCACTTGCAGTTCCGTAAGTGACAGTATTCAACATCAGTATTTTAATAGGTTCGGACTCCTCACTTCTCCACAAAATAAGTTGTAAATTGCGATCATCAGGATGAATTTGAACCTGCCGATACATTTTCTCAATATCGCCACTTAAAATATATTTGTATTGTCTACTTCTTATTAAAATGGAAAAGAGGGAGTCCTGCATGTTAGGACCAACCATTAATATGTCATTTAGTGAAAAGCCAGATGAAGATGTGGCAGAGCCGTCAAACACTACCCGCAATTTAGTCGACTCACTGCTTTCTTTTAAGACTGCATGATGAGATAAAAAATAAGAATTTTGAGGTATACTAGTGGATGATACGGACAAGTGACCAAGATCTGCATATTCATCAATGAATTTTGTGTATTCGTATTTTAGGGATGGATTTCGTTTAAATCTTTTTTCTAAAGATAATAATCTTTTTTTAGCACTACTGTATGAGTTTCCTAAACAGTCAGGTGTATCCTTTAGGGGTAACCTGACACAAAAACGTCCACTTCCTAGACGTGAATAAGTATTAATAAAATAATGTTCACACATTTTCTCAGTTTTACTTAAAATTAGTTTTTTTGGTATTTCTTTCATTTCCCAGAATTTACTAATATTTTGATTTATTTTATCAATTTCTTTGGATGTAGGCTGCAGTACGCCAGTATTGCAATTGATATTTTTAGCAATAAATGAATGCATTGGTCCAGATATTAACCAACCCAATTTAGAATTTCTCAGTTTAGGACCATTGATACCCAAAGAGCGTTGTTCATTTCCTAGAATGTCCCAGAACACATCAGCTCCAATGAGCAAATCAATAGCCGCTGGCTGATAAAAAGTGGGATCAGCCAAACGTAGACCTTTAGGTAAATGTAAGTTTTGCACTTTTACATGAGCTTTAGGTATCTCACTGGTAATATTGTTTAAAACAAAACAAGATAAATTTAATCGAAACTTATAATTTATAGAGCTTATTTCGGCAGTACAAGTTTTAGTCACATTGTTGCTGCAGTTGTTGCCAATTCCAATAATACCAATAGTATTAACAGTACGGGGCTTTAGACACAGTCGTTTCATCAATGATTCACTGATAAAAGACGACTGGCTACCGCAATCTAGAAGTGCTCTTACCCTTACCTTTTGCTTTGTAACGGGGTTAGATACCTCTACTTGAGCTGTAGCTAATAAAATTTGCGAGTAATACTGATCAGAATAGCTTGAAACAATTTCACTGCCAACAGCAACATTATTAGTTGTTTCTGTCATGGTTTCGTGAAGAAGTGTGTTGTGTCTTTTTTTACACTCCTTGCAAGGACCCATGCGACAGTCCTCAACAGGATGACCTTGTCTCAAACAATTTGCGCATAGTTTATATTTGGAAACATCCGCTAACCGATCAGTAATGCCCTTTGATTTGAAAATGACACAGTCATAAATTTTATGATTGTTATTACATATAACACACAAATAAGTTGATACCTTTTGGTTAGTAGCAGAAAAAGACTTTGTGACTGTATATTTATTTTGATGACTATTATATTTATAGTTTTGATTATGATGATTATTATTTTTTTGATTTATTTTATTACATGTATTAGAATGTCCTACTGTAGATGGAACAATTTTATTTAGCTCAGGTTTGTTACGAGAGAGAGATTCGAGCACATCGGCGCGGTCTGTCAAAAATTTGTTGAACTGAGCCAAAGTAGGTATATTCTCGAGAGTATTGCGATACTCTTCCCACTTCACTAAAGTTTGGTTATCTAACTTTGAAGTGAGCATAAAAATTAACAAAATATCCCAATGACTTGTCGGTTGGTCTAGACTAGCTAAGGCACGTAAGTTTTTTGTCACATGATCTACAAGAAATCTCAACGACCGGTCGGATTCACGGGTAATCGGCTGTAAGTTAAATAAAGATTTAAGATGATGGTTGATCAATGACCATTTATTATTATATCGGTCACAAATAATGTTCCATGCTTCTGCATAATTAGCCGAAGATACTTCTAAATTAGCTATTCGCGCTGCATCACCCTCTAAATACGAAATAAGATAATGAAATTTGTGAATATGTGAGATTCTACTATTATTATGAATAAGACTTTCGAAGGCATCGCGAAACTCAAGCCAACGAAAAAAAGCTCCATCAAATTTAGAAATCTGTATTTGTGGCAACCTAAAGCCTTGTTCTTGATGGTCGTGGAAACAAACAGATTGATCTTTAGAATTGTTACTATGTATTTCAAGAAAACTTTTCGCTTTAGCCAAATTATAAAATATATCTCGTTCGATATCATCCCGCTCATTTATTTCCAAAGAGATATTTTCCGAATTTAAGACCTCAATTTCGCTTTGTAATTCATCAAAACGTACAGACAAACTTTCGAACCTCGCTGTTTTAAGACGCAGTTCATTAAATTGGATATTAGTCAGCTGATCATCGGACAACTGTTCTAGATAATTTTTAAATTTTGTGATTTGTCCCTTTATTGAACTACGTCTAGTCAACAGTTCCTTCAATTTTGGTGAAGTCTCTCTGCTTGTTGTCATTTTGCAAAACAATTATTAACTTTTATAAAGAATAAAATCAAAATATATAAAAGATTATGCTCACGTTCCTCGTTTTGGTGGTTGCCGGTTCACCGTGACGCCATCTTATTACACTTGCTTGTAGCTTCGACGCCGATAACTTATTAGGTATATATGATTTTCGATTACTATATCTTGCTAGGAGGCAAGTTAGATAAAACCCTGAAATTATCAGCAAATTGTGTGAAAATAAATATTTAAGAAACAATAATTATACAAGTAGAACTTGTCCTTTCTTTGGGAACAATGAATAATTAATTAAGACACTAAATTATTGTCTTTTTACCGACAAAATTTAATTAAGATTGTTATTAGAAAACAAATAAATAAATATATGTTGATATTTCTAGAGATTTTATACGATTTTATTATTCTTTTCCATGTACCAAATGACACGTAGCACGTGGTAACAAATTTTGCTGTAATTTTAATAAATAATAATATCTAATGCAAATATCTAATTAAATATAGGTGTTATATTAAATAGAAACAATATTTGCACGAGTTTAATGACAATTTAAGTAGCTTTGGGTGAATTTAGGAAGGAACAAATGAAGGTCACTTATCTTTTTTCGGGCCGTCGTGATGTAAATATGCCTCAAATTTTTCGAAATTCCTTTTGAAAATGCACAGATAAGGTCCTGAGATAATGTTGACTTCAATTTGTCTTGATACAAACAGGAACTGGTACACTTTGGTTATGTACTGCTGGAACCTTGATGTCCGTATATAGTTTCGACTTAGATTTAATTGTTCTTGAGTTTTATGTTCTCCTCATGGGCCACCAATTTATGTCTCGTAGTGGACACAATGGAGTCTCAAATGAAACCCAAAACGTGTTTTTTAACAATATTTTATGGAATCGAAATATATCGCAGAGCTACGTATTACTTAGTACAATTGTAATTATTAAGTGAAGGTATACAAAATATTAATTCTGCGGTTGTCCATCATGTAATAAAAGTAATAGCAATATATGACGGTACAATTGCCGTGAAAAGTTTTATAGGCGTTTGTCCAGCGTTTATATAATTTTTTTTTACATTAAAAAAAAAATTACATAATATTAAAGACAAATAGTACTCAACAGGAACCTCGAGAGTGTCGGTCGTTCTGTTCCACCGAGTATAATGCAGGATCGCTTAATACTGGGCACGATGATTTTCTTGTAGCTATGACTCGTTTTGATGCTGACATCGTTGCTATTAACGAGACATGGTTGCCTGCTGGTCAGGAAGCAAGAGCACCTGTTGTCTAAGGTTACCGGCTGCGGAATCTTCCTCGTCCACAACACATGCGTAGAGGAAGAGGTGGGGGAGTTGCATTCTATCTTAAGCAAACCTTACGTGTGCGGTTTTTAAATCACCTTCAAGTAAATATCGAACAGATGTGGCTATCAACCAAAGCAATGGATAAATGTTGACTCATTCTTGGATGCATTAACGGAGACTATAGCGACTTTTACAAATTATGAATACATCGTACTTGTTAGTGATTTCAACAGTATTGTGATCGATTATACAAGTGTTAATGTAAAAAAAACTTAATCATTTTCTGCAGTGTTTGGATTTGCGGCAGGTTGTGAATGAGTGTACGCACTACTCCGTTGACTCTGTTAGCTTGATAGATTTGGTATGTACTTGTCGCGACGAATCGCGAGAAAAACAGGTAATATTTACAAATTCAATATAATATCAAACTAGCGACATAGCAACATTATTATTACTAGGATAATTTGGTTGAAATAAGTAGGCAACATTATGTTTCATTTTTTGCTAATGGTAACTAATATGTGTTAAGGATTTGAATGCACCAATCACCGTGTGTTCTGAATCACCTAAGTAAAATTGGCCAATTAGAATCTTATATGACAGTCATGGTTTACATTACCAACATAAAAGTTTGATTAGTATAATAAGGGAACTCACTTCGACTGTGTGTTAGTCGATCGGCCCCGGACTTCACACGTCAACACGTGTGAAGTGAGGGTGCCATAAATTTTTAGATGCGAGCGACCCGACTCTCGATGACCGGCTTCCAGTTGAGTAGTGGTCGAGTCGCCCGACGAGTAGATAAGCCTTGACCTTGTAAGGCTAAGAAGCTGCCTCAAGGACTGACTGGGTAAAAAATTCTGCCATGATCTTAGAATCCTCCTACCTCCTTAAGTAATTCAAAAGGTGAATTCATATTGGTTCATTAATATATTAACGTGATTTCTATATTATCTCATTTCATTGCTATCGTTGTAATCTGCTATGTGGGTTTCATCTAAACACAGGCGCTAGATTCGCGACAATGTAAATTCAGTATAAGCGAAGCAAATCAAAACTTGTTTTGTCGTTGTTGAAGGTAACTATAATTTTTTTTTTGGCGGGTAGCTTCTAAACCGAAAATACCAAAAACTATTAGCTCCTTATATTTTATTATTTAAAAATAAACTAAACCTTATGGTTAGAAATTAACTTCTCCTGTGGCTAAGTTGAAGTTTCATATACCTTCACACACACTATCTCCAAAATATCATGGATGCAACAGCAGAACAACTACTAAACAATCTGAAGGATCTTACATCATTGTTCAGCGACAGGATGTCTGAATTTGAAAAGAATCTTCAGCAACCAGGTATGCGAAAGTCCAATAAAACTGTGAAATCATTGGCAGCAGACTTTTCTTCCTTTAAAACATTTGTGTGGAAGTCGCTCGGTATAATCAAATCACAGGCTTTGGGTGTTAATTGTCTTGACACACATTCACGCAGAAAGGTTCTACTACTTCATGGAATCAGAGAAGATAAAGATGAGGTTGTGCTTTCGAAGATTTTTGCAGTATTAAACAACCAAATGCAGATGGTTGGATTGGGTTCCGATACAATTGAGACTTGTCATCGGCTTGGTGCTAAAAAGAAAGATGTATTTCGTCCCATTCTAGTGCGTTTTACTACAATGAAGCATCGCATGGCAGTGTGGAACAGGAAAACTTCACTGAAGGGTTCCAATGTAACACTGTCTGAGTTCCTGACTAAGGCAAGGCAAGATATATTTGTCGCGGCTCGCAAGCACTTCGGGAGGAAAAAGTGTTAATCTACTGAAGGTACGATCATTGTATTGACGGCACTAGAAGGAAGATCTTCTGTAACAGTGAACTCCAACAGCTTATTCTGAAATACCCGGTTCAGTCGGCAGAAGTGTCACATAATAAAAGATGAACTTTTTGATTACATCATCCTTTTGTTTGTGCTCCGTTACTTTGCCGAGTTATCACTACGAATTTGGCGGTATGTTATTATTTTATAAAGTATTTTTGTATAACTTTCGACTGAATTTGCATCCGTTGATACCCTGTAATTTGTTTATCTATTCACAAACATTTAAATTGTCAATGTCAAGTAGTGTCACTGTCATATCAAACAACGTTTGTTTAATATGGAAGGCAAAGAAATATTTGGTCATACAGCCACGTTTAGAAAGTAGTATTAAACACTTTTGCTTTCCATACGAAACATTGCTTTTATATTTATTTTAATTTGATCTTGCTTCCTTATTTTATAAATGTTATGTTACCATGGTATTTGGAGTTGTCTTTTTCTGGTCAACTTGGGCACGTGTAAGATGATTATTTTAGTTTTGGTTTTATTATTATTTTTTTTCTGTAGGTATTAGTGTTATTTATTATTGATTTCATTTATTGTATATGGCTTTATACGATGATATTTGTTCTTGCTCGTCTGATGAATACGAGAGTGCTAACAGTAGCGTTTCTTCCTTGACCGATTTCAAACCGCTAGACGTCAAGCTATCAGAGACGTTTGGTCAAAATTTAAAATTCCTCTCCTTCGTGCATATCAATGCGCAAAGTATTCTGGCACATCATACCGATCTTATTGCATATTTTGGCAGCGGCTTAGTCGATTGTATACTTATCTCTGAAACCTGGTTAAAACCTTCGCTCTCTTCCTCATGTTGTTCTCTTCCAGGGTATAAGCTTTTTCGCAATGATCGCACTAGCATGGGTGGTGGTGGCGTTGGTGTTTATCTGCTTGATCACATACCGGCCAAGGTAATCAATTGTTCACCGTCTAACTACACCAACTCCATTGAATATATTTTCGTGGAAGTAATCGTCCATCACAAAAAAGTGCTTTTGGGAGCTTTGTATAGTCCAAATGATCAAATAGATTACTTCAACTCTTTGGAAAATACTCTCGAAAACCTAGTTCCTGTTTTTGATCACGTCACTCATGGGTGATCTTAACACATGTCTGTTGAAACAAGATGCTAGGGCAAGTAAACTAGTTAATCTCTTTTTATCTCTTAATCTTCACGTGCTTCCCATGACGTCTCCTACTCATTATTTCCCCAACTGTAAACCTTCGCTTTTAGATCTTATGATTGTATCGCATCCTGATCTGGTGGGTACTCATGGGCAAATGACTGCTCCTTTTTCCTACCATGACTTAATTTTTCTGTCGCTTAAAGTGCGCCCTCCCAAAATTAAACCTAGAACCCGTCTTCTACGCAACTTTAAGCAAATGGTTCTGGAACGCTTGAGAGATGACTTAAGAAATATACATTGGTCACCAGTGCTACTCAGTAATAATATCGATGCTATGGTATGCTACTTTACTTCTACTCTCACGAATATTTATGACGTACATGCTCCGGTACACCCTGTTCGTGTCAAACATGTGCCCGCTCCATGGTTAACTCCAGCTATCCGGAAAGTAATGGCTAGTCGATACCGGGCCAAAAGTAGACAAAAAGAACACCATCTACTGAACATTTGCAAATCTACAAGAAGCTGCGCAACATTTGTAATCGAATGTGTAGGGATGCTAAGCGCAAATATATTCACGACCAAATTGAAAACTTAGACCAGAAGCACTTGTGGGGGTTTTTAAGATCGCTAGGCGTTGGTAAGACTGCGGATGTGAGCCAGAGTATCGTTGACCTTAATGCACTCAATAAGCACTTCACTTCACTTCCCCTTACTCTAGATATGGCCACAAAGTCTGGCACACTCTCCTTATTGTCCAGCATAGATAAAACCCATAACTTTCCCTCCATTTCTTTCAGTATAGTCTCTGAGGAAGATGTCACAAAGAGTATCAAATCCATTTCCACTAAGGCGATTGGGAGTGACGGTCTTAGTTTTAACATGATACATCCTGCTCTGGAGGACATTGCTCCAATTATCACACACATTGTAAATTTCTCTTTGGAAAACAATGTCTTTCCAGAATCATGGAAAAAAGCCCATGTCATACCCCTTCCCAAAACTCCTAATCCATCTTCACTTTCACAATTTCGTCCTATTTTTATTCTTCCAATACTATCTAAAGTCCTTGAATCCATCGTTCACCATCAACTTTACCATTTCCTTGTATCTAATACCTTATTATGTCCTTATCAATCTGGTTTCCGCCCTGCACACAGCACAGTTGGTGCGCTGCTGAATATCACGGAAGATATTCGTTGTGATATGGATAATACCAAACTTACTGCCATGGTTCTTTTGGATTTCAGCAGTGCATTTAACTGTGTTGACTTCGATATTCTGCTTGGTGTTCTCCGATCGCTTAACATTTTTACCCCTGTAATTTATTGGTTCAGATCATATCTCTTCGATCGTTTTCAGTGCGTAATTTTCAATGATGGTTCCTCTGAGTGGCTGAACTTATCGGCTGGTGTACCGCAAGGAGGAGTCCTCTCACCTTTACTCTTCTCTATATTTATGAATGAATGAATGAATGAAAAATTCTTTATTGTACACCAATGGACAGAAACAAATATAAGGATACAATAAATGTGAATGCACAATTGGCGGCCTTATTACTAAAAAGTAATTTCTTCCAGGCAACCTTGTGAACTGAACGAAAATTATATCTGCTTTAGATTAGATTTAGGGTAGCTTATGGTGTCTCAAACTTTATTATGATATCATATCTCTACCCATATTTAATGAATAAATGAAATACATAAATACTGTAAATTCTATAATACATATATATTTATATATAACATACATATAAGTCCTTAGTTAGATGACAGATAAGAATCAAACGGGATTCAGAGTGAGTGACAGATAATGCTCTTTGACTAGTTCCTTAAAAATGTGTATGCTTTGAGCACGCCTGATATTTTCTGGCAATGCATTCCAAAGACGTGCAGCTTGGACTGTAAATGATTTATGAATAAATTTGCTGTCATGCATCGGTATTGACAATTTCAAGTTCGCTGATGACCTCAACATTATAGTGTGTGTATTATGAAGGAAATTAAAACATGGGATTAGTTGTACACCATCAAATGTAATTGCTGGTAGTTGTGAAAAATTTATTCTATTGGTCATTATAGAATTACCGACTATGACTTTTGTTTTAAGAGGATTGACTTTCAAACCATATATCTACTCCAATTACAAATCAGGTCTAAATCACTGTTTAAAATACTGATGGCTTGAGAAATTTGGTCTATAGAGGCTTGCACATACTAGGTGGAACAGAACGACCGACACTCCCGAGGTTCCTAGAGAGTACTATTTGTCTTTAATATAATGTAAAAAAAATTATAAGTCTAGGTCAAATAGTTTTAGTGATATTAAATTACAAAATTTTTGAATAAAAAAACATTAAGCTGAGTAATTATAAAATGGTAGCTAATTTTTCTCGTAAAAAAAAGCGGGGCGGGACGTGTATAATGATTAAAAATACATTAGAGGCAAAATCAGTATCTTTTATATCAGATTTGGCCACAGACTACTATTTCGAATGTTGTGGCGTTGAAATTTTGGGACTGGGTATTGTAGTAGTAAATATATACAGAATACCAGTCCAAACGAAATCACACATAGGAATATTTCTGTACAAACTGGATAAACTACTGTATTTGTTTACAACTAAATGTAAAAACAGAAAAATTGTATTGTGCGGTGACTGGAACATAAATATTTTGAAAAAAGATTCTGCCACTAATGATTTATTAGATACACTACATAACCATGGCTTAAAGGTTCACATAAATGAACCAACCAGGAAAAAATCATGCATTGACCAAATTGCTAGTAATATAAAATCGGCAATTCCTGAAGTTCATTATCTGTGGTTATCGGATCATGAAACAGCTCAAACACTTCAGATAAAGGTAAAAAATAAACAAAAACATTACTCTACTTGGTTTGAGCTGAAACGTGATTATAGTAACTACAACGTATCCAAATTTTGTGAATGTCTGTCGTCTCTTTCTTTTTCTGATGTATTGACTAACAACAATTTTGTTAGTGCGTTCCAATGTTTTTATGATATGGTACGTCTTTTTTACGACCTTTGTTTTCCAATAATCAAAGTTAAAATTAATAATCGCGTCAATAAACTAATTTGGCTATCAAAAGGTATTAAAAAGTCATGTAAAAATAAGCGTTCTTTATTTTTTAAATACAAAAACATAAAATACGGAAAATCAGAAATTAAAACGAAACTTAAAAAATATAACACCATTCTAAAGAAATGTATTTTATGTGCACAAAGAATTAATAATAACAGGTACATACGAAATAATAAAAACAAATGTAAAGCCACCTGGAATACAATATCATCGATGACTTCGAATAATATACATGAATATGACATTAATTCAATTTCTTATGATAATCAAATATACAATAATCCTTTTGACATTAGCAATATTTTTAATAATTTTTTTACAAACTTGACGAACAAAAATGACTCTACGAAGCATCACATGACATTTCAATCAATTATTCATGATACTAATCCTTCTACAATATTTCTGAATCCTATAGATATAAATGAAACTTATAAAATTATTTTATCTTTAAATAATAGCAGAGCCAGTGGTTACGACAATATGACTACATACATTCTTAAATTGTGTGCCTTTTTTATATGCCATCCGATTACTCACCTTATAAATCTATCATTTGCCGAGGGGAAGTTTCCAGAGCAGCTAAAAATCTCTATTGTAAAACCATTACATAAGAAAGGCAATAGGATGGATCCAAATAACTACAGACCTATTACCTTAGTGCCAATATTATCCAAAATCTTCGAAAAGGCCATGCATTCCAGATTGATAGATTTCCTAGACAAACACAATTACTTTCATCCAGATCAATATGGATTTCGTAAGGGTCACTCAACTTCTCAAGCATGTTTTGAGTTTATACGCTACATTACTGAAAGCCTTAATAAAAAAACTCCTGTTATGTCATTATGCCTAGATATGAGTAAAGCGTTTGATTTCATTTGCCACTCTAAACTTCTACACAAACTAAGCAATTGTGGTATCAGAGGCAATGCTCTTGAATGGATAGAAAGTTTTTTAAAAAACAGGTTACAAACTACTGAGGTAAGCAAAATTGCACAAAAATATAAAGTTAATATAAAACAAACATATAGATCTGATCTTAAAATTAAAAATGCCGGCGTTCCTCAAGGAAGTATTCTTGGACCACTGCTGTTTCTGGTGTACATAAATGATTTGCCACATAGCACAAGTAACAAGTGCATAATGTTTGCAGATGATACAACGATAATCATTAAATGTGACAATAACAATATCAACTCTTTTCAACGTCAAATAACCTCAGCATTATCAGATGTCACTAAATGGTTAGATGCAAATAATTTAAAATTAAATATTAATAAAACCCAATTAATCCAGTTCAGATCATATAACACAAGTCCTATACCTGTAAAAATTAATTACAAAAATATTGAAATTGACGAAGTAGACTCAGTACGTTTTCTTGGATTGTTAATTGATAAACATTTAAATTGGAAGCAACATATTGACCATATATGTGGAAAACTAAACCGTTTTATATTTGCAATAAAAAAACTGAAACAAACAGTATCTGTTGAAGCTGCTTTAATGGCATACCATGGATATGTGTCGTCTGTTTTGAGCTATGGTTTGTTATTGTGGGGAGCTTCTGTTGATCTTGACAGAGTTTTTAGAGTTCAAAAGAAGTGTATTCGTGTCATTTGCAATGCTTGGTTTGATGATAGCTGTAAACCACTTTTTAAGAAGCTTAATGTTTTGCCTCTACCCTGTATGTATATAAAAGATGTATGTTTATTTGTTCACTCCAACTCCAAATATTGGACTAAACGCGTTGAAGTTATGCCCCGGCAAACTAGACAAAAATATATAAATTTATTGTACCACCCTCCTTGTCATAAGGACATTTATAAAAATAATGTATACAACATGTGCATAATTATATACAATAGTTTACCAAATGACATGAAATTTTTGAATATTAATGAATTTAAATCAAAATTGACAAAGTGGCTTATGGAACACAGCTTCTATAGTGTGAAGGAATTTTTGGCTTTTAAGAAAATTGCATGATTAGAATATTTGCACGCCTGTTCTCAGGTAGAATACTGTATCTCTTTATTTATTTTTGTGACCTTTTAAGTGTATTCTAGCAAATAAAGATCTTATCTTATCTTATCTTATCTAAAAATGAGTGTTTTCAACCCTCAGTCAGCTGTTTTTGGGACGTACTAAGGAAAAGTTTTTAATCGGTCATTGACTTCTTCATTTCTAAAAACAAAATAAACTAGTTTGTGATTTATAAGACTGCTTTCATGCAAATTCTAGCAGTCAATCAATAAACAAGGCAGTCAAAATGCTTAAATCGATTAACAGACTAACCGCCGGTTTATGATTTGGAAAAAGAAGAAAATTTCTACTGCTTATTCTCAATAACCTAAGTTTTTTTAATTTCACAAGTCAAATAGTCTTAGTTTTATCAAACTGCTATCAACTGATCATCAAAAAACCAAATCGGAAACGAAAACTAAGTGATCTTAGTTTGAGACGTTTAACTTTACATACTCAATTAAGCAACCGAGTGTAAAATTTCCTAAATTATTGTAGAGAGATCACTCTAACATTAATCTACGTTATTTTAAAAGAGCAGTTCTCCATAAAAATTGTTTGAATGGGGTGATACTCCTTTAACAACGGGATCGTTAACTAAACTCGATAAACTCACAAATCTTCCAGCGATTCATCATTAACACAAATGAACTTTGTTTTAAAAACATTGAGGAATTTGTTATTAAAATAGCATTTAAAAAGAACTTTAAAAAATGAGTGATATCAAAAGACGAATAAAAAAACATGACCCGAGTTCGTCCCTCAATATCAAAGCCCCGCCCACCCGCCAGCCGCCAGGCGGTTTTATTATTCTGTTTGTATTGTCCGGTCGATCAGTCGCCGCCGACCTTTTGCGCTGGAGTATTGTTGCGCATCGCCGCCGACGCACCGCTGCGAAGCGTCTTTTTTGTCGATTTTTGTTTTGTTCTAGTGCATTTTTAATTGAATTGTTGTTAATAAGATACTAGAGTGTTCGTCTTGAGTGTTATGTTTAGTTTAATGAAGATTGTGTTTAGTTTTGTGTGAAATGTGATGTGTTTTGCGCGTGCATACACTGGCATGCAAAAGAGCGTGCTTAGCTCTCTTCAGAGAAGAATTGAACATTTTCAGCATCGACTATCATTAAGATATCGGTAAATAATTAAATTAAATTAATGTATTTCGCGGTCCGTTGTAATCTGCGCACAATCGATATTGCGCATGCGCGTTAAAGGGCTGTCAACACTAAGAAATTTAAAATTTTTACTCCATTTTTACACCTCCTCTATTTTTAAATATTTGTCAAATAAAATGAACGTTTTGTAAGGACGGAAGATCGGGAGACATGTGAAACTAACGAATGCTGGAATAATACTGATTTATTCGGATCAGACATGGTTTATATAAGTGTATGTATGACGTGTTCATTAGATAATATTTAACACACTCACATCTCATAATTTTTTCGTTAAAAAAAAAAAAAAAAATTTTTTTTTTTTTTAACGACTACAGTTGCCATAATTTTCCATTATACATGATTGGTTATATTATATGTCATATACATGATTGATTATACAAGAATATATGATTATATATGATTGAGTATACATTAGTGTTAAGTGGTATACATTTCAGAGAAAATGTAAGTAATGCTTAAGTTATGCTAAATTTATTGTTATTATGGCTTATGATATAACTTAGTTCTATTTTTATGTATAGTGTCTACTTTTCCATTTCTAATTATTTTAACATTTGGTGATTTGTCACAAATAACTTTATAAGGGCCTAAATACACATTTTCAAACTTATTATTACATTCATTTTTGACCAATATTAAATCATCTGGATGGTAAGTTATAGGGTTTATATTTTTGTCGTATTGGCTCTTCAATTTTAATTTACTACGTAATAAATTATCCCTAGCTTCTTTTTGAGATTTTTGAAGCCTGAACTTTAGCTCAAAAGGATAATAGTCGTAATTATATAACGGATCTACTACAGAATTTGTTAAATTACTTGGTAATGAACACTTTGTTCCAAAAACTAATTCATAAGGAGTGTGCTTAGTTGGCGAATGAACTGAAGTATTGTAGCTAAAAGACCAGAATGGTAGCCATGTACTCCATGTCTCGGGGTGATTATCAGTTTGTATTCGTAAATACGCACCTAGGTGTTTGTGGGTGTTTTCTAACGCTCCTATGCTTTGATGGTGGTACGCTGTAGAGTTCAATTGTTTAATATTTAAAAGTTTACATACCTCCTTGAATACTGAAGATACAAACTCGGTACCCCGATCTGTCGCTATCTGCTTCGGCACTCCATACCTTAATATAAAGTTATTAACTAATGCTCGTGCCACTTCTTCCGCTGTCTTAGTAACTAAGGGATATGCCTCGACATACTTTGTAAGCTCACATTATAACGTAAGAATATAGCTGTAATTATTATTATCCCTATTCAATGGTCCTACTAAATCTAGAAAAATTTTTTCAAACGCATAATGCGAAGTGGTGGTTATTTCCATTGGTTGTTTTACATTATGAACAGAGTATTTCTGTTTTTGACACTTATCGCATCGTTTAATATACTCTTTTATATCATTTTCTAACCCTGTCCAGTAATAATATCTTTTTATGTTATTGAATATTCTTCTCGCGCCCGCGTGGCCACTTGTGGGCAGGAGATGAAAATCGTTCAATATAACTTTCTTGTCTTGTTTGTTTTCTATTCTTCGTACATCCTTTACTACATTTAAGCATGGTCCGGACCAATCTTTAATACTTTTTATCTCATTTAATAACTTTTCTATTAATATATTATTCTTGCAAGTTTTAATTATGTATAATTCGTTTATATTTATACTTCTACAAAATTCTTGTAACTCTCTCACAAACTCGGCTCGCGATATTTGTGCTCGAGAAGCTACGTATTTAACAAAGACAGTTTTCTCATTTTCAATATAAATAAGATTTTTACTTTCCCTATTAATAACCTTCATTTTCCTAATTTCTTCTAATTGTTGTCTATTAAGAAAACGTAATTCTGCTGCTTGTTTTCGAGGGATATGTGAATCTGTAACTCTTGGCTGATCAGACCTTGTGTTGACAGATGTTCCCATATCCGATGAAACTGCATCGCTCGATATTTTTTTACTTTGACCTCTAGTCATAACCGATACACATAACTCGTGCATGTGTTTTAATTCATTGCATGATATAGAAATTCGTGATAAAGCGTCTGCAGCCGCATTATTCGAACCCTTAACATGTTCTATAGTAAAATCGTATTCCTCCAGTAATAGCCTAAACTTTAATAATCGGCTTGACGGGTCTTTCATATTAAACAAAAATACTAATGGTCTATGGTCAGTTAAAATTTTAAAATGCTTGCCATATAAATAAGGACGAAAATGTTTGATGGCCCAAACTATGGCAAGTAATTCCTTATCAATTGTGCGGTAATTTCTTTCTGCCTTATTGAGTGTCCTACTCGAAAATGCTACCGGTTTACCATTTTTATTAGAGAGAATTGCTCCAATTGCATGATTAGAAGCATCTGTTTGTACTATAAATTCATTTTGTGGCGAAAAATCTGGATATTGTAAGACGGGTGGAGATAATATTTTTTCTTTAAGAATCTCAAATGAATTCTGGCATTTTTCATCCCATTTAAATAACACATTTTTACGACATAGTTGATTGAGTGGATAAGCCAGTTCTGCAAAGTTTGGTATAAACTTTCTATAAAAATTGACAAATGCAACGAATCTTCGAACCTCGTCTACATTTGTGGGAACCGGGTAATTTTGAACGGTCTTAATTTTATCTGGATCAGGTAGTACTCCGTCACCAGAGACAACGTGACCCAAATAAAGCAATTCCTTTTTTAGAAAAGTACATTTTTGTGGGTTAAGTTTTAAATTCACTTTTCGTAATCTTTCGAATACACTTTGCAAGCTTTGGTTATGAAATGTCAAATTACGCCCAAAAACGACTAAATCATCTAAATATATTAGACATTTTTCGTATGTTAAGCCTGACATGGCCATTGTCATCATCCTAGAAAAAGACCCTGGACTAGTTTTTAGTCCCATAGGCATACGGGTCATCCTGTATTGACCTGAACAAAATGCTGTAAAGTCTCTACTCTTTTCATCAAGCTCAATATTATAATAACCTTGGTAGAGATCGAGATGCGAAAAATAAATAGCACCTGATAAGGAATCAAGAATTTCGGAAATATTTGGTAGAGGAAATTTATCATCTACAATACAGTTATTCAACTTACGATAATCAATAACTAACCTCCATTTTCTTTGTTTAGACGCGTCGCTCTTTTTCGGTACTAATAATACGGGGCTATACCACTCACTCCGACATGGCTCTGCTATCCCTTCACGGAGCATTTTATCAACTTGTTGTTTAATTTCATCTTTTTGTGAATGAGGTAATCTATAAGGCTTAGTAAAAACAGAAGTGACATTCGGCTTTAAAGTAATTGAGTGTTTGTAAATATCAGTAGTCGATAATGATTCTCCCGGTAAATAAAATATATCGGCGTACTTCGCACATAAATTTTCAATAGATATTTGTTCCTCTTTATTAAGATATTGTAATTTCAGTGAGGAAGACAATTCTTTTACTCGTTTGGCATTGTTTTCCGTTTCGTGAATATGACATATTTCGTAGTTACTCAATTGGTCTATGCATGGATTTAGATCTCTTATCTTAAAGGACTTATCCGTTGTGTTTAATATTTTAATAGGAATGAGTCTATTTACTGGCGTTGCAATACAACTGGCTAAAATTATTCCATCACTAATTTCTTTTGGATATACCACACATTCGTCAGTCATTTTAGTGTGAAAATAGTGAAAAGATTCACATCTAGGTGCGACTTCTATATCTCTATTATTTTTAAACGTCGGTAAAACTAATTGAAAATTATTTTGTGTAAATAATGTAAAAGTATCATCGTTAAAATTTAATATTGCCTTATGTCTGATTAAAAAGTTCTGACCAATGATGCCATTTGCTCTACATGGTAAAGAGTCAAATAAATAAAACTTAGTATTAGGAAAATGCTGATCACCCGAAGATAAAGTTATAAAAACATATCCAATAGCTGATACTTTGCCTCCAATTCCATTTATTAGTACGCTCTGTCTATGGATTGGAATGTCTAGATCCACCGCGTGTCTGTATTTCAAAGCTGAGATTGTGGCGCCGGTGTCAACTAACCACGAACATGACTCACCGTTTACAGATAAATTAATATAATAGTTATTATCGGTTGCAAGAATTACTTTATTATTCACGAAAAAACTCATTTTGCGTATTTATGCTATCCGATTCCGTAAAAACTCGCATCGCATGCTCATTTTTATGACGTATCCCTTGGTTACTATTATTTCTGTAATGTGGGTTACCTCGATACCACGTAGCCCGAGGCGCGGACTCTCGGCGAGGCTGCTGCTGCGCTGTTCCGCGCCAGCGCTGCTGTTGCATGCCTCCGCGTGCATAGTAGTGACCTCGATGCGCACTGAAATCATTTTTACGCCCCCTGTTTAAATTTGTCCTATTATTAAAATAAGCTCGAGACCTATAGTACGTATATGGCCTTGATGTTGGCGAATACATACCTAGAATTTCAGGTATACCCGCTGATGTCCCAGCCGTTGAGATTTCCTCGTCCTTTGCAGCCTGGACCGCATCTTTTATGGAATCGTAATTTCTAGCTGCAATTATTGTGGAAAGACGACGGTTTCGTAAGCCATCGGCAAATTTTTTTATAACAAGTTTCTCATTCAAGGGTTTCAGTACTTTATACGATTCTGAATTCCCTTTGGCTTGCGAAACTGTAAGGTCAGTAAAAAGATCACATAATTGTTTCCCATACTCGTCAATTGATAATTCATTTTGTCGCATGCTTTGTAATTTGTTTTGAATGGCAATAGGCGACTTTTGGGGTAGCAAAATGGTACGCATATCGGTCAATAACTCGTTGACACTTGAATAGTTGGACTTTAAATGCAATTTTGCATTTTGAGAAAGCCTACTTTTTAATATAAACTGAATCAAGTTCTTTTTACATGTGTCACTTTCTAGTAAAGAGTCATAGTACTCTATATTGTCAATAAGTTGTTTAGTTGATAACTCATTATCCGTGAGAGTTGGCAGTAAACTCAAGGCTACTTTTAAATTAAAAGTCTCCATTGTTTTTAATTTATGAACTACGCTACTACTTCAATCTGAACATAAATTCAATATTTCCCTATATAATAACTGAAAATCTTTATTTAACTTATCTATTACAATTCTCTCTTTTGAACCCAAATTATCTCTTTTTATATCACTATTTATGTCATTAATTACCCTTTTATATGTCTCATAAATTGCTTTCGCCTCATTTAACTTTTTATTTACTATGTCACCTTGCCTTCGTTTGGGTCCAATTTTAACTAAATATGTCCTAACATCATTTAAATTATTTAGTAATAGCTCTAAATCTTCTGCCATAACTTACCATCGTAATGTTTTTTTTTTATATTATTGAAAATTACACTAATTAGTGAACATTTATGATTAAAATTTATACTTATTATAGGTACTTACTCTATATACGAGTATTATTATATATCATTATTTAATAAACACAACTATCAACTTTATAACGAAATTTCGAGCTTACTACAGGTTTGGTAACCGTTCGACACAATACTCGTAGACAGCATGGAACTGAGTTTATTTTTATTTTTAACTACACTAGTATACCACTTTCACTTCAGACTGTACGCACATTCACACTTTACTGGTACTCGTGCCGCTCTCTGGAACTCTCCTTAGTCCTGACATTCTAGTCAGCGCATTTCTGTATATTTCTCGGTTAATCCACCTCTTGTGGCACCTCTTATACATCCGATAGAACAAAAATAGTGCTCCCAATATCAGCATCAGTAGGATAATTAACATCAGTATGGATATCGTCGATACGTGGAATCGCAGCTCGTCCACCTTGCCGTCATTAGACCCAGCGGCAGCGTTCTGGATCACCAAGGACTCTTCTTTAGTCTGTTGTCCGCCCATTGTATACTTTGATTTTCGGATTCGTAACTTTTATATGACTTGTGTTTAAAACACAACTTATTAATCGGCTCCAACAATTTAAATGCATCTTAATGTATTAACTCACTGCACACGCGTAGATACCGTTCCCTTATATGGAGGGGTGGTGTTCGGTTCGCGGCCGCGGGGCAAAGTCCAGTGGCAGGGTCGCCATGTAAGGACGGAAGATCGGGAGACAAATAAAACTAACGAATGCTGGAATAATACTGATTTATTCGGATCAGACATGGTTTATATAAGTGTATGTATGACCTGTACATCAGATAATATTTAACACACTCACAGTTTGCATGTAACCTAACTTGAAACTTTCGGCTGTGTCGGTCATTTTGTTTCTCCCGGTATATTTGCAAATCATCTGCGTAAAGGTGATAGGATGAAGTTAACTGATAGGAAATGGAATTAATAAAAATTGCAAAAAGTAATGGAGATAGAACGCCACCCTGAGGCACCCCAGCAGAAATTTCACACCAGTTTGAGAAAGATTCTCCAATGCGAATTCGCTGGCGGCGACCAGACAGGTAACTATGAAACCAATCACCACTGGAAATATGTTAAGAGAGCGTAATACACTGAGCAAAACATGAAAGTCTACGGTGTTGAATGCGTTACTGAAGTCAAGTAAAGACAGGACTGAAACAAAACTGGATAGCTGATTATGGACAAGTCGCTCCAGAACTTTGGAAAGGAAAGGTAGGATTGAGATGGGTCTATAGTCAGCAAAGGACGATGGTTTGGGTTTTTTTGGTAACGGGATGATTTGAGCATCTTTCCAAGCATATGGAAAGACTCCAGTGCTTATGGTATGGTTCAGGATATGTGTAATGAGTGGAAGGATTTCATCTAGAATGAGAACAATCATCTTCCGGCTAACGCAGTCACTACTCACAGCTTCAGATGATACTGACATAATACTCTTCTTAACATCACAGTCGGAGAATTGACAAAGAGAAAACGTTGAATAATTAGGGCATGGAAGAGATGAAAGGAAATTCAAAGTACTCAACTTTATTGTCGAATCGAAATCATGCAAGGAACAAAAGCTTTTATTGAGCTGATTTATATCTAAACCTGTAGAAGTAGGTGAATGACGTTGTCTTCCGATGCCCATAGAATTTAAAAATTTCCAGACTTTTGTTGGTTCTGCGTTTTCAACAGAGTTATGAATGTATTGGCGTTGTGCACTCCTACACACCTTATTGCAGTAATTGCGGAGGTTAACATATTTTTCCCAATTGGATGAAGTGGGCCGACATTTGTATTTTGTTTTGGCTGAGGCTTTACGCTTAGACAAACGTTTTATCTCATCAGTGAGCCATGGCGAAGGACGGTGTTTCATTCGGACCGGATGGATCAGTGCATGAGTATCATATAATGCAGTGAGGGTCGTCATGAAAAACTCCAGCTTAGCATCCACAGAGTTACAGTTAAAAACGTCTGACCAATCAGCATTAATGACGTCTTCGCGAAGATTTTCAAGATTGATACCACCAAAATTGCGCTGAAACAGAATTGTAGGTTTGGGTTTTGGAGGGCGAATCTTATACGAAAGAAAAATCAAGTCATGATATGAGAAGGCATCGGCTGGGAACTGTCCATGTTTAGCAACATGCCGAGGAGAAGAGACTATGAGAAGGTCTAGAAGGGAAGGCGAACAATTTGGAAAATGATGAGTAGCATTAAGAATTGGAATATGCAAATTACAAGATTGCAGAACTGTGCGAAGTGTTGTCGAACGAGAGTCATGTTTTAGGAGACAAGTATTGAAATCCCCCATTATAATAGTGTGACTGTAAGTGGGACAAAGAAGTTCCAGTTTACTTTCGAAAGAAGAGAAGAAGTTATTTCGCGATGACGGGTTATAGTACACACCTAAAAGAATTTTTGAATGCCTCAACTCAACCTCTAGAAAAAGGTGCTCGCCACTATGAACTGGTGGTGGTTGTGTGGAAATATCCAATACAGAGAAAGGAATATTTGCACGGAGATATATAGCAACACCACCTCCAACCCCGGTAGTACGATCATTCCTTATGAGGCTAAAGCCTGGCAAAGAATAGGAAGATGAAGAAAGGCAAGGCTTAAGCCACGACTCCGAGACAAGAATTGCATGAATGTTCTTACAGTCAAAACTCGTCGGCATATCTGTAAAATGGGCTGGAATGCATTGAGCATTTATGTGAACAACATTGGAATTTTTCGGAACATCAGAGAAACAAGAACTAAGAGAATCAGATAGTGAAGGTATACTAGCAAAACTATCATTATCACAACTACTCGCAGATTCAAAGCTGTCATCATTAAAAAATGACATTAATAATTACAAGAAAAAAAAAAATAAAAAATAAATACGTAGGTATAATCAACGTTAACTAAATCAGTATTATGTATGGCTAAAAATATTTAAATTATATCAATCTTATTGAAACACCATAACGACCCGCTCATGTTCTATACGGTTTCATTATCGTAGTGAAGAAATTTATCGAATAATAAATAAATGAATGAATGGAACACAAATACTCGTACATTAATACACACCCACAAAAGAACATAATATAAATATCTGAATAAGAAATACCACCGATAAATATGGCTGTACGATACAGATTTCTCAGTCTCAATAGTGTTCTGTCAGTTGACATTGACAATTTGAGATATTTCTGTAAACTTTACATTAGAGTGGGACAAACAAACTTTTTTATCAAAAATATTAAAGGTATTACAAACAAATAAATACAATTAAGTGAAACTGGAGGTAAACAGAATTTCAACAAAACTTGAACTATGGACGACTGTAGGCAAGACGTCACAGAGATTAACGTTCATTAAAAACAAATGAAAAACAACTCACGATCACAATAACTAAGTTACTTTTTCACGGCTGCTGCTCTTCTTGATTTCGTCGCGATCTTAGAAACAACAGAGGATTTCTCACGATCAGACTCCAATGAATCCAGTGATTGCAGCTCTGTGATGCTAGTGATACGATGTCGTGCATTGTTGGAGCCGATTATATATATAGTGCCTTCCTGGGTCCAACACTTATTAACACCGAATCTCTCTCGCGCCGCCATGAACGTACTGTGACGTGACCGTGTCAAGAATTCTGACAGAGTTGTACCCGTACCTTTTAGTTTGGACTTATTAAACCAAACTTTGTCCCGGGTTACTCTATCCTTAAATTTAATAATAATGGGTCGAAGCTTGTTACCCATATTTAATCGTCCCATTCTGTGGCATCGTTTGATATCTCCCAGAGTGAAGGTGTTCATCTTTAGCTTCTCTGCCACCATTTTCACAATCAACTGGGAAGGATCTTCGCTTTCCTGCTCCCGCACACCATGCACCAGCAAGATATTCCTACGGCTATGCATTTCTAGCTTGTCCACGGATTTTGCAAGACAAAGAATTTGAGACTGAAGTATATTCATTGATCCTAAGATGAAAGTCTTGAATGTTGCAAACTCAGCGGCCAGATCTCCAGCAGCAGAAGCAGACGTAACCGGAACTTTTGGCAGCTATGCTTCAAAACTGGTCATTCGGTTATGAAACACCTCCATCAGTTGTGTAAGGGCAAGTTGTGTGCTTTGAAGTTGTTCCATTGTGTTCTTCAAAATTTTAGTGATGCTAAGGATAACACTTGAGCGGGTGAGTTATAGTGTTAGCTTGAAAGTTCAGTCATAAAAAACAAGATTACTATTATTAATAAAATATTATATGATTTTGACTGGAGAGTATATAAATTTCGTACTTGTTTCACCAATTAACAACATCTCTTCCGCTATTTCTTCTCCTTTCCATCTCTATGCAGATGACCTCCAAATTTACAAACACTTTTCCATCCCCGATACTCTGGACACCATCGCTTCCATAAATAGGGATCTTGTTTCTATACAGAAATGGGCTACGTCGTATGGTCTCTTAGTCAATCCAACAAAGTGTCAGGCCATGATTGTCGGTAGTAGTAGACTTAAAAGTAAACTTGAGTGGGATTGTACACCTCAAATTTTATACAACGGTATACCAATTTCATTTGTTCATAAGATAAAAAACTTGGGTTTGACTATGGATAGTAATTTATAATGGTCTCCGCAAATTGCTGAGGTAAGTAAACGAATACACTAATCTTGCCACTCTCTCAAGCGACTCCAATCTTTTCTTCCCTTTAAAACCAAAATTATGCTAGCGCAATCTCCTCTGCTTCCCATTCTCGACTATGCTGATATTTGCTATCTAGATGTGAATTAAGATCAATTGAATAAGCTTGAGCGTCTTCAGAATCTCGCAATTCGGTTCATTTTTGGACTACGTAAATATGACCATGTCTCTGCTTTTCGTGCTCAACTGAACTGGCTTCCTATCCGCCTTCGCCGTGATATGCACATCCTTACATTCCTATATAAAATCCGTAAAGATCCTAATTCACCCCAATACCGTAGTTCCCGTTTCCAGAAGCTTCCGCCTCCTTACTATCCCAGGCGTCCCTGCGTCACTAAATCTCTTGAGCTGCCTAAATGTAACACCAACTTCCTCCTCAAATCCTTTTCTGTTCGTGGTGTTCAACTATGGAACAGACTTCCCGTGAATATTCAGGATTGCCCTTCCATCATGTGTTTCAAATTAACACTTAAACACTATCTTCTAGAACAATGTTCGTATTCATGACACTGCTTTCATCGTATCTTATATATCCTCTCGTCTGTGGTGCCACCGCAACGCGAGCATCGTCGTCTGACTGATTTCTGTCGTAGGACCGCAACGCGGTGGTTGACATTGGGTCTCCTTAAATCGGCCGAATCAGCGCTCTAAAATACTTTTGTCCCTGTTTCTCCTATGTATTAAAGAGTAAGATAACAAAGACGGGATATTAACCAACAAAATCTAACATGTAATACAATTCTTTTTAGTAGTGAGCTGTTACTTTATGGTACATTCTCCGCTCACTGTAGTCATTGTTTAAAGCAATAAAGTTTGTGTTTAGTGTGTGACCGCTTGAAATTATTAGAGGAAAATGTAAGTATTGTTTATTATTCTTTCATTTTAAATAAATATTGGCATGTATTTAATTCATTTTTCTTGTTTTATCCGTCGTTGAATTGTGGACTCCACTGCTTGCCATTAGGGTCTCGAATTTTGTCTTTAAGGTTTTTAGGTTACATAAATATCAAAACTTATTGTACTGTTGTTTATTGCGTATTAAAATTAAACTGTTTCCTTTTAGTTGTTATCGTTACTGAAAACCGAGATCTGAATTTAAGGCCACTAGACGCGCGTTTCAAGTGGATGTCGTGCAGGTAGTTACCAAAGAATCTTGTTATACAAAAATATTTCTATGATCGTGTTCAAATATTTTGCTTGTATTGTTATTCATATATAGGCAGCATTAAATAACAATAAAAATACATAGAACTCATTGCGTTGTTTTTATTTTATTCCAAATTATAATACTATGTTTTAGAACCAATTTTTTCCATAGTTATTTTCTATTGTTATTAACTCTTCAGAGCAGTTGTTATTAATAATGCTACTAAATAATTGTTTCTAGATTCCGAATATTATTAGTTTAAGCTTATTTTAACGGTCTTATTGGAAAAAAACACATTCTAATAAGAATCGACACGCTCCGCGACCCTGTCTGTGACATGCTCGCGACGTGGTGCCACAGATGTGCATTTTCTTTGATAAGCGGCCCCACAGACGAGAGGATAAGTATATATGTAGTATATATTTTATGTATTGTATATATCTATTTTTTGTTTGCTATTTATTATATATATATATTTTTTTCCAACCGTAATATCATTTAACTGCACTTTAATCACCCGCTTACATCTTACTCTCCCACGACTCCTAGGTTGGCTGGAAGAGATCTCTTCTAGAGATAAGCCCACCTTTGTAACAATTTTACTAACTTGTTTTTATGTAAAATGTTGAGTGCAATAAAGAGTATAATAATAATGATTCGACGTTAAGCAATGAATTAACAAAGCAGATACCATATATCCATAACATCTTTATGATCATCATAAGTTTTTCCTTTGTGCGACATAACACAGGGATGTGTTATCATCTCGATATGTAGAATCGATTAGGAAATGAAACGTCGCGACAGTACTAATTGTAAGACTCGTGAACTCTCAGTATAGAGTGTTACAGGATCTTTGGGCCATGCAATGGTTTACTTTAGTTGAGTGATAAAAAAACCGAAGATCCCGCCTAAACATTTGATATACAGACCGTTGATGAAAATGAATTCGGAGAATTTCAATGCTGATCTTAACTCTATTGATTGGGAGATGGTTGAGTAGCTTCAGTGAAAACGTTTAAAAGAAACGGTGGCGTGGCGGTTAAGGTTTATACACTCAAAGTAGCACAGAACATTAGCACCTCTTCACCAACACTTCTCACCAATAAAAGATGCGCAAATCAAACGGAATTATAAACTTATGACACGGTGAAACACAGAAGAATGATTACAATTGATTTTTTGTAATGTGTCCTATATTTGTGCAATAAAGAATATTATTATTATTATTATAATAATTACAATGCGGACGCGGCGAACGAATTTCTTCAACTGGCGACTCCTACCGAAGAAATAAGTTCTGTCTCGCTCTTTCTCTCTTATTTTTGTGCAGTGCTGAAGAGGGTGGAAGACAGGAAAAGTACTAATGTCAACCAGCGAGAAATACAAAATGGAGATACTTATTGTAAAAGTGGCGCGATTAAACAAATTTATTATTAATATAAAATAAATGTATGTTGGCGTTACTATTTTACCCGGCCCTTAAAGGGTACATTTAAAGAAAATTTATTAAGTGAAACTTACGAGGGAAACGGGAAAAGGAGTAGTTTTAATTTATTGTGAAGGAATAGGATATTAGCGGACCATAGGTCGCACAATTATTCCTTTTGAAGTGCGGACAGAAACGACACGTATGCGGCCGTCCTTAGACGGTTGTGTTTTTCAATAAAGGCCATGACAAAGGACGTGCATTATCATTCATTACTACTACCATCGTATCCTTCTGTATCATGCTATTATCAGACGTATTCCATTTTTGATGCGTTTGTAAATTATAGAGATTTATTTATTTATTATTATTATACATACACTTGCAAGTTTACAGATTTTAAGTCCAACACACATGCAAGTTATACAAAATGTCAAGAATAATAAGAAATGTCAAATTAAAATTTGATAAATCTATTAGCTTAGCTTAAAAGTCAAAATTAAAATAACAAAATATAGAGAAATAAATTACAATTTGGAACACTACAATACATGCCAATTCAAATAATTAATGTCAGTATGAATACACATAATGTCAACTATATCCTGCTGCTGAAGTCTATAAAATTTAGAAATTGTCTAGTCATAGCTACTAGTTGTCTTACACCATCCACAAACAAATCAGATTTCTCGTGATGAGCGAGCATGTCACCGATCAGACGCATTGCGCGTACTGTGGGTGCCTGCGAAGCATAAACAGTACGAGTGAGAGGTCGAGGGAGAAGACGCGGCATTCGTCGTGGTTTCACTAAACCTGCAGCATCGCTCGAAACACGCATGGAAACCGAAATGCTCACCTCGTGCGGATCCCAAATAACTGCTCCATACTCTAGCTTACTGCGAACATAGGCATTATATAATACACTAGCCACGGACACATCACTGAAATCGGAGGATGTTCTTATAATAAAACCTAAAAGCTTATTTGCAGATTTACTAATATTAATCACATGTGTGTGAAAGTCAAGTTTGTAGTCTAAAGTTAGTCTTAAATCGCGAATTTTATTTACTTTTTCTAGAGATACGTCACATAATTTATAATCCACTTTTATAAAGCTTCGTTTTCGCGTGAAAGTAATAGTTTTACATTTGGTGTTGTTAAAAGGGAGATTGTTATTACTGCTCCATTCCGATACAGCATGTAAGTCCATTTGCAAACTTAGTGTATCTTCTGCGCCTCTAATACCGAGATATAGTTTTAAATCATCAGCAAAAAGAAGACATCGCGCTGTTTTGACAGTCTCGGGCAGATCGTTAATCATGATCAAGAAAAGCGTCGGCCCAAGCGTACTTTCTTGGCTTACTCCAGATCTCGTATAGTACTTTTCTGATACAAATTTTCCTAGTCGCACAAACTGGCGACGATCTCTCAGATAATTTGCAAAAAAGTGGAGAAGTTTTGGTACAAAACCCGCCTTTGCCAATTTTTGCAACAAAATGTCATTGTCTACAAGATCGAATGCCCTTTTTAAAATCAAAGTAGGCCGCATCCACCTGCTTACCACCATCCATCTCAGTGCTAACATAATCCACGAGTGTTGTGAGATTAGTGACAGTAGAACGCTCTCGGCGAAATCCATGTTGACTGTCATGTAGAAGGCTACTGATTTGCTGGCTAATATAGTTATTTAATATAGATTCAAACACTTTCGCAAACACAGAAAGCACAGCAATTGGTCTATACCCGGTAATGTCGGGGCTTGGTTCACCTTTTGGAATCGGTATGACGCATGAGAGTTTCCAACGATCAGGAAATTTTGATTGCTCCAAAGACAAATTGTATAAATGTAGTAGTGGAACGTTAAGTACTTTTATGCAATCCTTGATAAAGAATATAGGGATCCCGTCAGGGCCCCCAGATGATCTCGTTTTGAGACGTTTTACAGCTGTGTTCAGATCCGCTTTGTCCAGTGTTGGAACAACTACTGATCTTGAATCAACGATGGAATATGCAGCGCGAACTGTATCATCGGGATTCAAGCGCGGTTCCTCATCCAAAAATCGGTATCCAAAGTATCGCGAGAATGCATCCGCAGCTGCTTGCTCGGTCACTACATCGTCCTCGTAGGTGAAAGAATCAATGTTTATTCTGTTCTTTCTCCTGTCCTTAATGTATGCCCAAAACTTGCCTGGCTCCTTTATAATATTATTTTGGACATTATGGATGTGACGCCGATATGCGTTTCGAATCAGTTCCTTGGTATGCCATCTATAGTACCTATATAATTCTCTGTTATATAATTTACCTTCCGCTTTATATTTTTTTAAACGAAAATATTTATGCTTTAATTTGATTTTTATGTCCTCCGTATACCAAATCGGATAAATGAACTTTGAATTGACATATGAATTTTTATTTCTAACTGGCACATATAAATCAATATATTCATATAATTTAGAGTAAAATAACTCAATTGCATGATCCACGTCTTCAACGTGCAGCACATCAGACCAATCAGTTTCAGCCAAGACAGCATAAAGTTCCCGATAATTTGCCTTCCTCCAATTCCAATTCGGACAAGTGTCCGGGCTTATGTTAAGCGATTGAGAGGTCTGCGGTGAAAACACCGCTGGAATTCCTATTTTCGTGGTTACGTCAAGAGACGGGTGATATGCATCAATTGGTACTAATGGTTCGACATTTAGAGACACTGTTACCTGATCAGACACAAGATCGCTCAGCACAAGCACCATCAAATTCATTTAATATTCGGTTGTGTTGATTCAGTTAACAGAAGTCCAGAAAGTGATCAAATTGTGTTTTAACATTTACACCAAACGAACTTAAATTGAAATCTCCAAAAATCAACACGTTAAATTTGGGATAATAACAAATTATGTTTTCTATACGAGCCAAAACATTTTAATACTGTTCGTCACTATAGCTAGGCGGAAAATATACTACAAAACACGCATCACAATCTCACTACAGATGACTCGTGGATCAATCAAATGATCACATCTTCTCCTGATCATGTTCTCAAACATGGTCAATTACCAGCACCTGGCTTCTCTAAACATGATTTAATTTTTTTAGCCTATAAAACTAAACCACCTAAACCTAAGCCACAAATCGTACGCATTCGAAATTTTTCAAGACTGGATGTGGAGAAACTGTAACGGGATGCGACTACTCTAGACTGGTCTCCCGTTTACAATGCATGTTCGGTAACAGATATGGTAGTAAAGTTCAACACAATAATTTTGAAATTATATGATGTACATTCACCCGTTAAATATGTTAAATTAAGACGACCACCCGCACCGTGGATAACTCCTCTTGTACGTGTCTCTATGAAAAGACGAAACAAAGCATTTCAGATATATAGATAGATCAGTGTATACAGAAGGTGTCGTACTGACTCTAACTGGGAAACCTACAAACATGCCAGGAACAGATGCAACCAGATGATAAGAGAAGCTAAGCGCCGTTACATCAATCAGAATGTGATTAATTCAACTCCAGCCGAAATGTGGAAGTTTCTTAATTCTTTAGGGTTCGGTAAGTTGCGAGCCCAACATTCATTTTCTCTCGGTCTTGATGATCTCAATCACCATTTCTCTTCTACTAAAAATCTTTCTGACAATATCAAATTTCTTACTATTTCTAGACTCACTTCCACGGCTGTGTCCTCTGGCAGTCTTTTCTCCTTCGATCATGTATCAGAAGCAGATATTCGAAAGATAGCTCTTTCCATCAAGTCCAAGGCTACTGGGTACGATAATGTTAGTAGAAACATGATCACTTTATTATTAGATCCTTTACTTCCGGTACTCACTTTTATACTAAATTTTTCTTTATCTTCCGGTTCATTGCTTTCTCCTTTTCAATCGGGATTCCGGCCTGGGCATAGTACCACTACTGCGCTTATGAAAATTGTAGAGGATATACGGGATGGCATGGAGGATTCTTGTCTTACTGTTTTAGTACTACTGGACTTTTCAAGCGCATTTAATACAGTTGACTATGATATCCTACTAGCTCTTCTCTCCCAGCTAGGGTGCTCATCCCCTGTACTTGCTTGGTTCTCTTCCTATCTTTGCGGGCGCCGGCAAGCTTGCTGGTGTACCACAAGGCGGCGTTCTCTCTCCACTCCTTTTCTCTATATTTATTAACTCACTTACACTTATTCTTTCGACCTCTTATCATCTGTATGCTGACGACCTGCAGCTGTACGCACAAGACAATATTGATTACTTGGATAGAGCGAAACCTCAAGCGAATATGGGAATGGTCACAGAGCTTTGGCATAACAGTTAACCCTAACAAATGTCAGGCCATCATCATAGGAAGCCCCAGTCTGTAAAGTGTCCCTGCTCATTACCCTGATCTTTTAACAACTTTTTCTAACAGAAGTATTCATGTTTAATTTCTCTTTAATTCAATTCAATTTTAATTTTAATTTCTGAGACTTTTCTTCACCCTCGCCTTCCATCTAATTCATATAGCTTACCTGGTTTCAATTTAATTCGCAACGGCCGAACTAATACTTCTCATGGAGGTGTGGCTATATATCTGAGAAGCCATATTCCTTTCTCGATCATTAGTCGATCTACTCAACCACCCCCGCCTGATACAGCGGAACATCTTTTTATCGAAATTACAATTTCACACACTAAGGTGCTTCTTGGAGTTTTCTACAGTCCATCTTAGAAGATTAATTATTTTTCGTCTTTTGAGAAACTCCTAGAGGATTTTTCTCCCTCTTAGGAGCACTCAATCATCATGGGTGATTTCAACACCTGCCTCCTCAAACATGACTTCCATTCCATAAAGCTTAAAACACTGGTTGATGCCAGTAATATGCATATCTTACCCTTAGATGCCACTCATAATTTTCCCAACTGTGCTCCTTCGCTTTTGGACTTGATGATTGTTTCTTCCCTGGATCATGTTGCTAAATATGGCCAGATTCCCGCAGACGCCTTTTCTTATCATGATCTTCTGTATCTATCTTATAAAATTCGTCCTCCAAAAGCTAAACCTAAAACCCTTATGCTTCGTAATTTTGGCAGTATGAACATTGATAACCTCCGAACTGATGCTCTTAAGACTGATTGGCTCGCCATTGATAATGCTCCGACTGTCAATGAACAGGTTAATTTATTCACCGATTGTTTGTTACACCTTTATGACATTCATGCTCCTGTCCGTCCGGTAAAAGTCAGGCATCTTCCAGACCCCTGGTTAACGGATGACATACGACGTTTAATGGACAAAAAAGCTCGTGCTAAAGCAAAATATAAATTAAGACCTACAGACCAAAATCAGTCTAACTACCATGCTATCAGAAATCGCTGCAATACAATGTGTAGGGATGCACAAAGACGCCATATACATAAGTCAGTTGAAAACGGAGATTCTTCCAAAATTTGGAGATTCCTAAGATCGTAGGTAATTCTCGCAGTAATTCTGTTGCTCATCCTCCTGATTTTGATTTCGAAACGTTAAATAAGCATTTTTCTACTTCGTCTGCTATGAATGGCAATATTAAAGACCAAACCCTACAACATCTTTCTTCTTTACCTACTCCGGACCATCCCGCGTTTATTTTTAGTCAAGTCACCGATTGTGATGTTAAGAGGAACATTCTTGCTGTAACTTCGAATGCCATTGGTGAAGACTGCGTTAGTCGCAATATGATAATTCCTTTACTCGATATCCTCACTCCTGTCATCGCAAAAATTTTCAATTTTTCAATCTCTACTTCTATTTTTCCTGATGCATGGAAAAAGGCTCAAATTATTCCATTACCTAAAAAATCTAAGCCTGCTAATGTTACTGACTTCCGCCCGATCTCCATTCTTCCTGTACTTTCTAAAGTGTTTGAACGCCTTATTCAACAGCAGCTAAACCATTTCCTTTACAGGCATAATCTTTTTAACTCCTTTCAATCTGGTTTTCGTCCTGCGCATAGTACCACTACTGCTCTGGTAAACATCACCGACGATATCCGGCATGGAATCGCGACATGCAGACGATCTCCAAATTTACTCCCAGAAGTGCTTTGAGCAGCTTGTTGATGCAATTAGCATCATTAATTCAGACTTGGATCGAATTGTCCATTGGAGTAACTCTTTCGGTCTTAAAGTAAATCCTGGCAAGACACAATGTATTATAATCGGTAGTCCTTTTTATATTTCTAGGATTAAAACTGACCAATTACCTCCAATTAAATTTGATGGGGTGTGTGTGCCTTATGCTGATGCTGTAAAGGACTTGGGTATCATCCTTGACAATACGTTGTCTTGGCGTCAACAAGTTGCAGAGGTGAGCCGGAGGATGTTTGCTGCGTCTGGTTCCCTTAGGAGACTGCGTAATTTCTTGCCTACCTCAACCAAAATTACACTTGCGCATTCACTTCTTTTACCTCTTCTTGATTATGCTGATGCATGTTATCCTGACCTTACAGTTGACCTTCTGAATAAGCTTGAACGTCTCCAAAATCTCTCAATACGGTTTATATTTGGCTTACGTAAATATGACCATGTTTCCGAATTCCGTAAGCAACTCCAGTGGCTTCCCATCCGTCGACGAAGGGATATGCATATGCTCTGTCTTCTGTACTCAATACTATTCAACCCCATGACTCCTTCCTATCTTAAAACTCGATTTCAATTTCTCTCATCTTCTCATGATCTATCTCTTCGCTCTTCTAATAATTATCGTTTGTATACACCACCTAATCTGACTAAATTTTACAGCAACTCATTTACGCTTCAGGCCACCAAACTCTGGAACTCCTTACCCGAGTCAATACGACAGGCAAAGTCTTTAGACATTTTTAAATCGCTGTTAAAATCTTTTTACCTGTCTGAAGTTTAATCTTCCTTTCCTTTCTTCCTCTCTTTTCTTTCTTTTTTTATTTCTTCTTCTCTCTTTCCTCCCCCACTTGTCGCACTGTGTTTGTCTCTGGTATGCTTTCACGCTTTATATATCTATTTGTTTTGTCACTTTTATGTTCTTATAACTTTTGTTCTATTTGTCCGCGTTATTACTTTATTTTAATTTGCACTATCTGCTTATATTTGTTATTAGTTTAATTTCTGTACTTTGTTAGGTTACCTGGCAGAAATCGCTATCAAGCGATAAGGCCGCCTATTGTACGATGTTGTTATTATGTTTGCGTAAGATTTTTGTATATTGTCTCTTTTCTATTGTGCAATAAAGAATATTTATTATTATTATTATATAAGTCGCGTAAATATGAATAAGCTCCGCGAAAATTTGTTCCGTTGTCGGAATATAAACAATGTATCAGTCCGCGGCGCGACAGAAAACGTTTTAAAGCGGCTAAAAAACAAGTGGTAGTAAGACCGGTAGCGAATTCTATCGCGAATAGCTCGAGTAATCATACAGTTGAAAATACATAAGTAACCCTTACGACTTTTTGCCCCTCTAGTGCGTTTGGGCACGTAATATATCGGTCCGGCGTAATCACAGCCCGTATGTGAAAAGGCTTTAAGCGGAATATTAACTCTATGTTCGGGAAGGTCACTCATAATCGGCGCATTCTGCGGATGCGGTTTCCATTTGTGATAAACATTACTCCTATGGATTATAAATCGGATAGTTCCTCTAGTGGATAATATCCAATATCTGTGACGCGATAAAGACATTACGAGTTCTGGACCTGCATGAAAATATTTTTTATAATAATAATCGATCAGAAGCTCTACTATGCGATTACGTCTCGGTAAAATAGCGGGATGTTTAACATTATTTTATTTGTTTGTATTTATTTTTTGTGTTATAAAATCATTGTTATGTCGGATTCTAGTATATATTGCTCTGCTAGTGATGTGAATTCCTCATTTAATTCAATCGATACTTCTTTGGATGATGACGATTTGAGTACACGGATTGCACTTTTTACATCATCATGGGCGACTTTAATACGGATCTCATTAAAGATACCCCCTCTTCTAATAGATTTCGATCGATAATCGAGTCCGCGAACTTCTCTATTCTACCTCTTAGTCCAACACATCATAATCTTGCTACTGATGACTCTTGGATCGACCATATTCTCATATCTTCACTTGATCGTGTTGTAAAACATGGTCAGGTGCCTGCTCCAGGGTTCTCCAGACATGACCTTATCTTTGTCGTCTATAAAGTTAAGCCCCCCAAAATTAAGCCGAGGATGGTTCCCATGAGGAATTTCGCACGAATGGATGTTGGGGCGCTTATGAGGGATGCAGTTCTAATTGATTGGTCTTCTGTATGCAATGTTGCCTCAGTAAATGAAATGGTTGCCAGATTTAATAGCGTAATCCTCAAGCTTTATGATGATCATGCTCCAGTCAAGACTGTCAAGTTGAAACGACCTCCTGCACCATGGATTACCCCTTTTGTGCGCATTGTGATGCGTACACGTAACAAAGCGTTTCATTTCTATAAAAGGTGTCGTACTGATACAAACTGGGAGGCATTTAGACATGCCAGAAACAGGTGTAACCAAGTGATAAGAAGAGCCAAACGCCATTACATTCATAAAGCCATTATTAACTCCTCCCATGCGGAAATGTGGAGGTTCCTGAATTCTCTGGGGTTAGGAAAGTCTCGCGCTCAGCCTTCCTGCCCTTTCGCGTTAGATGATCTCAACCGTCATTTCTCTCCTGTTAATACCCTCCCTGTCAATGCTAAGTTCCTCAGTTTATCCAGACTTTTCTCTACGACTGTATCGCCTAGTAATCTCTTCTCCTTTTCCCCTCTCACCGAAGATGACACTCGTAAGTTGATTGTCTCTATAAAGTCCAAGGCTATGGGATCCGAAAACATTAGCAGGAATATGATAAATCTGTTACTTGATGCTATTCTCCCGACAATAACCTCAATACTTAACCATTCTTTATCATCTGGTTCCTTTCCTGATGCCTGGTAAAGGGCTTACACTATCCCTCTCCCTAAAATTTCTTGTCCTGACTCCATGAATCATTATAGACCAATTTCAATTTTGCCTTTCCTCTCCAAGGTTCTCGAAGCTGCTGTACATAAACAACTTTCATCCTTTGTTTTTCGTTATCAGCTCCTATTCCCTTTCCAGTCAGGGTTCCGCCCGGGTCATAGCACCTCCACTGCCCTTATTAAAATCGTTGACGATATTCGTGATGGTATGGAGAACTCTCGTTTAACTGTGTTAGTTTTACTTGATTTTTCAAACGCTTTTAACACAGTTGATTACGATTTCCTCCTTGCTCTTCTCTCTAAGCTTGGCTGTTCTTCATCCGTGCACGCATGGTTCTTCTCTTATCTTCATGGACGCCAGCAGGCAGTACGAGTGGGTAATTTAGTTTCTAACTGGTGTGACTTGTTTGCTGGGGTCCGCCAAGGCGGTGTGCTCTCTCCTCTCTTACTGGATTACTGGATTTCTTTTATTAACTCCCTCACTTCTGTTCTTACAACCTCTTATCACCTGTACGCCGACGACCTGCAGATATATGCTCAGGATGACATTCACAACTTGAATAAGGCTATATGTATACTGAACCAAAATCTTTCGCGTATATTTGAATGGTCAAAAAACTTCGGTATTTCTGTCAATCCCAACAAATGTCAGGCCATTATTATTGGTAGCTCACGACAAATATCGCAAACTAATCTCAACACAATTCCAGCTGTTGTCTATGCTGGCTCGGTGATCCCTTATGCTGCTAAGGTAAAAAATCTTGGGCTTATTCTTGACAGTACATTGCACTGGGATGATCAGATGGATAATTTCTGTGGTAAAATCCATCGCGCCCTCGGCTCACTTTATCGACTTAAGTACTTTCTCCCTCCCCGTACTAAGTCTGCTCTCATCCAAGCTCTTGTACATCCCCTTTTCGATTATGCCGATGTTTGTACTTCAGATATCAATCAAACCTCTTTCAATAGATTGGATCGTCTTCTGAACAATACGATTCGTTTTGTTTTCGGTCTGCGTAAATATGACCACATCTCCAATTTTCGTCAACATCTTGAGTGGCTTCCTATACGGGAGCGTAGGCACTTAAGGATTGTTTGCACACTTTATCAGATACTTTTTGATCCACGAGCACCTGAGTATTTAAAGTCACGGTTTGAAATCCTCGGTGCCTCTCACAAGAAAAATCTCCGTTCCAGTAGTAGACTGGTGCTCCAAACCCCTTCTCACCATTCTGGTTTTGTATCTCATTCCTTCACTCTTACTGCCATCCGTCTTTGGAATTTATTGCCTTTGAACGTCCGGAGTGCTCCTAACAAATTTACATTCAAGACAGCAGCTCGCAACTTCTACCATGCTTCTAACAAGATTTCTTGATCCGACACCAGATTTTGATTAGTAATTTGTGTTATGGTTATATATGTATATGTAAATGTATAAATATCTTTTATTGTATATATTCTTATATATATATATATTGTTATAATTATATAGGTACCAAAATGTTTCTGTATAAGACAAGTAGCGCCATCTTTGCTTTTTATGTAATGTTTTAGATGTGTCAAAAATATAAAAGTGACAGTCGTTAACCAGAAGTGCGTGTTTTAATAGGTTATGGGCTAATTTCCAGATTTTCTTAAGTAATTAGTATTACAGTTTAAGAAAAACGCTGAACTTTTGTGTAGATAATGGCTTTGAATTATATACAAAGTGTTCCCAAACTGAAAGGTAGGGAAAATTATGATGAATGGAGTTTCGCGGCAGAAAATTTGTTAGTGCTAGAGGGTATGATACAGTACATCAAGATGCCTATGCCCGGCGCAGAAACACAGACTGCAGACGACGAAAGGACTAAGGCAAAGTTAATATTGACTATTGATTCAGGACTGTATGTCCATATCAAGGAAACGAAAACCTCGTTTGAGTTGTGGACAAAACTAAAAAACATGTTTGATGACTCTGGTTTTTCAAGAAAAATATCTTTGCTGTGACATTTAATTATGTAACGCAAGTCGTCGAGACAGCACAAAGATTGAAAGGAACCGGGTTCGCCATAACAGATGAGTGGATACGATCTTTATTATTAGCAGGTTTGCCGGAAAAGTATTCTCATATGATCATGGCTATAGAACATTCCGGAATACAGATTACCACAGATTCTATAAAATCTAAATTGATAGATTTGGAAGTTTCTTTAAATTTGGCCACCAGTGGCGCTGCATTCGCTGCAAATAGACCGTACTCGAAGACGCGGCACAACACTACAAACAAAAATGGCTGTCAACAACTACAAACGTCTATGGCGTCTAAAATGCAGTCAAGAAAAAAAGTGATTGTGTGCTACAAATGCAAAGAAATGGGGCACTTTAGAAGTCAATGTCCGTTGCTTCAGAAAAACAAACAAACAAATGCGTTTAGTGTGGTATTCTTGAGTGGACAGTATAATAAAAGCGAGTGGTATATTGACTCCGGCGCAAGTGCGCACATGACATCGAATGAAAATTGGATAGAAAATGCTAATTTTATGCCAGTTATGTCAGAAATTACGGTAGCCGATAGTACAAAGGTACCCGTAAAGTGCTCCGGGGACGTGAAAATAACTTCAGATCGCAACTACGATATTACTGTCAAGAATGTGTTATGTATTCCAAAATTGTCAACAAACCTGTTATCAGTGAGTGACCTTATAAAAAACGGCAACAAAGTTGTGTTTGAAAGTAACAATTGCTATATTCGAAATATGAAGAATGATATAGTAGCCACTGCATATTTGATAAATGGTGTTTACAAGTTGAATTTAAAAACAACATATTGTATGTTAGCAGCACCAGCATTGGCAGTTATGGCACAAGCGCCTAGCACATATCAATAGTGGTGATTTGAATAAAATGAGAAATGGCATTGTAGAAGGAGTGAATAACCTGTTGTGAAGGCAAACAAACAAGGCTGCCATTCTCACATAGTGAACATACCAGTACGGAGACACTACAACCTATGGAGCTATGGAGACAAAGTCAATTGGAGGTTCACGTTTCTTCTTACTTCTTGTGGATGACTACAGTAAGATGACATTCATTTATTTTCTTAAACATAAAAATGAAGTTTTCCAGAGATTTAAGGATTTTAAAGCTATGGTTGAGAATCAACAAAACAAAAAAATCAAGATACTTCGAACTGACAATGGAGGGGAATTTTGTAATGGTGTAATGGACAATTTTTTGGCAAATGAAGGTATAATTCATCAAAGGACTATTGCATATGCCCCTGAGCAAAATGGTGTCAGTGAGAGAGCCAACAGAACTGTTGTAGAAAAAGGCAGATGTTTGCTTTTTGAAGCAAAACTTGCAAAGAAATTTTGGGCAGAAGCTGTTCATACTGCAGTTTACTTGAAAAACAGATGTATTACATCTAGTTTAGTAAACAAAACACCTTATGAAGTGTAGTATCAAAGGAAGCCTGACTTAAGCCATGTACGGCTATTTGGAAGTCCAGTGATGGTACACGTTCCCAAAGAACAAAGATTGAAATGGGATAAGAAAGCTGAACAATTTATATTGGTTGGATACTCTGATACTGTCAAGGGATATCGAGTCTATGATCCAAAGAAAAATGTTGTCACTGAAAAGAGAGACATAATAGTGTTGGAAGGAAAGTATGGAATTGAAAATCCAGAAGAAAATGCTATATGGATACAGAATGATGAACGGAACTTAACACACGGAGAAGTGACTGAGACACCACATAATGTGCAAGAATCTAGTATAGGGAACAGAGATTCAGTGGGGGATACTAACATAAATGAATCTCCGTCTAGTTCAAGTTCTGATTCAACTTATATGGATCCAGATGAGACTCATGTTGATACTTCAACTGATTCCATCAGATCAACTGATATTTCATCAGGCGAGCTTCAAAGTCTTCGAGTTGGTGAAGTTGTTGGAAATAAGAGACAGAGAAGACCACCAAACCGTTTTGGTTATTCAAACATGTGTTCATCAAACAACTTACCAAGTGCTGAGCTGATAAACCTTTCAGAAGCGCTAAATGGACCGGAAGCAGAACAATTGAAGCTGGCCATGCGTGAAGAGTTGCAGTCATTTGAGTACAATGATGCTTGGGAGCTCATTGATATACCAAGTGATATCTCTATAGTGCAGTGCAAGTGGGTATTTCATAAAAAAATAGATATAAATGATAAAGAAAGATATAGGGCAAGACTTGTGGCTAAAGGTTTTTTACAGCGAAGTGGAATTGATTATGTGGACACATTTGCTCCTGTAGTGAAACATTCAACTCTAAGAATGTTATTTGCTCTTAGTACACAGTGGGATATGGATATAACTCATCTCGATGTAATTACTGCTTTTCTAAATGGACAATTAAATGAGAATATTTGTATGTATCTTCCTGTAGGTTTTGAATGTAAAGATAAAGGCAAGGTTTTAAAACTTAAGAAAGCAATATATGGGCTTAAACAATCATCCTTAATGTGGTATAAGAGAGTTAAAGATTGTTTATGTAAATTGGGTTTTAAAATATGTAGCAATGAACCATGTTTATTTACAAAAGTTAGTGAGAATGTTAAAATAATTGTAGCTGTTTATGTCGATGACTTTCTTATATTTTCAAACTGTAAAGAGGAAACTGATAATTTGAAAACTGTTTTAAGCTCAGAATTTAAGATAAAAGATTTAGGTTGTGTAAAACGCTATTTAGGCATGAGAGTGCATGTGGACAGAAAACTTAATACTGTAAAAATAGATCAAGAACAATATATAGAACAGTTGTTACATAAATTTGGAATGTTCAACTGTAGATCCATTGATACTCCTATAGAATGTAAGTTGAATCTTGAAAAGGCTGAAAATTGTTTAACAGATGTTCCTTATCAAATACTGATAGGTAGTTTGATGTACTTAGCTGTTTTGTCTAGGCCTGACATAGCTTATTCCATTAGTTACCTAAGTCAATTTAATAATAGCTATAATAAATCTCATTTTAATAAAGCTAAGAGAGTGTTGAAATATTTACAAAAAACTAAACATTATTGTTTGAAATATAGCAAGGATAGTAATATAGAATTAGAAGGTTTTGTAGATGCCGATTGGGCAAGTGATATTTTAGATAGGAAATCCTACACTGGTTTCTGCTTTGTTTTGGCTGGTTCTGTTATATCATGGCTAAGCAGAAAGCAGAAAACTGTGTCCTTATCCAGTACTGAAGCTGAGTATGTCGCATTATCGGAGGCGGCTAGGGAAGCTACATATTTGAGAAATTTGATGTATGAAATAACAGGTAAATTAAGCATTGTTAAGTTGCATTGTGATAACCAGAGTGCATTGAAATTATCTTTAAATCAACAGTCTCTAAATAGAACTAAGCACATTGATGTTCGTTATCATTATATTAAAGATGCTATAAAGGATAATGTAATTCATGTAAAATATGTGTCAACTCTAGATATGCCTGCTGATCTGTTAACCAAAGGCTTACCATCAGTAAAACATTATAATTTTTTGGAAATGATAGGTCTTGTTCCTGATTAAAATTAAAATTTATTTATTATTACTCGAGTTAATTTTTTAAGACATATTTTGTTAAGTAGGGGTGTTATAATTATATAGGTACCAAAATGTTTCTGTATAAGACAAGTAGCGCCATCTTTGCTTTTTTGCGTATAAGACAAGTAACGCTATCTTTGCCGAAAACCGCAGAATTTTTCGGCGGTTCTTTTGACTCGGCTTCGGTTGAGTTGGTTGCGTTTCTTCTCGAAGCAGCCAAAAAGCACGACGTGTATCGTTCTCGTAATAAATCCATGATTCATCTCCAGTAACCAGATCTGACAAAAACTCTTTACGTCGGGGGTCGCAGCAAAAGTGACTGACAGATAGCGACACGGACTGCACGACTGGCGTCTCTAAGGATGTGCGGTACCCACCGAGCCAAAACTTTTCGATAACTAAGCTCATGCAGATGGTGTTCCACGGCGTGGTGACTGCATTTAAGTGCTTCTGCTAATTCACGAGTGGTAGCATCCGGATTCAACTGCAGTTCGCGGCGCAAATCGTCATCATTCACTGCGGGTGGTCGCCCTGAGCGTGGCTGACTTTCAAGGCTCCTGTCTCCTGATTTAAAACGGTCAAACCATCGGGACACCGTCGCATGGCTTGTACTTCCAGCGCCTAATGCATTGTTGATATTGTCAGCCGCAGCCTGCGCACTGTGGCCTAACAAGTACTCGTATAAGTATAGTGTTCGAACTTGTCGCTCGTCCATTTTTCTTCAAACTGACTAAACAAATCGCGAGCGCGGCTTTATATACCCTACACCAGAAGTACCTAGAATGTTCTACAACATTCTAGAATATTATCGAAAAAATTGATTTTAAAAAGGAAATGTTATAGATTTTTCTAGTGTATCTCATTACTTTTATGATATACTCATATAGTTCTTATGTTGATATGATATCCCAACAAAAGTGTAATGTACATTAGTTATGTCTGTCGCCTCTTTAAGTTTTTACTAAATTTACTGGTTGACTGGTAGAGAATGCCTATTTGGCATTAAGTCCGCCATTTGTCTATTTCTGTAGGCAAATAAGATTAAATAAATAAATATAAGTCTTAACCGAACAAGATAATCGGCGACCAACTCGAATTAAATCATTTTCAATGAAAGGTTGTAACACGATAACACGAAGTAAATTCGTCAAAGACGACGTACGTTCGGCGAGCGCGAGTAGCGGCGGGTCACATTCTGGGGTTAAAACAACTGAGTAAGAATGATTTTTCTTCTCTGGAATCACTTCCGTATCCAAAATAGTAAATTTGTTAATAGGCCATTCGGAAGGATCGTTCTTCACCCAAGGCAGTCCATGCCACAAAGAGTGTGTGATGAGTCGATCAGGAGTTAGGCCCCGTGATAGACAATCAGCGGGATTTTCAGTACCAGCTACGTGGTAGAAGTGTTACGCGGGAAAGTTTTCGATGATACGAACGACGCGATTGGCAACAAACGTTTGCTAGCGATGCGGAGCGGAATCCAACAAAGAGTTACCTTGGAATCAGTAAACGCGTAAATAACGGATATCATAACGTGAGTTATAAATGTTATAGACACGATGAAGAAGCTTTGACAGTAACTCAGCGGCGCAAAGCTCTAATCTGGCAATAGACAATAGTTGCACTGGTGAAACTTTTTTGCGCAAACTAATTTAACATTCACTTCATTGGCGCGAGTTATATGAGCATAGATGACGGCACCGTAAGCACGTTCACTAGCGTCAGAAAATCCAATTAATCGAAAAACACAACCTTCACAGAGACCCAACTCAAATTCAAAGTCAAAATAATCTTTATTCAAATAGACATCTTAAAATTACTTTTGAATCGTCCAACACTTTTTTTTTACCGCTCGTTCAGGACGTCTTTTGGCTGATAAGAAGAACGAGCAAGAAACTCACCAGCTATAATAGGAGTAATGACATTTACAAAAACCATGTAATTACCAGATCAATACATTATAAATAGAGGGAAAAAAAAGTATGGTCTTATAATGATAACATAATCATTTAATAATAATGGAAGCAAGATATTTTTTATATATAATGAGTTAAGAAGTAATCACCTATCCAGTTGCTGTATCATCTTAAGTCCAAGCATTCTTATCTGTTATATAATACCTTATAATAAGCTTTTTTAATAAGTATTTTTTTAATAGTAGATTTAAACTGCATGATACCTAATTGTTGTATTTTGCTTGGGAACTAATCGTAGAAGCGCACACAAAGACCCCTGAATGAGTTATTAACTTTTTGCAGTCTAGTGACAGGAACCGTTAATTTATTTTTATTTCTTGTATTCAAATTGTGTACATCACTTTTTATAGAAAACAAACTATTTTTACGAACGTACATTAAGTTCTCGTTTATGTATTGAAAAGCAACAGTCATTTTTTTTATGGGATAGGGGGCAGACGAGCAGACGGATCACCTGATGGTAAGTGATTACCGTCGCAGTATTTATAGACATACCGTGGGAGAGCTACGCTGTGTTGGAGTGATACCACGGCCTCACAGAAAACCGACGTGAAGCAACGCTTGCGTTGTGTTTCGTCGTGTGAGTGAGGGTACCGGAGGCTCAATCCCTCCCTATTCCCTTCCCTCTACCCCTCAACCCTTCCCTCCAAGGCCGGCAGCGCGCTTGTAGCCCCTCTGGTGTTGCAGGTGTCCATGGGCGACGGTAATCACTTACCATTAGATGATCCGTCTGCTCGTCTGCCCCCTATCACATAAAAAAAAAGGTTTTTCTACACCACCAATACCTTTAACTAAAGGCGTATCAGAAGCGGATTTATTCAAATTTAAGCGTTTGCAACAGTCTGCGGTGATAAAGTTTATTTGGGAGCCGTTATCTAACAAACAACGTACCTGATGTTCGTTATCGAGTGCATCACGAAAAAATAACTACAGCGGTCGACAATAACACAGTAAAATTTGCGTTACATTGTTGCACATACGCGAGAGAATCATAAGCACTCGAAAGCGGCGAGGCAATAGACGCGTTATCGCGCGCGCGCGTATCGGTGCTCAGTTGTCTAGAATGCGGCGCGAGAGGGGACGCGACTGGAGCCGACGCACGCAGACTCTGTGAGGTGCTCGACTGTGAACCGTTAGAACGAGTGATGCAATTACCACTCGAAATACGAGTTGAATTATTATTATGCGGATTATTATTAAATTGTAAAAGTGTTTGATGTTTATTAAAACAAACCTTACATTTAATATTAGAGTTACACTGACTAACGCGATGTTTTATACTCAAACAATTAATACATACTCCGTTTTCCTTGACGGACTTAAAGCGATCGCCAAGTGACATATTAGAAAATGACGGAGATTTATACAAATGATCACGTGTAAAATTATTACATAAACATTTTTGAAGTTTATCTAAAACCGTGTAAGATAACGGTTGCGGAATTTTAAAATGTTTATTTAAATTATGCGATTTTTATTTATTAATTGATTAGCGGAGCTTGAATTATTCAAGGTTTGAGTATTTTGCAATATACGATATTGTTCTCAAATAAAGTGTACTAAACTATCGAACTTAGGTATTTTATCCAAGCAACTCATTTCAAAAAGTCGAGCGGTTTCAGAATCAATCTTTTGCAATATGAAATAATATAAAATCTGCAAGATTATCGATTTTAAGGTTTTTTAATGCGTTCGCGGCTGGAACAAAATTGTCTGTAAAAGACTCTAATTAAACACGAACACAATTAATGAATTTTTTCACCATTTTATTATATACCATAAATAGTAGTAGTTTTTTACATAATTGAATGACAAACATTTTTTTTTCTTTTAATAAAGGAATAAATCGTACCGGATAGTTTAGATAACAGTTATAGTAACTATGAATAGATGAAATAACAAAATTAAATGTAGTAACAAATTTAAACTTAACATCCCGCGGCCCAAAGACTACTAATGTCCTTCAAGCAACAAACTAAATAATATTTAAAAGTTAATATATCGTATATATATTACGACCAGTCAGAGACTTCCAGTGGCAAAGGACACAATTTTGCTACTGGTCTCTTAAGAGCCATATGACAAATTTGCACTCTGGGAGATTAGGTATTTTGAAGCGTTCTGAGTTCTCGACAACTTGTTCAAGGTCACGAGTCCACAATACTGTGTTGAAACCAAGCTATATTGATACTTTTCCCAATTTTTGTATTTTTTTAGTATTTCTATGGTGAGATTCATTATCGATTCTCGAATATTTTAACACGACTGCTCTCGAAAAGGAGTCTATTGTTTTTAGAATTAATGTATGTATGTGAGTTTTTTTATTGCACCATAACTTTTGAAAGATATAACGGATATGAATGTATAGGGTATCATTAGAAACATCATCCTAAGTTACCACAAACTACATAGTGACACTAGCTATATTTTTTTATTAAATAGGTATGGGGACGTGTGACGCCATTTAAAAAAGTATGTTTTTTTTATTATAACTTTATGGATATCAAATTAAATTCAATTAAATTAAATTAAATGGCATTAAAAATATATAATCTCTATACATAATTAACTGCTCACTAAAAGGAATAAAATTTAGTTCTTTTATTTTAATTGCTAGTTACTCGATTACTTAATTACTCGATTGTAGAGAGAGCGTGATCATCGATACTTTTAATTTTATTAGAATGGTGACACTGACTTTGACAGTTCGTTAATAAAAACCAAGTTGCCGCCATTTTGGCACACATTCTGTTTCCGAACGCCGAGGAGTAAGGACATCCGACGACATCACGCTCATCTCGTTATATTTTCGTATCAAAAGTGATAAAATGTAACAAACCACGTTGATATACACGCCTACAGTGTTATTTTAAAGATAGTCCTCCGATATGGACGATCTATTTGGGCTTCGTAATAGCTCCTTCGGACTACCCGCCGTTATATAAATAAATAATTTAAAAATTATAAACACGAATGCTAAGATTGGACAAAATTAAAAGAAACAAGTTTAGCCATATCATAAGCTATATAATATAAATATCTATGATAATATATTTATAAAAATATAAATATTAATCAAAAAATATTCGTGCCATATTCTTCGTCAACGATTTCGGAATATTTTCGTCATCCATAAAAAATATGTTTGTTTTTCTTGGCATGATCCATTCTGAAACAGTCCCATTATCACCATATCATTAGTGCTGAAAAATAGTAAATTAGAATTACATTTAACTAGTTGTGCCCGCGACTTTATGCGAATGGAAAGTAACCTAAGGTTCTTTTCTCATGGCTAGATGCGATGTTATTCGATATCGATGAGCGATATCGCACGAATCGCACGCACTCATAAAATGTATGGAAAAACGCAAGTGTTTGCTCATGAGATTGTACAACCTGTCAATATCAGTGACAAATCTCATGGTCTGCGGTATCGCTTCAATTGTATGAAGGCGGTAGAACGATTCAGTTGCGCAAACTTACCATATCATCAAAATATATTAAATTTTACAAAATAATACGACAATATCCGTATATAAACAAGTGAAAAGCCCGATGGTGCCGGATAGCGCGTTTGATCTGCGATTGAGGAGGTTAAGCAACGATTGCATGGGCCGGCAATCGGATGAGTGGTCAATTTTTTTAACGGAACGATTTAGGACGACCGCGCCTGCCCAGTACGGATTATTTGGTAGATTAATCATTAATTGAAAAAATATATATTCTTTAGCACCACCACACCAATCCGCACTGGCACCTTTATGTGGGCCCAGTGCGGAATTCTGGATGCATTTGAATCATCGAATAATAATATGTGCTTTAACACTACCAATCCTAATTGGTGTGCTGAATGCAACGAGGAATGCTGGTTGGAATAGTTTCATCTATTAAGAATATCTGTGCTTTAGCACCACCACACGTGGGTCCAGTCAGAAATGCTGGGTAGATTGACTTGATGCTGAAGTAGTTAACAAGTTTGATCTGCGATTGTAGAGGATAAGCGATGTTTGAAAAGGTCAGTAATCGGATGGATGACGAAACATTTTTACACATTACTAAGCAAGTATACGTTAAAGAGAGAGCAAATACTCGCCATGCCCCGCTCCGCCCCATCACCACCCCGTTCAGCTAAATAAAAAAGATTGATTGCCCATCCCATTATTGGCTTTTGCGAAGGTCGCTTAATCTTCGCAATCGCAATCAAACGTGCAAACTAATTATACTTATGCACGCGAAACCGTAAACAGACACACTTCATAATTAAAAATATATTGAATTTAGAAAAAGTTGTTTGATATACGGATCTCCGATTTTGATATCGGTCGAATTGCATCGAGCCATGAGTCTAAGTTAATCCTTATTACATAAGTCAACTTCTAGTGAAAGTCACTTCAAAATCGGCCAAACCGTTTCAGAGATTAGCCGAAATTTCCATAAAGTTAGGCCACTTATTTTTATACCAAGAGTTATTCTTCACTATTCAACAAGACAAAATTGTTAATTTATTTTTGTTTCCGAGAAAATTCACGCAAAAATCACAGTTGAGATGTAATATGGGTCTTAAAGACATTATTTTTATATTGCAAAGTGACTACTCTACATACACTATCTGAACCTGGATGTCGCTGTACTACTGTAACAGTTTCCTAAATAAATTGTCCTTCTTTTGAATGTTTAGCTGATGTGCTTAATTCCTTTTTACTTTTTAATACATGTGGCATCATCTTTACGAAGATCGTTTGCTAGTTACTCGATTACTTAATTACTCGATTGTAGAGAGGGCGTGATCATCGATACTTTTAATTTTATTAGAATGGTGACACTGACTGACAGTTCGATATACAGATTATCTATAGTGTTTACGAATGATGATATCCCGAACGTGACTATAACCGAGCCTCAAATTGAAGAAGCCAGCTGCCTAGTAGTGAAAATAGCTTGTGATACTGCAATTATATGTATCTACCGACCCTGTGAATTTATTGATGCAACCAGATTTATTCGTTCATTGGAAACCATTTTAAATGATTTAAAATCTTTTCAACATGTCATTCTTACAGGCGACATAAATATTGACATAATAGCCGAAAACTCAAATGATAAAATGCCAGATTATCTCAATCTTCTTGCGTCACATGGTATGCTTCCTTCCCACACACTTCCTACTCGAAATAATGCGTGCTTGGATCATTTCATTATCAAAACCTCATATGCTTCTACTACGCTAGTTATTTAGTCATCTGTTACGGATCATTCCACAATCCTTCTTTCCTTGACGAATAAAAAACACATAAATGCTCCAAAATCTAGAAACAAAATTAATATCGCTAACCTATCAGATGATATTTGTAACTTTGATTTCACATCTATTCTTAATTGTACAGATCCAAATTTAGCTGCTGACATTCTAACTGATGCTCTACGCCTATTGATAAAACGTAATTCTACCACAGAGCTTCTTCCTCGCCGAAAACGACCGCTAAAACCTTGGATCACTGCTGGTCTTCTGAAATGTATAAGAAATAGGAATCGCTTGCATAAAAACTTCAAAAAAGCTCCTGAAAATGACATACTCAAACTGACGTACACTAGGTACCGAAATTTTTTGACTACTCTATTAAAAAAAGTGAAAAGAGTTTATTATATGGAGCTCTTATGCAAAGCTGGAAAAAACAATAAACGCATATGGGACGTCATTAAGGAAATATCTAGTTTGAAAATAAACACTGCCTCCTCAAATATTCTTTTAGCTCAACATTCTCTTCCTGTGAAAGCGCTTAATGATATTAATAACTACTATATCAATGTCGGTGCAAATCTCGCCAAAAAATTTCCTCATACGGACATTCGAACTGTAACTATGCCACATTCTCTCCTGAAAGGATCTGATTCATTTGTTTTATTGTACCCAAACGAAGAAGAAATAAATCAAATTATTTGTGATCTTAAATCTGATTGTGCTGTGGGTTGGGATGGTATTTCATCTTTAATTATTAAAAATAATAGAAAAATACTAGTTCCCTTGCTCACTCATATCTTCAACCTTTGCATTTCACAGGGTATTTTTCCAAAAGCCTTTAAAAGTGTCATAATTCATCCGATATTTAAAGGAGTAGGGGACCGTTACCGTGTTGAAAACTATCGCCCGATATCCATACTCCCCTCCTTGTCTAAGATATTCGAAAGAGTGTTAAATAACCGCCTTAAGAAGTATCTTGAAACTAAAAACATCCTGAGTCAGAATCAATTTGGGTTCCGAACTGGAAGATCAACCTCTCACGCAGTACTTGAACTAACTTCTAATATAGTCGATTGTTTAGATAAGGGAAAAAAAGGCCTAACTATATTCATTGATATTGCTAAGGCCTTTGACTCTGTCTCAATTCCAATTCTATTAGAAAAGATGGAAGCACTTGGCATACGAGGAAACCAACTTACCCTCTTCCAGGACTACTTATCAGATCGAGTGCAATCTACTAAAATTGATGGCATGTGTAGTTGCGAGATGCGGGTTGAATATGGTGTGCCACAGGGCAGTATTCTTGGGCCCACACTTTTCCTAATTTATGTAAATGACCTATGTTCACACAATATCCGCAAATGCTCACTTTTTTCGTATGCCGATGATACAGCACTTTTCTTTTCTGGTGACTCTTGGTCGGAGGTATTCCAAAATGCACAATCAGGATTTAATACAGTTTGCGAGTGGTTCACTAACAACCATTTAACGTTAAATGTAAGCAAGACTAAATATTTAATTCATACCATAAGACCAACCGACCCTCCAACTAAAGATATCCCTTTACTTATTGCGCATAGCTGTCCAAATAATACTTCTGCAGATGTTCCTCCATTGAAAGAGTAAACGAAATCAAATACCTTGGAATATTGTTAGATAGCAACCTCTCCTTTAAGCCACACTTCAATATTCTATCTGCGAGATTGCGTAAACTCATTTATGTTTTTAAGTCTCTTGGGTCAATAACTGAACCATCGCTACTTAGATCTGTTTACTTTTCCCTTTGTCAATCTCTGATCCTTTATTGTATCACATCATGGGGTGGTGCTCCCAAATCTAGTATCATTATACTGGAACGTGCCCAACGTGCTGTACTTAAAGTCTCAAATCATTTCTATTTCCAACAGATGCCCTCTATTCATTTTGCGAAGTTTTGTCCGTACGGAAACTATTCATTTTGTACACGCTGTTGCACCAACACTCTAAGACAGCATTTGATCCTGTTGTTGCCAAATTTCGTAATAGACGAATAGTCAAGGGTCGACTTTTTCGTAAATCCTTTAGCCATAGATTCCTTCCATTTTTGGGTCCATTTCTTTATAATTATGTCAATAGATTTATTAATATATATCCTTTGAATACCAGACAGTTAAAAAATACACTTTTACAATGGCTTCTCCCATTGTCTTATGAGGAGACAGAAGAGTTACTTCATCACATTAAATAAACTTTTATGAATTGTATAAATATAATTACTATAGAATTTATTTAAGATAGTATTTAAGCAATATGACCCTCTGTACTTTTACAAACTGATATACACTTGTATTATTTTTATCAACGGAAGTTTGTGGGTTCTTAAGCTACAGGTTCCTCTTATTTTAAGATCCCACAGATCTACACTACTGTATTTTTAAGGACTTCACCTGTTATGCCATACCATATTGTTTGTTTTTTTTTTTGGTAAATAAAGTTATTATTATTATATCAAAACAGAGGTGACACATTCTCCAATAGTGTTGTATGAATCGATAAAGTCAAATTTTAATATTTCAACACTCTCACCAAATTTGAACTTTACATCTACAAGTCATACAAAAACAAAAGAATTGAACATTCACCAAATTTAAACTATACATTTATAAGTTTTACAAAAATACAAAAATGTTCATTTTAACTTTAACCATTATGCACTTACATTAATAAACTCTTAGTAACTACACTTACAACTTGAGTTGTCACACTTAGTTAATACAATTTTATAAAAATGATAATTGTTTAACACCAATTTTATCTCTAAGATTTTGAAATTTTTCTTTGGATAAAGCCTTAGTAAGATGTCAGCATATTGTTCTTTGGTATTTACTTATTTGAGATCTATTTCTTTCTCTAAATATTTTTCTTTAATAAAATTATATCTTATATCAATATGCTTGCATCTTTTGTGGTAATCTACATTCTTAATTAGACAAATTGCATTTTATCAATGTTTAAACAAATAGAGTTCTGGTTAAATGCATTTATATCTATTAATAATCTTTTTAACCATATAGCTTCTTTGGTTGCTGAACATGCAGCCAAGAACTCTGCTTAAGTAGTGGATAATGCCACACTATGTTGACGTTGTGTTGCCCATGTCACAGCAGCACTATCATATAAAAATGCAGTCTTGATGTCAAACTGCATCATTTCATATTCATGTTGAACAGCTTCTGAGAGTAAGATTCTTATTAAATCATATCTTACTGTTGGTGAGTAAACTTCAGTGTAGTCAATATCTTTTATTTGTCCACATCCTTTAGCACATAGTCTTGATTTAAAAACTGACCCATTATCTTTTACTCTGAAGACCCATTTACAGTCAATAAGTCGTACTCCTTTTGGTTTTTCAATTAAATTCCAGGTGTTGTTCTTTTGGTGTGCATTTAGTTCTTCCTTAATTGACTGTTTCCATTTCTCAGCATGCACATTGTCAGTGGATATTGCTGCAGCATAGGTTTCTGGAACATCATATTGATCAATTATTTCATCTGCACATATATATGTATTACCTTGAATTTTGGCAGTCCGCATTTTAGATCTAGTTGTCATATTTCATTCTGATTCCATTTCCTCAATTGTTTCATCTGGTTCATATATAGATCCATCATCTGAATGGTAGGAGTCTTCAGTGCTTTCAGATGTTGTGTCATTATTAGTCGGGCTTTCATTTTCAATTTTTGATTCCGAGACCGACTCGGATAATGGCATCGCTGCATAATCTCTCTTTACTGAACTTTCAATAAAAATTGCATCTCTGCTGATTAAGGTTTTTCTTGTCGATGGATCAAAGAACCTAAAACCTTTTGTTTGTTCACTATAGCCCACAAAAATCATCTTTATTGCCCTTGGATCCCACTTCTTGGCTTTTTCTTTAGGGATGTGAACCATAGCTTCACAACCAAAAACTTTTATATTACTAATATCTGGCCTTTTACCAGTCCATTTTTCTTCTGGTGTTAAATAATCTAACACCCTTGTTGGGCATCTATTGGTGATATATGCTGCTGTTGTCACTGTTTCAGCCCAATATTGTTTTTATAGTTTTGCGTTAAGCAACATACATCTTGCTCTTTCTAATAGAGTTCTGTTCATTCGCTCCGCCAAACCATTTTGTTGAGGGGTGTAGGGGACGGAAGTTTGATGAGAAATGCCAGACTTTTTAAGAAAATACTGAAAATCATTGCTTAAATATTCATTCCCATTATCAGTACGGAATGTTTTTATATTAAAACTAAGTTTATTTTCCACTAAGGCTTTAAATTCCTTAAATTTTTCAAACACTCCTGATTTCTTAGTTAATATGTATATAAATACCTTTCGAGTGAAGTCATCAATGAATGTAACAAAGTAACGAGCACCTCCAAGAGATGATACCTCCATGGGTCCACAAACATCAGAGTGGATGAGTTCCAGTGCATTTTGTGCTCGTGATCCCTCAGTAGGATGAGGTATTCTTGGTTGTTTTCCTTGTAAACAAGAAATACATTTACAAATTTTCTTTATTTTCCAACTTCAATCCAGAGCTTTCTGTTAATTTATTTAAGTCTTCATAATTTAAGTGAGCCATTCTCTGATGCCATAAATACCAGTCTTTTTCTTTTGTTACAGATGTGAAGGCAGGCATACTATGGGTATTTAGTTTGTACATATTATTACTCATCTTTGCAGTGGCAACTTGTTCATTATTTCTGTTTGATATTTTACAACCTTTCTGATCAAATTGTACTTGACATCCATTTTTAATAATTTGACTGACAGATAAAAGTTTGGTGGCCAAACCAGGAACATAAAGAACATCCTTAACTTGAATTGTATTCATCTTGCCATTACTGCCGATCACATTTAAATTTACTTTACCACAAGATTCCACTAAAAGTTTCTTGTCATCTGCCACTTCTATTGTATTTATTGGTGGTGGTATTTTGTCATATAGCCAGTCACTGTGCATAGTCATATGCATTGACTATGCACAGTGACTGGCTATACTGACGCTGCAGAGTCTATAAACCATCCATTTTCATTGTTTTCAGTTGCAGAAAATACTGCCACATAGTTTCCACTTTGACCTGACTATTTCTTCTTATGCCAACAGTGTTTACTTATATGTCCATATTTGTTACACACAAAACATCTTGGACCTTTACTTTTAGTTGTTTTCTCTGAAGCTTGTTTGGCAACCTGCAACTGATTCCCTTTGTATTTATTCACATATAATGCATTACTTTCAGAGCTTCTTACATCTTGTAATAGCTTAGTCTTCACAGAATCAGCAGTTATTGCCATACTGGAGCTTTCAAGTGCCATAATCATTGGCTGGTAGACTTCAGGTAAGCCAGCTAGCAATAGCGTACCAAGCCATTCATCATTCACATCAAATTTTATATTTCTTAACTTGTGTGCTGTTGATATTATCTTGTTTACATAGTCTTCTATGCTCTGACATGATTCTAATGTTGTGGTTATCAGATCTCTCAATAAGCCAACCATTCGTGTCAATCCTTTGTCATCAAAAGCTCTAGTGAGGTTATTCCACACCTCCTTGGCAGATTTCGCCTCTTGTATATGTACATAGTTGATAGGATGTACCAATAAAATTATTTTAGACTTAGCTTTTGTGTCAAGTTTGGGGTCAACTGTTTCTTTCGCTGTGACGCATTGCCACAAGTCCTCGTGCTCTATATACGTTTGAACGGCGAATCTCTACGTTGGATAGTTCTCTCTTCCAGTCAGTTTTTCAATCAGTGCCATCGTGTTTGTAGAAAACATTTTGCTGATGAAGAGATTGCAGGAAACAGAAAACACGTGTCGACTTTAAGGTTATGACTATTTGGAACTACTTTTATTACGGATTCAATGAAACTTTTATACTGTTTTATACTATTAACTGTTTTGAGAAAGCAATCAGGTGACCTGGGCCCATAACCTGATGAATTTACTAATTAAAAGATCAAAAAAACTTTATAACGTAGTTTAATAATTGACGAGATTCCACAGAGTACAGATTATCTATAGTCTATATCAAGACAGAGGTGACACATTCTCCAATAGTGTTGTATGAATCGATAAAGTCAAATTTATATTTTCGTATGAAAAGTGATAAAATGGAACAAATCCACGTTGGTATACACGCCTGCAGTGTTATTTTAAAGATAGTCCTCCGATATGGACGATCTATTTGGGCTTCGTAATAGCCCCTTCGGACTACCCACCGACATACAAATTAATTTAAAGCGAAATATCATTAAAAATAATTGTAGGTACAATGTTAACAATTGTACTATGGAGGTAGGCAGACATGGGAGCGCAGCGCGGCTCATAGTGGTGAAATAGTATATAAATGACTTCTCGCGAAACAATACGTTGGTACCAACGTAATACTTAATTTAGGTTGGCAACATTGGGTGTCATGTCTATTACTTTAAAATATAAAAGACCACGTATTGTGTGCTAAGTTAAATAAATTACTGCGTTAAATAATTAAATACTTTTTGTTTTACTTATATTCCTACAGGTTATGGGCCCAGGCACATAATCCTGAGATTTAAGTAAAATAAAAAGGGTTGTATTCGTCGAAAAAGACTGTTTTAAGTGCCGACACCGGCGTGTCTGTACGTGCAGCATTTTTGAGGTTAGGCGGCTGGAACGAAAAATACTTGTTTTTCTACAAGGAAGGAAAGAGCAAGAAAGTAGTGCACACAAATGGAGGAAAACAAAACAACTGGTTCTCATATCAAACTTGAGGGAATATCAAATTGGAATGTTTGGAAATTCCAGTCAATAATTCTGCTACGAAGCCAAGAACTGTTAGATGTAGTTCAAGGGACCAGAATAAAGCCAGAGGTAGCGGCTGAAAAAGCAAAATGGGAAAAGTTGGTTGCAAAAGCTCAAACATGGCTTGTAACAAGAATGTCAGAAAATGCAATGATGCATATTCTAACTTGTACTACGTCTGCAGAAATGTGGAAGAAACTTGCCAGTGTCTATGAACAAAAATCAGAAATTAGCATTCATATCGTTCAACAACGGTTTTTCCAATACAAATATGAGGAAGGAACACAAATGTCCACGCTTCTATCTAAAATTGAAGAATTAAAGAAGCAGTGTTTATAGACGTAAAATAGTGCAGTTGCTGTGTGGTTTTTTTTCTGAAATAAATTTGTGTGCTAGATGCACACAAATTTAAATTTATTAATGGACTAGTACGTGAAACACTGTGTTATCGTTTGTGACTCTAATCTTCTTTTATTAAGAGCTTAAATTTGAAATTACATTCTGCTAATCACAGTTCGATAAAATAAAAATAAGGCAGTCGGTGACTATCATAGAATTCTGCCCATCATCCGTTTTTCTAAGCAACGCCATCTATGTGTCCACTGTATTGACAATCGATCATGCAAAAGTGAAAAACAGTGGCGCCATCTGTCGAGCTGCCATTGCATTTAGCCGTTTCTTTGATTGCGTCCATCGGTGCTTTTTCACGGGAGGCATTGGTAATCCACTTCGCCATCTGTCGGCAACGAAGTCACCCTAATAGACATTAGCCAAGATGCTTAACTGCGGGGCTTGTGGGAAGTTTTTGTCTTCGGTAGGTGCCGTTGCCTGTAGTGTCTGTCCCTTGAAGTATCATCGGGCTTGTTTGGGTATGTCCGAGAAAATAAAAGTAAATAAGGACTGGGCATGCCTTAACTGTCAAAAGAGCTCACGGAGAGGTGACAACAGTCAGACGCCGGTGAGGGCGCTGGGCGCGGCTGCTACTCCGGAAAATTTGCTTTCGGGGCCGCCGATATCTTCTCACGAGGCCGAAACTGCGGCGAGGCAACTAGAGTCCACCACAGTCGATGTAATCGATTCTACGGGTATGAGCGGCTTGCAGGAGTTTATCCGTGAATTCAGGGAGGGCATGATGGAAATGCGTGAGTTCAGGAAGGAGATGGCGCTACTCGCCGAGTCGTTAGCGGCCTACTCCGAGCGCATGGATGCTTCGAGCGGCGATTGGAAGTGGTGGAGCGGCAGCGGAGTGGGGACGGCGGGGGCAAAATGGCTGTGCTGGTGGGTGAGGTATCGGAGCTAAAGTTGGAGCTGAACGATCGGGACCAGGGGGCACTCCTTTCTGACCTGGAGATCAGTCATCTCGCGGAGGAAAAAGGAGAGAGCGCGTTGCATGCGGTGGTGACTCTGGCGGGTCGTCTAGGTGTGACGGTGGATGAGCGCGATGTGGGGTTCGCGGAGCGGGTGGGTCGACCGCCGGCGGAGGCGGAAGGGCGGCCTCGTCGAATCGTGGCGCGTCTGGTGCGTCGGCAGCTGCGCGACGACCTACTACGCGCCGCTCGCGTGCGCCGCACTGGCCTGACGTCCACCGCGGGGTTGCGCGTTTACGTTAACGAGCGGCTGACCCGATTGAACCGCCAACTTTTTCACCGCGTCCGCGAGGAGTCTCGTCGGCAGCAGTGGCGTTACGCCTGGACGAGGAATGGCCGGATTTTCGCTCGACAAGGAGACGGGAGGCCGGTGTTACAGTTTCGCACAAGTGATGACATCGCACGTGCGTTTGGACCGCGGTCGCTGATCCCCCAGTGACCTAAAACATTACCGGTTCTTAGTATGTACAAATAATATATGTCTTTGTTCCTCTTCTCATTTTTTAAACTACTTCATTGTATATCAGTGGGTAAACTCATTATTATTCCTCATTGCTTTCTATAAACGTAGAACACCAATATTAAAATTTTATGTATGTATGTTACAATTTCACACTATTCTGCATAACAAAATTATTAAGGTTAAAAACGTGCAAACATTCTTAAATCACTTAAAGGGAGCAGTATGTAAAAATAATTTATGTCCTTGTTTATTTTTTCATTTTGTAAACTACTTAATTGTATATCAGCGGAAAAACTCACTATTATTCCTCATTGCATTCTATGAACGAAGAACACCAATATTAAAATTTTATGTATGTATGTTCAAATTGTACACTATTCTGTATAGCCAAATTATTAAAGTTAAAACATTTTCAAATCACCTAAAAAGAGGTCTATCTGTTTTCAATCTATGTCTACCTGTGTATAATGCCCATTCAAAACACATAATTTATAACTCTCTCATTAATCAGAGATTTCACTTAGGTGTGCATGTTAACAACGACCCAATTTTTAAAATCACACTAACTGTTTCACTTAATTATTCTAAATGATTAACTCAAACCACAAAGTTGGCCTATACAATGCGGGGTCTCTGTGCACAAAGCATGAAGAATTTATCGTGGCTGTTGAGGGCTCGGCACCAGATATACTTGCCATCAATGAAACCTGGTTAAGACCTGGTCAGGATGATATGGCGCCGAAGGTTTCAGGTTACCGCCTGCGCCATGCCTCGAGACCTGATCAAATACGAAGTGATCGTGGTGGTGGCGTGGGTTTTTATGTGAGAAGAGGTACCAATGCACGAACGTGTCAGCATCCTACTGCAGCATCAGTGGAGCAGATTTGGCTGAGGGTGCGTCTTCAGGGTAGAGATATCTTAGTTGGGACAGCTTACAGGCCGCAGTGGCTGGATGTTGAACTGTTCCTCGATGCCATTGTCGATTCTGTTACCTCTTTTTCTGGTTATGATGGAATAATATTGCTAGGCGATTTCAACATTGATATTCTTAGTGATGGTTGCAGCAAGCAGAGGCTCTTCTTACAGCTGTTACATAGCTTTGGCTTAACACAAGTTATTAGAGACCCCACTCATTTTAAAAATCATAGTTCCAGCTTAATTGATGTGATATGCACTGATCTTCGAGTAAATCAGGTTATAAATAAGTACTCTCCCGAACTTGGTGGGCATGCTATGATAACGGCTGAATTTAAAATTAAAAAAGAGAAGCCTTGTCCCCGTTGGGTCACTTACAGATCATTCAGTGACATAGTTCTTGAGCAGTTTAATGTTGACCTTGACTCCATTGACTGGGATAGTCTTCACGGGGCTGACAGCGTTGACTCCATGGTAGACAATTTCACGGCTAGCATCTTGACACTTTTTGATTTGCATGCTCCAGCCAGGAGAAAAAAATTCAGGCATCCTCCTTATCCCTGGATCACAGACACAGTAAGAACAATAATGCACATTAGGGATCAATACCATAGCAAATATAGGTTGAACAAAACCGAATCTTCAAAGCAATGCTACAGTACAATGAAGAGCCTCGTAACAACTGCAATTGAAACAGAAAAGGCATGTTTTTTTAATAGGAGTATAAACTCGCAAATTAGGAACCCTAAGCAATTATGGCGGAACCTCAAAAACTCTGTGCTATCGGAAAAGAGGAGTGAGTCTGAATTACCACCACAATTTACCGACCCTAGTGTCACTAATGCGCACTTTTTGGATGTCCCCGGGGAGAACAAAGTGACATTATCACATGTGACCTATTTCGAATATAACAGATTTAGTTCCGCTACTTTCAGGATGCATAATATAAATGATGACACAGTCTTAAAAATTATTTAGGTTCTTAAATCTAATGCACAAGGTATCGACGGGGTGTCACTTGACATGCTTAAGCTGATCCTTCCTCAAGCATTGTGCACGATAACTCAAATAATAAATAGGTCGATACATGAATGCACATTTCCTACGATGTGGAAGACAGCTGTAGTGAAGCCCCTTTCAAAAAAAAGCCAACCAACATCTGTGCGAGACCTTCGACCTATAAGTCTTCTCCCATGTACCTCAAAGATCTTGGAAAGAGTCGTATGTGATCAGCTCACTAATTATCTCGAACGTCACGACAGACTTCCGCCTTTGCAGTCTGGTTTTCGCAAGGGTTGTAGTACTGCTGGGGCCTTGGCGGATGTGGTTGACAATGTGCTTGCGACTGCTTACTGTTGACTGCTCTGCTCCTGCTTGACTTTTCACGTGCCTTCGACTCTATAAATACAGATTTGTTGTTATCCAAGCTTGCATATTATGGTGTCGAGGTCGGGGCGGTGAAATGGTTTGAAAGCTACCTCACCAACAGAAAGCAGTTTGTGGAGCTCACGGCTTATGACGGCTCCAGGATAAAATCGACCTCTCTACCAGTTGGGCGTGGGGTTCCACAGGGGTCCATTATTGGTCCAATCTTGTACGTGTTATATAGTGCAGACATAGTAAGGAGTATAACACACTGTAGATATCATCTTTATGCAGACGACCTTCAGCTGTACTTATCATTTGCACCATCAGAGTGTGCACTTGCAGTGAAAAAAATAAATGATGATTTGTTGAGTATTTCAAATTGGTGCGGGGCGAACTGCCTTGTCCTGAACCCCACAAAATCTAAGTTCATGTTATTGGGCACAAAAAAGAATCTGCAAGGGTTGAATGTATGTGGTACTGCATTTGATATTCACATAAAAGAAGAACCCATAGAACAAGTGCATACTGCCAGAAATCTGGGGCTCACTTTCGATAGCTATTTAAACTTTGAGGCTCATATACAGAAGTGTGCTCGAAACTGTTTTTATCGACTGAAACTCCTATACAAATTAAGACCATACATCAGTGAGAAACTAAGGATTACACTGTACGAATCACTCATCCTTTCAAAGCTCAACTATTGCGATACAGTTTTCGGTCCTTGTCTATTGTCCAGGTCAGTAAGACTTATTCACAGAGTGCAAAATGCCTGTGCCCGTTTCTGCTTTAGGATCCCACCTAGATCGCATGTAACACCCTTTTTGAACGCTGCAGATTCTCTCAAAATGGATGAACGAAGAAGACTACACCTCGCAACTATGTTGTTTGGAATCTTGTCCACGGGAAGACCTCAATACCTCTATACCAAGTTAATCTGGGCGCAAGATCATCGCAGATATCAGAAAAGAGCTTGCACTTATGTATTTTCCACGCCCAAGCATCGTGCCGCTGCCTTCAAGGGTGCTTTTAGGTATGCTGCCACTAGATGCTGGAATGACCTTCCACCACCCATTCGTGATCTGAAATCAAAGCATGTCTTCAGAAAAATGTAAAAAGACATTTTTTATTACTACAGAAAAAAATCTATTGAGTCAAACTTTATACCTTTATTACCCATTTTCACAGTTAAAGACGTCACACACAAGTCACATATACTAGAATGAATATTTTATTTATTTATTTACTTTTAATAATGTTTGTAATATTTTTATATTTAAGATATATGCATGGACTCACTTCTTGGTTCTTCTCGTTCGGCTGATGCTCATGGGGATGATAAAATGATACAGCTTTGTTATTGTTCACATATGGCTTTTTTTTGCATTTTTCCGAACTGGACATAGATTAATATTGTATATAGGATAACTGGATTAATTTGTTTGAAGTTGCCACTCAATTCTGAATGCCACGTGTGCTTGCCACGTCAACATGTGTTCCCTTCAGCTTATGTGGCATAAGAATAAAATTTAAACGTGGCTAACACCAAAGTGTCGTGAAGGCTGACATACAATTCACAGACCAGTAAGGAGCACAGATTAAGGATGCTTCACGATCTAGTGACATTTTGTTTGCACCATAAAGTACGGACTGCCATAGATATACCATAGAGACTGTATAGAGGACTACTTTGTTTATCTTCTTATTTTTTTCCCCATTTTAAATTTTTAATACCTATTAATGATTTTATTTAAGGCAAACGAATCAATGCAGTCTTGTGGTTTTCATGGTGATACCTCCCTTGTTTTCACTGTTTCCAACAACACGTCGGGTCATTTTTTTTTTCTTTCTATTCGAGCCATATCGATTCATTCGATTAATGTATTAATTAATTAATGTATTAAAGTTGATATGGTTCAAATGGTCCAATAATGAATTGTATTAATGACAGAAAGTAACTTAAGTTGTTAATAAGTCAATATAAGTAGTACGGCACTCCACGACAGGGGCTCTCAGAATATCAGTGCTTTTGTGATGTTGACTGTCACAAAAGATATCACTGAGAGAGCCTCCTGGTTGGCCACCCAATATATATTTGTGGTATTTTTTTTGTTCTTTCTTTCTTTTTTCTTTTCATAATGTTGCACGTGTATGCTGTTTTATGTATCTTAAAGGCCAATTAAAACTTTTTCTTTCTTTCTTTCTTTCAGTTGCAGCAGATGGGAGAAGACATTTCAGAGAAGTTTATTATAACTAAAGTATTGATGTCACTTCCAGCCAGTTACAAATATTTTGTGTCTGCGTGGGAATCTGCATCGGATGACAAACAAACCTATGATAATCTTGTCGCTAGGTTATTAATAGAGGAGGAGAGATTAAAAGAAAAAGAAGAAATTCCTCAGCAATCATCGGCTTATGTGACAAAGAAAGTAGAAAAGAAAAACCTAAAATTTTACAAGTGTTATAAATTTGGACATTTCCAAAGTGAGTGCGGAAGCAATCGTACTAACAATAATAGCTCGAACAGTAATGAAAGATCATCCAAAAAATGTTTTTATTGCAAGAAATTAGGACATTTGAAAAGTGAGTGCTGGCATAAGAAAAATAAAGACAAAAATAAATTACACTAGTAATGCATTCGTTATTGTGAAATCGAAGGGAGATTTTCAACATTCACAGTGGTTAGTGGACACCGGCGCGAGTCAACATATGTGTCGAGACCGTGGTTTGTTTATGACATATACGTCGTTGTTAAATAAATCTGTGATCGTGGGGAACGGTAACATGATTAGTGCGCACGGTTGCGGACAGGTGGCGTTACAAGTATATGACGGATGTGAGTGGATAGACACTACCATAGACAATGTTCTATACTTGCCGGAACTGAAAACGAACTTGTTTTCTGTGAACCGCGTGGCAGATAAAGGTTATATCATGGTTGCAAATAATAACTTATGTAAATTTTATAAACGGGACAAAGTATGTGCAATAGCTATTCGTAATGGTGATATGTATCATACGGACGTGCGTTACAAGTACGGAGTAGCAAATATAACTCAAGTGAAAACAAGTCTTATGGAGTGGCATGAAAGGCTAGCTCACCAAAATATGCAACATATAAAAACTGTGCTTAAAGACAATAACATTTCAATGACAGATGAAATTAATGAAAAATGTGAGAGCTGTTTAGAAGGAAAAATTCATCGTTTGCCTTTCCGTGCTAGTGAAACAAAGACAATTCGATTATGTGAACTTATACATGCTGACACATGTGGACCTATGGAGGTGCCGTCTGTAGGAGGTTCTAGATATTTCGTTGTCATGAAAGACGACTATTCTAACTATAGATTTGTGTATTGTGTTAAAGGAAAGAATGAAGTAAAGGCATGCATTGAGAATTTCATAAATACAGCTGAAAATACTACCAAAAATAAAATACACTGTTTTCGGAGTGATAATGGATTAGAGTTTGCGAACAAGGAAGTGCGAGACATATTTACCAAATGTGGTATTATACATCAAACCACAGTTCCCTATACACCGGAACAGAATGGCAAAGCAGAGCGAGAGAACAGAACATTAGTTGAAGCAGCTCGAACAATGTTATGTGCAAAAGGTCTACTAAAGAAGTTATGGGCAGAAGCTGTTCAAGCTGCAGCATACGTATTAAATAGAACCAGTAAAAGCAATGAGCCTGGAAAAACCCCATTTGAGACATGGACTAATAAACACTTTGACATAAATCAATTAAAAACCTTTGGCACTCCTGTTTTTGTCCATATCCCAAAAGAAAAGAGGAGAAAGTGGGACTCTAAAGGAGAAAAAGGAGTCATGGTGGGTTATGGTGAAGATACAAAGGGCTATAGAATATTCTTCCATAATAAAAATACTGTAGAATTAAAAAGAGATCTTGCTTTCCTAAAAGAGAACAAAGAAAAGCAGGAAAATATAGCTATTCTAAAACAGGTACATAGATACACCTGAGTTGGTTCAAGATCAAGCATTAAATGATCTCAATGAACACCCTAATGAAGGTATTGAGCAAGTGGAAACGGGCAGAAAGAGTTAGGAGCCTCAACAACATCAGCAAAACCTAGATATTTCTACAGGAAGTGAATATGTACCGTGTTCCAGTGATGAAGACTCGTTTAATGAAGATGAAAATTTATTACCTAATAACCAAGATACTCGAGTCAGAAAACAAACATCTTTCTATAAATGTCATTATGTTTCTGCCGAGAAATGTGAACCCAAAACGTATCGAGAAGCTATGCAAAGGCAAGATGCCAGAAAATGGCAAGAAGCTATAGAGAAAGAACTGGAAACCCTGAAAGAAAACAATACTTGGGAATTTTGCAAGAAATCTGTGACTGTAAAAACTGTAAGTAGCAAATGGGTGTTCAAAATTAAAAACTGTAACGGTAGTGTTCAATATAAAGCTAGATTAGTGGCTAGGGGCTTTGAACAAAGTGATGTATCAAATCCTTATGAAATTTATGCTCCAGTGGCAAATCTGTCCACTTTTAGGTTATTTGTGTCATTAGCTACAAAGTTAAATTTGTTAATCTTATAATAAAATTATCTATTAAGTTACTACTAGCGCCATCTATGTCGTACTGTATGGAACTATTATAAAATTAAACTCTCTCTTTAAGCGTCGCTCTGTGTCTCATTTACAGGTTATGGGCTTTTCACGTTTTTATTTGTTTTTTACGTTATAATAAATAAAGTAAAAGTTGTAAAATGACGTCTAACTATATCGCTAACATTCCTAAATTGAAAGGACGCGAAAATTATGAAGATTGGTGCTTTGCGGTGCAAAATGTATTAGTGTTAGAAGGCATGGCGTCCGCCATTACACAAAATTTACCGGCTTCGCCCACAACAGTACAAATTAATGAAGATGCCAAAGCTAAAGCGAAACTAGTAATGACAATTGATTCATCACTTTACGTACAATGGCGGACAGATCCGCTCTTTCACCCATAAGGCCAATATCGCTTGCGCTTAAGTTAACGTAAAAATCTCACCCGCTTCATTAATGGAACGTCTGTCTCGTTTGCGCACGTTACATTTTTGTTGTCTGTCGCATATTGCTGCGACGTTGCCAGCGTGGACTAGACCGGCCGTTGCTAAGTTGTGATTTTTCGTGTATTGTTAAATAATGAAAATTCTCGAGGATTCATTTTTTGTATACGCTGCTCTGATGGCGAGTTTTATTACTTTTATAATTATTGAGTAAATGGTGGGTTTTATAAGAAAAATAATTATATATTATTAACGCAAGATTGATAAAAATGCAATAAATTCATGTTAATTTATTTATTATTCTTAATACAAAATGTTTAAAAAATCCACTTGGTCCCTGGCACCCTGAGATGGGACTCGAACCCATGACGTTTTGTAATCCGGGCGATATTTGTATTAAGAATAATTTTCAGTATAGCATTGTGAATGCGAAATTAATCAAATATAATAATTTACTTATTATATATAATAGTTTTATATACTGAGAAAAACAAATCAATTGTGTTAAAAATAAAGTGTATTTAAAATACATAATACAAAATTGATTAATCGATTCCATATGAAACCATTTTTTCAGTTTCACAGTTTTATATAAAGCAATACTTAAATAAAAAAGTATTAAATTCAAAAACGAAATCCACAACAATTTTTTATTTTAATAATATTAGTACAATTTTACAATTCTCAACGTTAAAAATAATAAGGGTTATTTATTGTATTAATTTGAATTTATTATTAATAAAAATAATGTTTATATAATGTTTAATTGCATAGGTGTGGGTATAATTTTTACTATGTTATAATACGTATTTGCTAATTTTACTCTCTTGCTATGACTTTTAATTGACTATTGAGTTTTATTACCTTTTCATTGATCAGCTGTAAGTCTTCTGACAAGAAAATTTAATTTATTTTCAAAGTTGTTTATGTTTAAATATATTACGGCGAGTTTCCTTTTAGTATATCTCTTTTCTAAATATCAGCAAACATTTCTGAATGCTATGCTGTTAAAGTCATATAAGTGTTATATATATGTTATGTGTGTGTTTTTTTAACATTTATATATTTTATTAAATGAGTTTTATTCATATTAGGAAAATGAAGGAAATACATTACTTTTCGTAAAACGATTTAATCGGCCTTCTTCATGACAATAAATTAATAAATAATATATTCAATTATAAGTATTATTATTAATTGCATTAGAGGTATTGTAATCCTTAACGTAAAAATCTTGATTGCAAAATTACAAGATGAAAGATGAAAACAATCCCTCAAAAATTTGTATCACAGAAAATACTCAAATATGATTACAATTTATCAATAGCTTTAGCCCAGTGATAAGCTAATGTTGAATAAAATGGATGTTTATTACAATCACATATTATTAATAAATCACATTTATTATTTATACCTTTATTCTTTATCTTTATTCTAAAATATATGCATGGAAGATAGAAACAATTTTTATTAGTATCACAGAAAATAATCAAATATGATTATAATTTAATAATAGCTTTACCCTAGTGACAAAATGACGTTGTATAACAAGAATGTTTATTATAATTGAACAATCATTATTTAAATCACAAATATTAAAATGTGTTATAAATAAATAATTACTGAAGTTATTCTTAATATAACGGCTTAACAATAAAATATTGGCAGAATTGTAACCTACATCGGTTAAAATTCTGCCGATATTTTTCTACACTCTATAAATATTTTTAAATTAGTAATAGCTGTTTTTATCATACTAATTATTTTAATATAATAGTCAAGTTACAAACATAAAACTGAGTATTCTGTCTGAAGTTTACATCAAAAGAAAATAAAGTGTATACAATATTTTTAATTTCAATGATTAAATCGGTATCTTTTATAACATTAAAATAATAAAATAATGATCAAGTAATTAAAGTATATTAATCCTTAGCCATTCTAACGTAACAATTTCTGTTATAAAACTAATAAATATATAAAATATAAACAATTTTTATGCATATCACAGGAAATAATCAAATATCATAGCAATTTACATCAACACTAGTCGCGATATAACACCGACCAAAATTGACAACATTTATAATAATCCAATAATCATCATATAAAACAAAAATTACTAAAAATATGTGTTATAAATTCTAAGGTCATATTATTAGTGTCAGTACTAACAATAATCCAGCAGAGAAATGCAAAAAAATAATGATAATTTTTTATCAGACATTATAATCAAATGTAGGTCATATAAATAACAATATAATTTAAAATGATATATACTTGTATAATAGAGGTATATTGTTGGACAATATCTACCTAACTACTTAATATTTAGTAGATGCCCCACCAGCGTCAATAACTGCATCACGGCGCCTACGCATGGACTGTACGAGATTTCTACATAAATCTGAACCTCGAAGGGAGTCCTAAATTTCATTACAGTGGGTGGTGAGTGCTGTTTAGTGCGTTCATTCTTAAAATCCCATCTTTGCACCATAATCGCCCATAACTGCTCGATTGGGTTAAGATCGGGAGACCGAGAAGGCCAAGGCACACTCCTTAATTCCGTTTGCTGGCTAAGACACTCTTGTACTACATGCGCACGGTGTATGGGACAATTATCTTGAAAAAAAAACAAAGTTTGGAAGTTCATCCCTCGGATACACCGTGCGTACTGAAGGCAACATAACTTCCTCCAGCAATTCCTTGTATGATTGTTCAGTGGCTCTCCCGTCGATATATGCCAGTTCACTTGGCCCGTCAGCACTCATCCAACCCCACATGTTTACAACGATTCTACCAGAATCGCACATTCCTGGGCTCATATCGCGTACAGTCCATACGCCATAAATTCTGACGACCATGTTCGCTGGACTTAAAACATTTTTCGTCAGAAAATATGGCATTTTCAAAATTAAAATCGCGATAATCACGTGCGAACCTAACACGGGCCTCTTTCTGGGCAGTGTTCAATATAATTTTTTTTGCGGGTTTCCTGTGGTGTATACCAGCTTTATGGAGTCCCCTTCTTATGGTCCTCACGCTGCAGTCATATTCAGACGCGAAATGGGACGTTTTAGTGAACGGAAACTCTTGATATATGTTTATCATATCAGATACTCGCTCAGGAGTTAATATAGACGGTGGATGTGCTCGGGGCCGATCTTCAATCGACCCCTCTGCAGCATCTCGCTGTATCCAGCGGCGAACAGTCTCGCTCTGCAAAATTAAATTAGAGTTGTTGTATTTTAATTAAATGAAATAAAATCATGTCATGCATATTTTTTTTTTCTTTAAGGACAAAATTCGTTCAAGTTGAAGTCACGGTATACATCTTATAACTCTTACGACGCAATTGGTGAAATTTTTACATACTACATTAACTGCATAAAAAATAATTTACATTGCTTTTTTCAAAATAATGCGCTCTATATAAATATGAGTATTTTGTGAAAATAATTATAACTGTTTTGTTTTGATTGTAAGATAATCTAACAAAAGTCAAAAACATTATAACCTAAGTCCAAGGCACAATCGAAAGATAGGAATGTTTTTTTATTTACATAATATCATTAATATAAAACATACATAAAACTTTGTTTTAATGACTTACCGAAACATGTAATTCTCTCGAAATCTGCGAAATATTTCTTCCTTGTCCGCTTAAAACTAATATATGATTCCTCTTTTCTCTTGTTAAATTGCGCGCCATTATTTTTGAATTAGACAATAACACAACACAAGATAGTCCAGTTTAAAGCAGAGGTTCCGAAGTGGCAAGAATCGAAGTTAAATAAACAAAGCCGAGGTTTCGTGGGAACAAGAATCGGAGTCCGGGTAGCATACACAATCGAAAGATTTATAATATAATATCACAATTAGATGCGTTGACAATGGACGAAATGCAAATTGCAACTAAAAACAAACAAACAAAAAAATGTTCATTCAAGTACGCATTCTTGCACATGGCACTGAGGGACAGTGGATTGTTATTGGTAGTAGTAAGTGTGTGGGCGGGGCGTAGTAAAAACTGCATGTTCATGCAAATATCGATGCGAAGTGAGAGCGCAAATGTCCGCCACTGTACATATAAAGCATGCAGCAACCACATATGATTTATGGACTAAGTTGAAGAATATGTTTGATGACGCCGGCTACACGAGGAAAATAAGCTTGTTACGCAAACTTATCAACATTCGACTGGATAATTGTGACTCCATGACTCAATACGTAACCCAGATAATAGAAACGGGACAGCGACTTCAAGGTATGAATGAATGAATGAATGAATGAATATTTATTGAACACATACACCATTTGACAAATTAAAAAAAGACATAATAATAACTAAGACATAATACTAATTAAAAAATATATAATAATAATAATATAAAAATCTTCAAATTTGCCTAAATTCACAATATTATATCATAGTCGGTGCAGTGCTCAAAAGGTCCCGGCTCGACATAGTGCTGCAGCAGACTACAGCGTCGATTTTCAGCCAGCACCCGAGGTGTGCCAATGCTCGCTAGCTCTGCTATAATACTCCGCGAACGGACTCGCAACCATGTGGTCGCGTAGCGCTCGCAACTATCGCATACGCATTTGTGTTCTTTACAAATAATATTATGTTATGGAACTTAATTTATTCAAACAATAGGATACCATGGATTCAATAAATTTACGGGTCCCAAATTCCAGGTAAGTTCCTTATCACCTCTCCTTAGCATATGCATCATGAAACACACAATCACCTGAGTGCACCTTGGTGTCTGATAGACGCAGAAATCAGTTAATTCAGCGCTGACACTGTTGATTATATAAAAATAATGCTTTCAGTTTAGTCCTAAAGCTGTGCAGAGAATCCAGACCACGTAAAGGCGGCGGCAGATTGTTCCAGCATTTAGTTGCGCTGTATCTGAAGCTACCCCTAAATGATGCAGTTTTGTGAGACGGAATCTTCAGCACATGAGACACCGAGCGTATTCCATACCTATCTTGTGCAGTTCTCCAACGCAATTTAGAGTATAAATAATCAGGCATCATCCTATTTATAACACCAAATAGTAAGGTGGCCAGGTGTAATTCACGCCGGTGGTGCATCTTTAATATATTTTCCTTAATTAGGTACGGTGTCACATGATTACGAGGCGGAATATTAAAACAAAAACGTGCACAAGCATTTTGCACTCTTTGTATAAGGTTAACTGTTTTGGAATATAATCTAGGGCCATAAACAACATCCATATAATTAAATTTAGAAAGGATCAGTGCATCAGTCAGTTTAATACGTAATTCCTTGCTAAGAAAATTTCTAATTTTATATAAAACTTTTAATCGATAGAAACAATTACGAACTATTTCACTCACATGTCTCTCATACCTTAGTTCTTCGTCCATTACAAGGCCCAGATTTCGTGCCTCCGAAACACGTTCTACTATATTGTCATTCAACACTATTTGCACATTTTGCAAGCCGATCCTACGAATCTGTTCCTTTGAACCGAGTATCATGTATTTCGTCTTACTTGCATTAAGAAATAAGCAATTCCTTCTAGCCCAAACAAAGATACTCTTGAGATCATCATTAATTTTTGTTATCGCCTCTCGTGTTTCGCTGGATTTGAAGGAGAGATAGATCTGCACATCATCTGCATAGATATGAAATTTGCAGTGCCTTACGACAGAAATTATATCAGCGCTGTAAAGAATAAATAAAAGGGGACCCAACACCGAACCCTGTGGAACGCCTCTTCCCAGCACTGCTTCATGGGAATATTTGGTGGTACCATCTTCTCCTGTCATCTCCACAATTTGTGATCTGCCGGAGAGATAAGAGTTAAACCATTTTATGGCATCACCGTCAAAACCGTAATATGACAACTTCGACAACAGTAGGGATATATTTAATGCATCAAAAGCTCTCGAAAAATCCAATAGTACTAACACTGTTCCCATTCCTTCATCCTGCGCTGCTAAAACAGAATCAGTTACATCCAACAGCGCAGTTGCAGTACCACGGTTCTTCCGAAATCCAGACTGTCTGTCCGGCAAAATGTTAAATGTCTCAAGATAATTTAAGAGCTGAGCAGCAATTGCCTTCTCTAGCACTTTTGATAGACAAGGCAAAATACTAATTGGACGCAAATCTTTAAAATCCATGGGGGCGGCAATTTTAGGTATCGGTTTCACTATAGCTCTCCTCCATAAAGCAGGAAACGTAGATGTTTGAATTGATCTATTTATCAATTCCGTTATAATGTCCATAATACAAGGCAACGCCATAAGTAACATATCCAATGATATGCCGTCCACACCCAAAGCATTAGATTTTAATGTTTTTATTAATTTGTAAACTTCAGCCGTTCCCACGGGTCTCAATGTGAAAACACTGCCACCAAACCTATTGTATTCATAATATGTCAAAAGAGACATATCACAATCTACATTCCCATCGGAAACATTCAAGAAGTGATCATTTATGAGGTTAGGATCACCCAAGTGCATTGGAATTTCAGTACGTCGCGGCTGCATAATCTTAGATTTCAAATTAAGCCATAATTTTTTTGGATTGTTTACATTAATATTAATATTATGTCGAAAATAGCACGTTTTTTCTCTGCATAATGCCACTTCTACTTGCTTTTTCAATTCCTTGTAGAATTGTTTGTGTGGTTCCAGATGAGACCGTCGATAACGCTTCAGCGCTGCATCCCGCAATTTCATCATCTGATTTATAGTGTCAGTGAACCAAGGGGCAGGCTGTTCCCTAAAACACATTGTTTTCAGAGGCGCATGTAGGTCGAATACAGTAATTAAATAATAGTTAATGTGCGCCACCATATCATTCACATCCTGCAGGCCACCAACAGACATCCAGTCACAACTGGCCAAGTCCCTGCTAAAGTGAACTTCATCAATTGACGCCAATGGTCTATAAGTCACTGTTCGTGGAGGGGTCTTTGGCTTTCGAAACTGATACTCGCACACTACAAAAGCATGACCATTGATAGCACCCATACCAGCAACAGAAACATTTCTCACCTTAGCATTTGTACATATAACGTCTATTAATGTACTGCTGTGTTCCGTAAAATGAGTAGGCTCATCAACCACCTGCACCAGATCCGTGCAATAGAGGAATGTTTTGAAAACATTATACTTGGAATCACGTGTATCCAACATATTAATGTTGAAGTCCCCCCCCCCCAATATTAAGTGATCGTAATCTGAGAATGACGTAATAGTGTCCAATAGTGCATCCAGGAAAAGCCCAACATCAACCCACTGTGGACGATAAGCAGTACCCAGTATAATTCTGTTGCCATTCAATGTCGTACTTAGCCACATTTGTTCGACTGAGAGGTGTTCCGGATGACTACAATTTTTGACCCTAAGGCCTCGTCTTATGTAAAAACCTACACCACCTCCACGCCCACCACATATACTTGCAGGCCGAGGCTTATGTCTTAGGCGATATTCTGGTAAGGTAGGCGCTCGTCCATCTTCACCCTCTCTGAGCCAAGTCTCATTAATCATCACAACATCAACCGCATGTCGCTGCATAGTCGATATAAAATTATCATGATTCGTTCCTAGTGATCCGGCATTTAAGAGACCAACTGTAAAATGTTTGGCACTAAACATCACTACAGAAGAAAAAATAAAATATAGACAGTGCACGACAACCCGTGTACATCAGTGTTAATGGGCCAAAGATATACAAAATTAACAGGAGAACCCCGTAAGCTTCGCAAAACGAAGCGTGCGTCCCACCATACATACAATGCAGATAAAAAATAAATAAATAAAGCTGAAGACACATCACTTCATACAGACAGCCAGAGGCAAATATCAACACAATAAACAGTAAATAATTCCTCAGAGCGTGGGCCGAAAATCCACTAATAGCTATCAATGAGCAACGGAACACATTTAAAAACCACACCGACATGAAGGCTACATTTTCACAGAAAATATCTATAGACAATATTGAATACCATAAGAATAAAACAATAAATATTACATAATATGAACAGTAACAACACACACGCAAATTGCCAATTATAGTTATTGTGCCATTTCCAACAGAAAAACAGTGCAAGAACAACAATAAAAACAAAATATTTTTGACTTTTATTAATATAACGGATTGAATTAATGCATCTGCTCTGTATATATTAAAATAACGAAAGATCAGTAAAGAAAGTAATAACATTTCAATTTGCAACACAATAGTAACCTGCCATAACAATACTCTGCAAATCAATGAGGACCACAAATAAATCAATTCAGTTAAAGTTTCAATAAAATTACAAAATATATTATATTCAATTAAATTAATTAAATAAAAAACTTTACAATAAAAACCATGCAAAATTAATACAGAAAAGGTTTGAGCCAAAGTTAAAAAACTATATACGTTACAAACTAATGCATCTCGTCTACATATAACAAAGTAATAGATGATTATTAAACATAGTACTATCATTCTGTTAAGCAATATGATGATAACTTGCCAAGACAGTACTTTGCAGACCAATAAAGAAAAAAAAAAAATATTAGTATTAAAATCAATAAAATGATAAGACTGAATTTTTTGGATAAAACATTTTAACAATTTTATAGAATAAAAAACATGCAAAAATATAACAAAAAAAGTTTGAGCCAAAGTTATAATATTTATTTCACTATAGTCTGCATTATGCAATTCTTTACAAGCCAAACTATTAAACTTAACCACTACCAAAAACCTTGGTCATTTCCTTGTCAGTACGAATAAGGAACGACTGCTTCCCTTCATCCTGTCTTACATAAATACGACCCCGTTTTGTCCAGACATACTTCCATGACAAGCGCTTACGTTCATCTCGAACCTTGCGTAAAAGGTTGTATTTGGTGAGTCTTTCGTTTATATAAAACGCCCGAGGCTCGCTATGAAGCCCGAAGTCGGCTGTATTAACCCCGCGACGCACGCGCATACTATGAAGCAGCTCGTCTCGCAGAGTGCGACGCGCCAGACGTATAACCAGGGGGCGTGGCCTCCCTACGTCGTCGTGCGTATCACCTCCTCCTTTCAACGTCCCTTCACCCGTTCTATTTGTTGAGCGCGCATATCTTAGTGATCCCACACGTTCCGCGGAGACCACATCACGGTCGTCGATTTGCACACCTAACTTGACCGCTATCAGTTTAACAATGTGATGAGGATTTTCATTTTTATTTTCGGGCAAATTAGTGATTTCAATGTCATTCGCTAACAACTCCTGCTCCTTATCATTAATTTCCAAGCGTAATTCGGCTATCAGTGACTCCAACCGTTCCCCCTTTCTATCCTTGCACTCCATAGACTTCTCAACCGCTTCCATACGTGATTCCAGCGACTCAATACGAGCATCGTTTTTTGATAGTAATTCACACATATCCTGACGTATATTTTTTATCTCGCTGTGTAAAGTATGCAATTCCTCGCGAAATAATCGTATCTCCAGTGCTATTTTAAACTCTTCTGTGCTATCTGTAGCTGTGCTGTTGTATGGTTCCTGCTCGCCGATAGACATATTATTCTCATCCTCAGACAGCCGACAAGGAAGAGCCGGCCTTACAGGAGTATCCATATTATAATCTCGAGGTACGTTTTTTTGGCATTCTGGACATGACCATAATTTAGGGACTTTATCATTTTTGAATTTCCCTGCGCATAACTGGTGATAACGTAGGGAACATTTCGTGCATGCTACACTATCTGATTGTGACAAGTATCTGCCACAAGCTGCACATTTAGTCATGCTTAAATTGAATGTGCCACAACAAACTCGACGAAAACAAAACAAAACAGCAACTACTGCGCACAGCTATCCGTCAGCTGTTAGTCAGCTGATACTCGGGTAAATGCAAAAAAGGAAAAAAAAAAATTCTTCACTTTGATACCTCCTGTATGAGTTTATTTGCAATATTATTAATCAAGACAGTGTAAAATATATATATACTGATTATTTTAACAACTCTAAGCAGCGTTAATATGATTTGTCTCGCTCAGTGAGTTGCTGCTAAGAGACACTCTCCTCATTTGAAACATAAGGTTGTGCACCATAGGTTTCAGTATCAATAGTTTAATTTATCTTTATATAATTCACAATCCTGATCTGTTCCAGTGAGCACAGATGTTTCAGCTAAATGTTTTGTCACTTCCTCACTATTTACAATGAATATATTCACAAAAACAATAATTTTATTTGTGAGAACTTGAAAACACGTCTTATAAGCTGCGCAGTGGCGCCACCTTCCCTACAGGTACAGGTTTCAAAATTACCGATGAATGGATCGGTGCATTAATGTTAGCAGGATTACCCGAAAAATATGGGCCTATGTTAATGGCCATAGAGCATTCAGGCATTGAAATAAGTGCAGACGTTATTAAAACAAAATTGATGGATATGTGTAGTGAAATTGAGAAGGTTTCCTGTTCAGAAAACGCTTTTGTCGCGAAAAGTGGGCAACGGGTAAAATATAGAAACACAAAAAATGTAAACACCAGATCAGTTGATACGACAAAAGTAACTACAAAAGTCATAAAATGCTACAAATGCAAACAAACAGGTCATTATAAAAACCAGTGCCCCAACTATGAAAGCAGTACAAGAAGACAAACAAATGCTTGTAGTGCAATTTTTCTGAATGGAAAATTTAATTGTAAAAACTGATACATTGACAGTGGAGCTAGTAAGCATATGACATCAAAAATAGAATACATAGTAAATCCATCATATGAGAATAAAACTAAAGAGATATTAGTGGCAAACCAAACATGTCCCTGTGCTGTGTTCTGGTGATGTTAACATTGTTACAGTTGTGAATAATGTGGAATATGATATCACCGTCACAGATGTATTGTGTATACCAAATTTAACAACCAACTTTCTTTCCGTGAGTCAGTTGATTAAGAACGGCAACAGTGTGATTTTCAAAGAAAATGCTTGCTATATCTATAATCAACAGAATGATCTTGTTGGAATGGCAGAATTAGTGGAAGGTGTTTTTCTTCGTGTTTAGCTTGTAAAAAACACGAAGAAAACAGAACAGTTATTGGCAGCAACCGCCATAGCAACAAATGAACTTGGCATCGACGTTTGGGACACATTAACAATACTGATTTAATTAAAATGAAAAATGGTGCTGTAGAGGGCATTACATTCACAGATGTAGCAAATATAAACAAATCTAAGTGTACCATTTGCTGTGAAGGAAAGCAGACTAGACTACCTTTTCAGCTGAGTTCTACTAAAACCACAGATTTTTTTGAATTAATACACTCAGATGTGTGTGGCCCCATGGAGAATATTTCCATTGGAGGATCTAGATATTATATCTTGTTCGTGGATGACTGCAGCAAAATGGTGTTCGTTTATTTCATGAAAACAAAGAGTGAGGTATTTAAATACTTTAAAGAATTTCTGTCCATGGTAGAAAACCAGAAAGATAAAAAAAAAAATTCTAAGAACAGACAATGGTGGTGAATTTTGCAGTCAAGAATTTGAAACATTTTTAAAGCAACAAGGAATAATCCATCAAAAAACTAATGCTTATACGCCTCAACAGAACGGATTGAGTGAACGTATGAATAGGTCATTAGTTGAAAAAGCGAGATGCCTGATTTTTGATGGTGGTTTACACAAAAAGTTTTGGGCAGAAGCCATAAATACCGCTGCTTATTTTAAAAAATAGAACGGTTGTTACTGGACTAAATAACAGGACCCCATATGAAGTTTGGTCAGGTAAAAAGCCTGACTTAAGTAATATACGTATATTTGGAAGCAAATCAATGATGCATATTCCAAAAGAGAAACGCTTGAAGTGGGATAAAAAAGCAAAAGAGTTAATTTTTGTTGGTTATGCAGACAATGTGAAAGGATACAGAGTTTACGACCCAGTAAGGAACTCTGTTATAATAAGCAGAGATATCATCTTAATGGAAACACAAACAAGAAACATGGTAGATATTCCTATTGAGTGCAAAGCTCCAGCGAAGGAATTAAAGTTGGAAGATAGTATAGAGATCACAGACACGAAAGGTGAAAATGATGATAAAGACAGTACATATATTCCAGAAGACTCTTTGGTGAGTGAATCAAATGATACTTTTTTTGACACTGCATCCGAACCAAATGTTTCACAAGTAAATCTAAACAACACAGAAACGTTGAATAAGCGTACAAGAAAAAAACCCGATCGCTTTGGATATAATAATATGTATATTGCAGAGTTCGAACATCACAATGAGAAAGATATTACCCTCGAAGAAGCTTTAAATGGACCCGAGAAACAGTTTTGGAGAACAAGTATGGAGGAGGAGTTAAAATCGTTCCAAGAAATTGATGCATGGGAAGAAGTTGATCCATCTCATGACTCCACTATAGTGCAGTGTAAGTGGGTTTTTAAGAAAAAATATGACAGTCAAAATAATGTGCGATACAGAGCTAGACTAGTAGCAAAAGGTTATTCGCAGAAAGCTGGTGTTGACTTTCATGAGACTTTTCTCCTGTACTTAGATATTCCACACCGAGGTTGTTATTTTCTGTAGCAGCAAAACTTAGTTTAGACATTCGCCATCTTGATGTTACCACAGCTTTTTTAAATGGTTTTTTGAATGAAACTGTGTATATGAGAAAACCTTTAACTTATAAAACTAATAAGAATGATATAAAAGTATTAAAATTAAAACGTGCCATATATGGACTTAAGCAATCATCCCGTGCTTGGTATCAGAGAGTAAATGATTACTTGTTAAAGTTAGGTTATCAGAAATCTAAATATGAGCCTTGCTTGTTTACAAAATTTAAATATAATGTTAAAATTATTATAGCTCTTTTTGTTGATGATTTTTTTGTATTTTCAAATTGTGAAATCGAAACTAACAAATTATTTGAAGAGTTAAGTTGTAAATTCAAATTAAAAGATTTGGGTCAGATAAAGCAGTGTTTAGGTTTGCGAGTAAATGTACAGAAAAATGTGATAACAGTTGATCAAGAATAATATGTAGAGAGCTTATTAAAAAGATTTAATATGTTCAATTGTAAAACTGTAGACACCCCTATGGAAATGAATTTAAAGTTAGAAAGGTCTCAAAATAATTGTGATAATAATTATCCATATAGACAACTAATAGGTAGTTTGATGTACTTAGCGGTACTAACTAGACCAGATATTGCATACAGTGTTAATTATCTAAGCCAATTTATGATCATATGATTATAAGGCATATGATCTGACTCATTGGAAACATTTGAAAAGGATATTAAAATATTTAAAAGGCAGACTGGAGTTCTGATATAAATGACAGGAGATCTTTTTCTGGTTATTGTTTTAAATTATCAAATGCAGTTGTATCTTTTGAATGTAGAAAACAACGAAATGTAGCATTGTCTTCAACAGAAGCCGAATATATTGCATTGTCAGAAGCTAGTAAAGAAGCAATTTATTTGAAAAGGCTATTGTGTGAAATTTTAGGCAATTCAAAACCAATTATTTTGTATAACGATTGTCAAAGTGCACAAAAACTAATTTTAAATCCAGTTTTACATCGAAGATCTAAACATATTGATATAAGGTATCATTTTGTCAGAGAAGCTAATGCATATCTAGAAACGGCTAAAATGCCAGCAGATATTTTTACCAAAAGTTTAGGATCAATCAAACATAAATATTTCACAAAAATGCTTGGCGTTTTACCTGTTTCTCATTATTCTTAATTTAAATAATTTTATTAAGCGGAGGTGTTAATCTTATAATAAAATTATCTATTAAGTTACTACTAGCGCCATCTATGTCGTACTGTATGGAACTATTATAAAAATAAACTCTCTCTTTAAGCGTCGCTCTGTGCCTCATTTACAAAATTTACCCATTTATCAAATGGATGTAACAGGAGCATTTTTATATGGAAATATTGACGAAACAGTCTATTTAGAGTTACCAGAAGGGGCTTATAGTGGGGGTGAAAACATTGTTAAATTAAATAAATCATTGTATGGCTTAAAAAAATCCCCTAAGTATTGGAATGACAAATTTAACTCGGTGATAATAACACATGGTTTTGTTAGATCTCAAAGTGATACCTGTCTATATACAAAGCATAGTGGCAATGCCAGAACATATGTTTTATTATACGTAGATGATTTATTAATTTTTGGTAATAATGAAAATGAAATATGTGACCTTAAATCATTGCTTAATAAAGAATTCAAGATGAAGGATTTAGGATTGGTGTCGAATTTTCTTGGCATACAAGTGAGACAGGATTTACAAAATAGAGTGACTGAATCAAATTAAAAGGAATATCTTGAAAACATTTTAATTAAATTTGATATGTAAAATTGTACAGAAATGTGCACCCCTATGGACCTTAACTTTAATGTTAAAATATTGGAAGAAAATAGTAATTGTGTGATTGATAAAAATATTGAAAAGAAATGTACAAAGATAATAGGTTGTTTATCTTATGCAGCATTGGGTACAAGACCAGATATCTGTCTAGCTGTGTCAATTTTGAGCAGATATCAGAATAATGCAAATAACTTTCTATTTACAGCTTTAAAAAGGGTTTTAAGATACCTAAAATATACTATTAATTATAGTATAATATATAAGTGTAATAGTGATGTGCTAGTGGGATATTGTGATGCTAACTGGGAAGGAGACTTAAAAAATAGAAAATCTACAACTGGCTATTGTTTCATGTTTGCCAATTGTTTAATTGCATGGTGTTCTAAGAAACAACAAAGTGTTAGTTTGTCTTCTACAGAGTCTGAGTATTATGCTATAAGTATGGCAGCAACTGAAGCTTCCTGGCTTATGCATTTATTAAATGATTTTAACATTAAAATGATTTGCCCTGTAGTAATGTTTAGTGATAACCAAAGTGCCATAATGGTTACTAATACTGATTGTGTTAAGAGATTAAAACATATAGAAATAAGGTTTCATTATATTAAAGAGTTGATTAAAAAGGGTAAATTAGTTTTGAAATATATAAAAACAGAAAACCAAACACCACATATGTTTACAAAAGCCCTGAATAAAAGTGTATTATTTAAGTTTATAAATAAGTGTGGTTTGTATAACCTTTGAGTTTTGTTTTGTTTTTTTTGAGTGTACCTTAATATTGGTATAGTAATTAATTCGCGTATTACCTTGAAAGGGGGTGTTGGTACCAATATAATACTTAATTTCGGTTGGCAACATTGGATGTCATGTCTATTATTTTAAAATATAAAAGACCACGTATTGTGTGCTAAGTTAAATAAATTACTACGTTAAATAATTAAATACTTTTCGTTTTACTTATATTCCTACACAATACTTTCATTTTTTAAGTGATTTTTCAAATTTGTAAGTTGTGTTAAATAACCCCGAAATCGGGTGAGTGTTCTAATTTCTTTAATTTTTACTTCTCGCTGACACGTTCTTTTCTTATTAAGTGATAAAGAAAAAAAAGAACGGTATAAAAAAAAAAAATTATTTACGATAAGTAAAATCGAGGTCAAGGTCCCTAGGGTCGTGGGTAGGTTTCTTAGAGGTCTGATGGTAGATCACTCGATAGAACTTCCCTGTACTCCTGTGAATTCTACGGTGCGCCGGGCTTCAATTTCTGGTTTCCATAAGGCACTTCTCCAATTCTCAAATATCAATTCCCAGTATAAGTAAAGTTGGCGTGATTTTCTTAATCCGTACGGAGTTCCTGAAGAAGTCACAATAATGCCACATTATTACCCGGAAAGAGAAGTCGGGTACTGCCACTAGCGTTGGTCGTTAAAATTAGCAATTAAATCGTAGAATCTAGCAAAGCTAGTTAGTACAGGAGTGAAGAGAGTATTCTTAATTAATCTGGGTCGAAGTGGCAGTTATAAATAAAAAAAGCAGTAACGGTTACATAAACTGATGGCATTTAAATGAAATAAAAAAAAGAACATGGAACGTAGGTAGCAATATAAAATATATATCAATAATGACTTTTATTATTGATCATGAAATATTACGGTGATTCTTGTTAAACTTAAGTAAATTAATTAAGCAAAAGCTGCATACTTAGAAATGTAAAATAAGTAACTACAATAATTCAAACGTTTCTACTCATTAAATAATTGGTTAAATGCACAACTTACCCAGTACGGGATTATATTTTTTCACTACACTTCTAAGTGTTTCTTATATTTATTTAAACTTTTTTTTTATATATTTATTTAAAATAAGAATCGTCAGTCGAAGACTTAGTAAAAATCGAACAGACTTTATATTTTGAAAAGCGTTACACAGCTGTTTTCAAACAAGATTCATTTGTAAGTGTGGCTCGCAACAGGCACGAGCGGCTGGCCGCCGCCGGCCGCCGCGCGGTCGACTTGTTATCGTTTTTTATGCTACCCGCGCCCGCGCCAACATCGCTGTATATATATATTACATCTGCGTGCGATCTGTTTGTTTGTAAATATTTAATTTGTATATAGTTAGGTTTTAAGTATTATTTTTTTTTAACGTATAATTATTTATTCTTTAGTAGTTATTAAGTTTTCATTAAAAATTAACATAGTTTTAAGATTATTATTTATTTTAATTTATTTGCAGTTTGTAAATAATGATAAACAATTCATAATTAATACGGAGACACGTAAACATTAATTTACTGTTTTATCATTAAATAGAACAACGTTACAGTATCCCCCTTCCAGAGAAGGATTTTTCCCGCCTTGATTAGAAAAATCCACAAAAGAAAATCGCTCTAAAGTTTCAGATCTTTAATGTGCCAGGCTCCCAGGTCATTACCAGCCATGTCTTCTAGCACATAAACCAACGGAGAACGTTTTTGTTTAATTTTACATTTCACATATTTAGGTGTCAATTTCTTAGTCAAATGTGCATCTTTGTCACTTTGAAAATAGGTACGCTTCCACACTATATCACCCTCCTCAAATTCTGCCTCTTTCCGACGAAGATCGTATCGTTGTGAGTTCTTTTTGTGAGCCCTCCATAGTGAGATTTGAACTTTATCAAAAAACTTCCGAAGATATCCCAAATTTTCAGCATATATCTCGCGAGGTAGGAATACTATTTCGTTTGGAACATCATTATCGATGTAATGTGATCCACATGTCACTAATTCTCTTCCATGAACCAAAAATGAAGGTGTATAACCAGTGCTCTCATTAATAGAGTTATTTATAGCAAACTGAATTTTAGAAAGGTTAACATCCCAAGAACGGTGGTCATCATTTACAAATGTCGACACTGCAGTCATTATTGTTTTATTATATCTTTCTACAGTATTTACTTGTGGGGTATACTTCGGGGTAAAATGAATATTAGGTATCTTATATTCCTTGAAGAGATCGTCAAGTTTATGACTTGTGAATTGGACACCGTTGTCCAATATAATGGTTTGTGGAATGCCATGTACGAGAAAAACATGATTTTCAAGGTGAAGTTTGACCAATTCAGCAGTAGCTCTCCGAAGTGGAAACATCAAACAATATTTTGAAAAGCAGCACGTCACAACAAACAGATAACAGTGTTGTTTTCTAGAAGGTGGCAAAGGCCCGACTAAGTCGATCGATATTGTCTGGAAGGGTCGGTAACATTCCTTGGGTCTACCCATTGTACCTAACGTGCCCTGAGTAGATATCTTATAAGCTTGGCATGTCTCACAGCCAGCCACAAAGTTCACCACGTCTGAATGCATATTAGGCCAAAAGTAATTTAAGCTCACTCTTTTGAAAGTTTTAAAAATTCCAAAGTGACCAGACGTGGGATTATCGTGATTAGCTCTAAGAACAACTTTCCGATTTTCTTTTGGAATCACTTCCTTCCAGTGAAACTCGGTAGTAAGAAAATTTTTATTTCTCATGTACCTGTAAAGCTTACCATTTTCTATACGATAGTTAGGACAACTAGAAGAGGATTCCTTGCAACTATTGTATATATTTAAATACCACGAATCACTAGTAGTAGGCTCAGCCGAAATCAATGAGAGTGGCAACGATCGAGATAAAGAATCAGGTATAACATTATCCTTGCCACGACGGTGCCTTACAACGAAATCAAAAGTTGAAAGCCGGATTCCCCATCTGGCCAGGCGTCCTGTTGGATTCGATATAGATAAAAACCATTTTATAGCAGAATGGTCGGTGAATACCGTGAAGGTTTTCCCATTTTCGAGGTAGCAACGCCAGTGTTCAAGTGCAATAAGAACTGCCAACGTTTCCCTCTCAGTTACACTATAATTCTTTTCAGCATCCGTAAGGGACCTACTCATAAAGGCGATTGGATGCTCTGTACCGTTAATTGTTTGTGAGAGCATTGCACCTATACCAAAATTGCTGGCATCTGTATGCACCTCAAAAGGATGATCAAAGTTTGGACAAGCTAGAATTGGGGCCTTAACTAATAAAGACTTTAGTTCAAGAAAGGCCTGATCAGCTTCATCTGACCAATGAAATGGTGGCGACTTTTTTTTTGTAGACGTAAGCTTATTCAAGGGACCAGCTATCGTACTAAAATTTGGTATGAATCTCCTATACCACGAGGCTGTGCCTAGGAAGCGTTTTACTTCTTTCCTATTTGTAGGCGTGGGGTACTTTAGCATAGCCTCCACCTTTTCTGGATCTGTACGCAGCCCTTGTGCATCAACTATATACCCTAAGTACCGCAGTTGACTACGAAAGAAATGACATTTACTTAAATTTATAGTCAAATTTGCATCCTTCAATTTAACGAAAACCCGATTAAGGAGTGCTACATGTTCGTCAAATGTTTGACTAATAATGATGACGTCATCAACAAATACAAACACCTTCAGTTCAAATTCCGGTCCAAAGAGAGTATCTACAAGACGTTGTTGTGTTGCGGGTGCGTTAGTTAAGCCAAAGGCGGTGACTTTGAACTGAAAAGTGCCCCTACTGGGAACGTAAAATGCAGTCTTTTCTCGATCCTCCTCCCTAATAGGCACCTGCCAGAATGATTTAGATAAATCTAGACTGGATAAATACCTAGCGTCCTTAAGATTGTCTAGTATTTCAGAAACATATGGTAGGCAGTAAGCATCCTTTTTAGTTACTGAGTTCAGTTTCCTGCTATCCAAACAAAGTCGTGGTTTACCATCCTTCTTGCCTACAACTAAGACTGGTGAAAGCCATGGACTCTCAGACGGTTCTATAACATCGAGAGAAAGCATCTCATCAACCTGATCTACAATAAGTTTTTGTTTTTCTGGAGATAATCGGTAGTACCTTTGGCGAATCGGTTTGCTATCTCCAGTGTCTATAGTATGAGTAATCAAGTGAGTTCTTCCCAAACCCTTCTCTTCATAAGATATTTCCTTAAATTGTCTGATTACATCATCAGCTAACAACCGTTCGCCTTCACTTAAATTCTCATATGTATGCAAAAGTAGATCAGAACTTGTATCTATTTTTTGAATACACGGAGAACTATTATCAAGAAGTGCTATGTTATTAACGTGATTAGGGAATATTTTAAATATTTTCCAGAAATCTATACCCAGTAAAAGTTTTGAGTCAACTTCCGGAATAACATGAGCTTTAATAACACTTGTTTGTCCATTAAATAAAAGAGGAAGTAGCATATAACCATTAGATTTAAGCACCTGACCTCCTGCAGCAGTAGCCGAAATATAATTATCGATGTGTAACTTGAAATCTCGTGAAAGTAAAAATTTATAAAAATCACTTCCAATAACACTTATAGCTGATCCCGAATCAAGTAAACCGTACATTTCAAAATTAGGGACACCTTCAATACAGACCTTCACGTAAGGCCGTGGATCATTACAAGGTTTACTATTAAGAATAGAGGCAGTCTTATAAGAAGAAAAAAAATTCCTTAAAAATTGCAACCAATCCTTCCAAACAAAATCATTAGTCGGATTTGCTGCCAAGCTGCAATTTTTAGTTATTCGTTTTTTGAGCTAGGTAAGGATTTCTTTATATTACAATTATTACACTCGGGAGTACGAACTCCTTTTTTACCACATCTGAAGCAAAAGATTATTCGGTCAGCCTTACAATCCTTCATGCTATGGGTATCCACTCGACAACGATGGCAAAACACCTTTGAGTTACCTATGTCACAAACTTCAGTAGAGTCTGTAACTATTTTAGAATCAACGACAGCGTACAATCTAGGATTGAGACTTGTTGAGTTTTGCTTATAATTGATACAATTGTAATTTTTGTTTTGAGTTTTTAAGGGATTCTGATATGCAAATTCAGGAGCAAGTGTTTTTAAACTCATAGATGGCGGTTCTTTGAAATTATCAGATCTTGTTTTAAATTTCTCATAATTACGGCATATTTCACGTAATTTCTCTATTGTTGTAATATCGGAACAATGAGCTAATACACTTGAGTAGCAAGGACGAATATTGTGAAGTATAATATCCAATTTTTCAGACTCTGACAAAGATTTGCTTAACCTACTAAACATACCTTGCATTATTGCTAAGTATATGACAATATTCTCTGTCTCCCCTTGACTTCGACTGCGTATTTCATCGATCATACGGTAATCGTAATCCGCGATATCAAAATCATCTCTTAGTAATACAAGTAAATTTTCCCAGGAAGTAACACTAGCTCTTATTCCTCGAAACCAATGCAAAGCATCTCCTATAAAAATGTCAGTAACTGAAGCCAACATTTTCTCCCCTGTTATGTTTTTGGAAAACCGAACTTCCTCTAATCTCTCTATAAATGCCCTGACACATGACTTCCCATCATACTTGAGCTTATTAATGTCATTAAAAATGCCTCGGTCACAAGTTACCTGAACATTAAGGCCGCTTTGCTCAGTAATGCATTTAACCTCCTCACTATCAGCGATTTTCGGAGAAATCGGTTTTGACAAATCTTTAAACTGTGAATATAAATCATCAAGCGTTTTCATAGTAGTTTCAAGGTATTTCAATTTTTCTGGCGTAGTGGGTTTCTCTAATCTACGAACACGATGATACAAATGATTTAGAAATGCCAAGGTCCTATCAGACAAAGCCGAATCCACTGAAAGTCGTAATTGTTCTAAGTTTGTTCTAACTTTGTCCAACGTTTCCCTGATACCCTTTATATCATTTTCAAAATCAAGGCAAGAATCTGAGACATCTTCAGATGGATACAGTTGTGTTAGTTTACATACCTGCCGTCTCAATTCGACCACAGTAAGCTCTGTTTCTCCACCTCTAATTAGTACTTCATACTGAAGTTCAGACTTTTGTAAAAGTAAAAATTTTATGGGGTATGCCATATTTATTCTTATTTAGGAAAATAAATATAATATTTTAATCGCTGTTTGCGGGTAGGTTGTGCAAATAACAAAATACAATTATAAAAAAAGCACAATTAGCCAAAGCAGTTAAATCCGTTCTGTCACAATAATCAGTTTTGCTCTAGAACGATGTAGCACGCAGTAATAATATATTAATAGAGAAAGATAATAAGTTAAAACACACACAAAAAAAAAATTACAAAATAAAGCAATATTTGAGTTGAGTGCTTTACACCTTGTTCAAATACAAAAGTAATTCTAACATAAATTTATGTAAGACCAAAATAAAACACAATTTTTAAAGTGAATACTATTAACTGTTTCGTAGCACACAACTCAAATCACTACGATCGTTTAACAAAAAAAACTGTTCACCCCCAACACCAGTAATTAAAGAATAAAAAAAAACTATAGGTAATCCACCAAAAGCAGCCTCGAAACCTTTAATTTAAGCGTGGGCGCCACTGACACGTTCTTTTTTTATTAAGTGATAAAGAAAAAAAAGAACGGTATAAAAAAAAATATTTATTTACGATAAGTAAAATCGAGGTCAAGGTCCCTAGGGTCGTGGGTAGGTTTCTTAGAGGTCTGATGGTAGATCACTCGATAGAACTTCCCTGTACTCCTGTGAATTCTACGGTGCGCCGGGCTTCAATTTCTGGTTTCCATAAGGCACTTCTCCAATTCTCAAATATCAATTCCCAGTATAAGTAAAGTTGGCGTGATTTTCTTAATCCGTACGGAGTTCCTGAAGAAGTCACAATAATGCCACATTATTACCCGGAAAGAGAAGTCGGGTACTGCCACTAGCGTTGGTCGTTAAAATTAGCAATTAAATCGTAGAATCTAGCAAAGCTAGTTAGTACAGGAGTGAAGAGAGTATTCTTAATTAATCTGGGTCGAAGTGGCAGTTATAAATAAAAAAGCAGTAACGGTTACATAAACTGATGGCATTTAAATGAAATAAAAAAAAATCATGGAACGTGTTACATGCCTATACTACCACGAACGAGCTAACGTCGCTTATTCTAATAATTTACACAATAAAATATTATAATTGTGTAATTGCGAATTCAGCATTATGGAACATCGGTCTACGACATGTGACTGCTGAGTCGGCGCCTCGTGCTTCGCGCTTCGATGTCACCATCGCAGTTTTAGAACATTCATTCTCGGTACCTACTTCGTCCGAACCTAACATAAGTTTTAGATTTAATAAAATACTTTGTAACATTATTTTAATAAATAATTATAATTAAATCGGTTTTTTTTCGATCCTCCGGCCGCAGCCTTCGTAATTGGCGCAGTCGGTAGGATTTTCGAAGCAGTGCGCGTTCGATTCCGGTCTCCAAAAATCGTTGTCCATTCGCCCCGCGTGGCTGCTCGCGCTATCAAGCCCTTATCGAAAATCCGAACCACGAGGACGCAGCCCAAGGAGGAAGTATCCAGACATTGATACGCAGAGAAAAGCCGTAATGATACTGTAAGTACATGAGAATTTTTACTCGTGTTGCTTCCTTGTAGTTTTATAGTACTTACTTATATATATTATTATATATAATCATTCAAAATTTTCCACCCAAGGAAACCTAAAGAGGATCTTTCCTCTCGTAAGTGTAGGCATAAAATATTAGATAAGTGTAGACAAGTTAAATCTATTCCTGAGTATCCAGAGATAGAAATGGCAGGTTACGATCCAGATGTTATCTACAAGGCCTTACGCCCAGTACCCGAGTTTGATGGAAACCCTAACATTCTTACTCGATTCATTAGAATATGTGATCAAATTGTTACCCAGTATATTAGCGCAGAGCAAGGATACGAACTAAGTAACCTATGTTTAATCAATGGTATACTTAACAAGATAACTGGTTCCGCTGCGAGAACAATAAATTCGAACGGAATTGCGGAAGATTGGAATGGTATTCGCACAGCACTGATTAATAACTTTTCAGACCAACGAGATGAAACAGCGTTATACAACGACCTTGCTTTAGTTACACAAGGAAGTAGCACACCACAAGAATTTTATGACAAATGCCAGAACCTTTTCAGTACTATAATGACGTATGTCACACTTCATGAAACATTACCCACTACAGTGGAAGCCAAAAGAACTCTTTATAAAAAATTAACAATGCAATCATTTGTTAGAGGTCTTAAAGAACCTTTAGGGTCCCGTATTCGCTGTATGCGACCCGAATCAATAGAAAAAGCTCTGGAATTTGTCCAAGAAGAACTAAATGTCTTATATTTGCAACAGCGTAATGAATCTGTGTCTGAACGTAAAACTGCACCTCTTTATTCGCAATCGGCTCAACCTGTAAAAGTAGCACCCACGTTATATCAACCGAAGCCATATTCTTTTCAAATGCCAAATCACTCGCTACGTCCCCTACCCCCGAATCAGGGTACTTCATTCCAGTGGAAACCTAATTTTCAAATGAATCATCCCCAAAACAGACTGCCTAATTTTCAAATGAACAACCCTCAGAACAGGATGCCTTCTCGCACACAACAAATGTTTCGCGCTCCTCCTCCAAATTACAACCCCCAAAGTAATATGTTTAGACTACCCCCTAGAAATCAATTCCAACAGAATTCTCCCAAGCCAATGAGTGGAGTTTCGCACTTTACCCCTCGTGTCTTACCACCATCAGGACATGACTGGACTAAATTTGGTAACCCGCCGCCTTCCAACTATTTTAAAACTAGAGAGATGAACTTTAACGAATGCGGTGATTATAACGACAGTTATTATGACAGCTACTACCCCGACTATTACCAGGAAGACTATAACTACTACTACCCTGAGGGTGACTCGACTAACTACCCTTGCGCACAAAATTCCTTGCAATACTACGACGATGACAATGCTATCGAATCTACAACAGAAATAGAACCCCAACCATCTTGTAGCAAACAGGAGGATTTTCAGCCCGATTGCCTTTTAAGAAAACCAAAATAGAAGTCAATCTGCAAACACAACGGCACCTACCTTATATCGAGATTTCAAATCCCCCAATAAAGCTTCTCATCGATACCGGTGCTAATCAATCTTTCATAAGTCCAGAGGCTGTGCATAAGTACTATTCACATTTATCATTGAACCACGACCCTTTTGAAGTAACCAATGTGCATGCAACATCTAGAAATAATTATTCTATAACCTTACCTTGTTTTACAGAGTTCAACGATCCGGAAGCCATAAAATTATTTTTATATAAGTTCCATAATTATTTCGACGGTCTAATAGGCTTAGATTTGCTAGACAAATGGGAAGCAAAGATTGATCTCAAAAACAGAATCCTTTTTACTCGCTCTTCTGAAAATCTTATTAAAATGTACGATTCGCGCAACGTTAATTTATATGAAGACGTAATTTCGGCCCATTCATCTAAACTCATAAAAGTACCATTTAATACGCCGGACGGTGACGTTTACGTTAAAGAACAATTGTTAGGTAACTGTATGGTTCACGAATGCGTAACGAAAGTTGTTAATAATCGCGGAATTATAGAGATAGAAAATAACACAAATAGAGACTTAATATTATCACTATATGAACCAGCTAAAGCGGAAATATTTAACATAGAATATATTAATACCGATCAGTCACAAGCACGCATTAACGAAGTTTTATCAAAATTAAGAACCGATCATTTGAATCCGGAAGAAAAAATTAACTTAGAAAATTTAGTCAAACAATATTCAGATGTATTTTATATTGAAGGGGAAAACTTAACTTTTACTAACAAAATTAAACATTGTATTAAAACTAAAGATGAATTACCTGTTTACACAAAAAGTTACAGGTATCCCTTCGTACATAGGCAAGAGGTACAGGATCAAATAAAAAAAATGTTAGATCAGGGAATCATTAGGCCCTCAGATTCTGCCTGGAGCTCCCCAATTTGGGTAGTTCCAAAGAAAATAGATGCTTCCGGAAAACAAAAATGGAGACTCGTAGTTGATTTTAGAAAGTTGAACGATAAAACGATTGATGACAAATACCCTATACCTAATATTACCGACGTACTAGACAAGTTAGGTAAATGCCAATACTTTACAACCCTAGATTTAGCTAGTGGCTTCCACCAGGTCGAGATGAATCCAGACGATATACCTAAGACAGCATTCAGTGTAGAACATGGACACTTCGAATTTTTACGCATGCCCATGGGTTTAAAAAATTCACCTTCAACTTTCCAAAGAGTCATGGACAATGTCCTTAGAGGTCTCCAGAATCAAATTTGCCTAGTTTACTTAGATGACATAGTAGTATTTAGCACATCGCTCCAGGAACACATAATAAATCTCGAAAAGGTTTTCTCCAGACTTAGAGAGTCCAATTTTAAAATCCAGATGGATAAATCCGAATTTTTAAAATTAGAAACCGCATACCTAGGTCACATCATTACTAAAGACGGCATCAAGCCGAATCCCGATAAAATTAGAGCTATAGAAAAATATCCCATACCACAAACACCCAAAGAAATCAAGCAATTTCTTGGTCTTATAGGTTATTATAGAAAATTTATCCCCGATTTCGCCAGAATTACCAAACCACTCACTCAATGCCTTAAAAAAACAAATAAAGTCACCCTTAGCTCTGAATACATAGAAGCCTTCAAAAAATGTCAAATGTTGCTCACCAATGATCCCATTCTCCAATATCCTGATTTTAATAAGGAATTCAATCTCACCACAGATGCCTCTAACGTAGCCGTAGGAGCTATACTCTCTCAAGGACCAATAGGACATGACAAACCTGTTTGTTACGCTTCCAGGACTTTAAATGACAGTGAACTTAATTATAGTGTTATTGAAAAGGAACTTTTGGCCATAGTTTGGGCAACCAAATATTTTAGACCTTACCTGTTTGGACGTAAATTTAAAATTATCACTGACCACAAGCCCCTTCAATGGATAATGAATATTAAGGAACCCAATTCTCGACTGACAAGGTGGAGACTAAAACTTTCTGAGTACGACTATACAATAATATATAAGAAAGGAAAAAATAATACAAACGCCGATGCTCTATCTCGGATTGAATTGCACAATGAAGAAACTGACTCAATGATCCCCAACGCTCCTGACGCTCCAGGTTCCGTATCAAATTCGCGTACTATGACAGCCCACACAAGTAATGAGGAGCCCATCCTTGAAATACCCTTGACAGACGAGCCCTTAAACAAATTTCATAGACAGATTTGTATAACCATAGTAAACGATGTAAAGAAACGCCCCTCCGTCATTAAACCATTTGACACTCATACAAGAATAGTTGTTCAAGTATCAGAGTCCAACCTAGAGCAAGATATAATAAATATAATTAAAGAATACGTTAACCCTAAAATAAAGACCGCCATACAGATAAATCCACCCTTAGGTATGTACTCTATAGTGCCTATTATACAAAAACATTTTAAAAGTTCTGCAATGAGTCTCGTTTTATCTAAAGTAAAATTAGAAGATGTTAAAGAATACATGCGTCAACAAGACATTATCCGACACTATCATGAAGGCAAAACCAATCATCGCGGAATTAATGAAAGCTATCTCGCTCTTTCTCGTAGATACTACTGGCCTAAGATGCGAGATCAAATCACAAAGTATATAAATGAATGCACAATATGTGGCCAAAGTAAATATGATAGGAATCCTATCAGACCACAATTTAATATCGTTCCTCCTGCTACTAAACCATTAGAAATAGTACATTTAGACTTGTTCACAGCTCAAAATGAAAAATATATAACATTTGTAGACGCCTTCTCTAAATATGGTCAAGCATACCATCTAAGAGATGGTACCGCGTTGAGTATATTACAAAGTTTATTACGTTTTTGTACACACCATGGTTTACCACTAACAATAGTGACGGATAATGGGACAGAATTTTGCAATCAGCTATTTTCAGAATTTATTAGACTCCATAAAATTAATCATCATAAAACTTTACCTCACTGTCCAAACGACAATGGAATCATAGAACGATTCCATTCCACCATTTTAGAACACCTTCGAATACTCAACTTGCAACATAAAAATGAACCTGTTGTTAACTTAATGCCGTACGCCATATTAGCATACAATTCATCCATACATAAGTTTTACAAAATGTAGACCATATGACATCATAAGAGGACACTTTGACCCCAGAGACCCACTAGACGTTGACATGACAGAACATCTAATGCAGCAATACGTACTGACTCATAAAGATAAAATGAAAATGGTTTATGAGATTATAAACGAATCATCCTTGCATGAACGAACTAAAATCATAGAGAATAGAAATAAGGATCGAGAAGCGGAGGTCCAATACCAGCCTCAGCAACAGATATTCGTTAATAACCCCACAGCTTCCCGGCAAAAAATAGCACCCAGATATACTCATGACACCGTTTTAGCTGATTTACCAATTCATGTATATACCACCAGAAAAAAAGGCCCTATCGCGAAATCCCGACTGAAACGTGTCCCTAAATCCAATAAATTGTTACAGGACTCTTCTGACTCTCATCATCCACCTGACGTCGGCCCAGGAGATCCGACTTGAAAGCTTAGACAATGGACCAGGACTTTTACCATTCAAATTAGGACCCACACGATTTATCTCACATTACCATGCTTTTATTCATTACATAGACTTAACCGATATTGAAGAAAAATTGAATCATGTACAAAGGCAGCTTTATGACTTCCAAAATAATGTAAAAAACGATACATATGTGCTGTACGAATTCCAGGTAGAACATTTGCGTAACAAATTAATAAAAACAGCTAAGCAGTTATCTAGTTTAGAGCCTGCTCGAGTCAAAAGGGGTCTTATTGATGGGTTAGGGACAGTCATAAAAAGTATAACAGGCAACCTCGATTACACAGACGCAAAATTATATAATGATGCTCTTATATCAATACAAGATAATGAGGATAAAATTACATCTAAATTAAATAAGCACATTAGCATCTGTAAAGAATGGATTACTAATAATAGTAATATTCTATCTCAAATAACTGATAATCAAGACAAAATGAGTAAAGCTATAGAATCTCTTTTAGATAAAAATTCATATGTGGGATATAGTTTAATTAAATTTATGAAAGTAGGTCAAATATTAAATATAATTAGTAATAATATTCAAGATTTATCTGATGAGTTAATAAGAATAGAAAATACGTTAGCTTTTATCCATATGTCCAGTACTCATCACTCGATGATCGATATAGATAGTTTAGGTTTGATTATGAATAAGTTAGGTAATACTTATAGTAGTAATCAGTTATTAAAATTAGAACTAAGACAATATTATGACATTATAAAGACAGGTTCATATTATACAGATAAACGCATAGTTATAATATTTAAAATTCCTATACTCTCCCCAGATATTTATCAACTATATAAATTATGTATTGTTCCTAATAATAACCACACCATTATAGTTCCTCCTTATTCCTATATAGCAACACACGAGTTACGTTCCATGTACATAGAGGCTGAATGCCCGAAGTACGGCCAGATTTATCTCTGTGAGGAAAATGTAAACCATCAACTACGTAAACCAGACTGTATTTATAAGTTAATCTCTGACAAATCTATAGATAGATCATGTAACCCGACGTCCATTACACTAGAAAAGGAAGCCATGGAGAAAATCGATGACCGCCACTACACACTTGCATTTCCTAAATCTACAGTGGTCCAGTTGCAGTGTGGCCGCGAAGATCACGTTGTTCTCAAAGGAAGCTACCTTGCCACGATTCCGAAGAAATGCTCTATTCATACAAAAGAGTTTACTATTATTAACACCAATGATGAAGTTCAAGGTCAACCAGTAAAACTTACGGAGATACCAGATAACTACAAAACAACGGCTACAACCCTTACACACTTCAAATTGAACGCGATCGACCTAGGAAAACTTCGCAGCATCCAGGAGAGAATGTCAGTAGACACACCACTGCAAATCAATCATCCATTGCACCTCGAGACCCTTTATCATACTACGATGCCTTTTTATATACTAATAAGCTGTGCCATCATATTCGCTATAATATTTATACTACGGAGACGCTGTCAGCCTCGGAACAATCCAGCATCCAGCACACATTGAAGATAACGCGAAGATGCCCAAATATGAAGATCCCAAAGAAATAAGAGAAAATAAGCGAGAAAAATCTCTACCATCAACATTTTCGCTCAAAGTGCTCAAATAGTTGCTGATCTGCGGGTGGAGGTGTTACATGCCTATACTACCACGAACGAGCTAACGTCGCTTATTCTAATAATTTACACAATAAAATATTATAATTGTGTAATTGCGAATTCAGCATTATGGAACATCGGTCTACGACATGTGACTGCTGAGTCGGCGCCTCGTGCTTCGCGCTTCGATGTCACCATCGCAGTTTTAGAACATTCATTCTCGGTACCTACTTCGTCCGAACCTAACATAAGTTTTAGATTTAATAAAATACTTTGTAACATTATTTTAATAAATAATTATAATTAAATCGGTTTTTTTTCGATCCTCCGGCCGCAGCCTTCGTAATTAACGTAGGTAGCAATATAAAATATATATCAATAATGACTTTTATTATTGATCATGAAATATTACGGTGATTCTTGTTAAACTTAAGTAAATTAATTAAGCAAAAGTTGCATACTTAGAAATGTAAAATAAGTAACTACAATAATTCAAACGTTTCTACTCATTAAATAATTGGTTAAATGTACAACTTACCCAGTACGGGATTATATTTTTTCACTACACTTCTAAGTGTTTCTTATATTTATTTAAACTTTTTTTTATATATTTATTTAAAATAAGAATCGTCAGTCGAAGACTTAGTAAAAATCGAACAGACTTTATATTTTGAAAAGTGTTACACAGCTGTTTTCAAACAAGATTCATTTGTAAGTGTGGCTCGCAACAGGCACGAGCGGCTGGCCGCCGCCGGCCGCCGCGCGGTCGACTTGTTATCGTTTTTTATGCTACCCGCGCCCGCGCCAACATCGCTGTATATATATATTACATCTGCGTGCGATCTGTTTGTTTGTAATATTTAATTTATATATAGTTAGGTTTTAAGTAATTTTTTTTTAACGTATAATTATTTATTCTTTAGTAGTTATTAAGTTTTCATTAACAACATAGTTTTAAGATTATTATTTATTTTAATTTATTTGCAGTTTGTAAATGTCAACCAGATGTGGTTACGGGTAAGCAACCCCGGACTGCCCGAGCTACTGCATGCCACTTTCCCACTTCCGTCCGTGGTGGCAGTATCCCACCTGTTTCCCTATCCTAGATTTCCCTCATACTTTTTCCAACCATATTCTTCCACCTAAATCCTATTCCGCCCGTAAGGTGACGGGAAAATCACCTACGAATGCATTCCCAAGGAGGGTAGACGTCAGGCAGGCGGCCGGTCGTAAATTTCAGCCAAATCTTACAACAACATGAGTATGTCGGATGATGGAATGCGAGTAAATGCTAGGGCGTACCCCCAAGGCGACGCGCAGACGCAGCACCCGGCGGATGTGAGAAATGGGCGAGGGTTGTTGCATCAAGGACGGATGCAACGTAAGACGCGAGTCCGGGGAATGAAAGTGAGAATGGCAAGCTGGAATGTAGGTACGATGACTGGAAGAGGAAGAGAGTTAGCGGATGTTTTGCAAAGGAGACGAGT